>CM059301.1:9167500-9547500 GCA_030340665.1 Neosalanx taihuensis
ACACACGCTCACACACACACACCCCATCCCCACACACACGCTCACACACACACACCCTCACACACACACCCATACTCGTCTTTTATTCTCTGTGACAGATCAGTGTTCATCCCACACAGGGGGGGACACAAACATACCCAGCATGAACACAGGCACAAGTTCTGAACACGCATGCACACACGCATGCACGCACACACACACACACACACACACACACACACACACACACACACACAGTCACCCACACACAAACACTCTCTTTAATTATCTACTTCTATTTTCTGTCTGCTACATCTGCTTTATTTAGCATGTGCATGTGTGTGTGCATGCGTGTGCATGTGTTTGTGTGTGCATGTGTGTGTGCATGTGTGCGTGTGTGTGCATGTGTGCGTGTGTATGTGCGTGTGTGTGTGCATGCGTGTGCATCTGCGTGTGTGTGTGCATGTGTGTGCGTGTGTGTGTGCATACGTGTGCATCTGTGTGTGTGTGTGTGCATGTGTGTGCGTGTGTGCGTGTGTCGTGCCATACGGCCAGTTGCCACCTACTGAGGTGTGAAAGAGCTGCCATGGGGACAGCAGCAGGCTAAGAGCAGTCTGGGACAGCAGCCAATCACACTGGGAGTTACCATACTGACTAAGCAACTGCCAATCAACAGCCTCACAGACTTTGTCCTCTAACACTAGATGGTGTGTGTAAGTGTGTGTGTGTGTGTGTGACCTGTACCTGTTTCTCAGCCTCCAGTCTGGCGTACTGTAGCAGTAGTGGTTCGCCATGTTGCCGTAGAAACGCTCTCTGACAGCTGTCTGCCAGCGCAGGTTCGTTAGGCAGGAAGTTACTGGCCCACACCTATGACATCACAGAAATAACACAAACTTAGCAGAGATATGACCAGAGAACCAAAAGATTGGATAGAAGGATGGGTGGATGGATGGATGGTGAGCAGATGGATGCTCAGCCTGATTCAACCTATTTTCTTATGTCTTGCCTCTTTTTCTCTCCCCCTGCATTTTCCTATGTGCCTGCCAGTCTCCCATCTCTCGAGGTTTACTGAAACCAACTTCAGAAAGTAAAGTTCTCCTCTCTGTGCCTGCAGCACTGAAGCGCAGGCGAGAAGAGGGAGGGGGAAGAGCTGGAGAGGAGTAGAGAGGTATCTCTGGCCAAAAGCAAGCTGGCCAGACTTTACAAGGGAGCTTTAAAGAGAAAGCGAGATTAAAAGAAAAGCGAAAGACCCCTCCTTCTCTCCCCGAGGGACCCCGGCAACCATTAGCGAAGCAGCTGACAGCATAACAACATCACTGAGCTAACAACAACAACAACAACAACTAGATAAACTCATGAGACGATCTGATGCAACGGCCATCATCTCGTTATCTCAATCCCCTCCCGTTTCTGGGACGCCCCTCTTCCTGTTGCTGAACCATCCTGCTTTCTAGCATTCCCTGTTACAGCTTGCCCCCCCCCCCCTCCCCAGCCCCTGAAACCCTTCTCCCCAGCTGTATGCTACATGACAACAACAACAAAAAAGCTACAGGCTTCTGCCCTATTTGCATCAGAGGAATCATATTTTACAAGAATCTCTTCATGCCAAATAAACTCCCCTTAAAAGGCTCACTAATCCACTCCCCCCCCCCCCCCCCCCCGCTTTACTCTTCTCGCCTAACAAATCAGTGTGTTCAACGCAATAAAACGGCTGCAGGTGGGGCAAGAAGAGAGGAGAAGGGGAAGAGAGAGATAGAGATAGAGACAGAGACAGAGAGAGAGAGAGAGACAGAGAGAGAGAGAGAGAGAGAGAGAGGGGGGTGGAAAGGGGGAAAGGGTTGAGGAGACAGGACGGTTGAACTCTCACCAGTCCTTCTGGATGAGAGCCAGCAGAATCGGGCAAAAACAGCGGGACCCAGAGAGCAGCAGCATATCACTTTACATGTAAAAGCCAGTCTAGTAAAGGAGCCACGTTGCTCCGTTTTAGAAAACATCCACGACGCCTGTCTCCTCATACGGTTTTATGCACTATAAAAATCAAATAACACTTGGGCAAATCAAGGTCCTGTTTTACAAGCTGGGAAGTAAAATATGTCCTGTTCCTTCCCAGCAGCCTCTGGGGGAGAGCTAAGTTTTGGTGTGAGCTGATCCTGTCTGTAGAAAGCTTGCCAGGCCAGACCAGAGGTTTGAGAGCAGACAGACCGCAGCTGCATTCCAGCAGCATGACTCCTTGCTCATCTTCCAGTGTGGAAGGGTGTGCTGAGCCCAGCCAGGCTGACCCTGGTACCTGGCCCTCTGCGCACCAGGACAGGCTGAGTGGGACTGGGGTGGTGGCTGGGTGACCAGCTAGCTTCATTCAGATTTGTATACAGCTGTATATTTGTTGCTACCAAATCACTCAAATACCCTGTGCATATTCTGTATATTCTGCTTATACTAACTGATATATTCTGCTTATACTGGCTGTTTTGCACTTCTGGGTGGATGCTAACTGTATTTCGTTACCTGTACCTGTATAATGACAATAAAGGTCAAGCTAATCTAATTTCGGAACTAAAAGTTCTGTAAACAGAACTAGCGACCCAACAGGCGCTAGGCAACGTGTTAGCATGAAGAAGACGAATCTGCCAACAGCTTGTAGGATAGACCCTCATGTAAAGGAAGGGGGGGGGGGGGCTGCATTAACCACCCCCACCATGGCCCATAGGAGAGTCCTAATGTCATAGAACATCCATTAGCCTTCCGCTCCGAGCATGTATTGGTAACGGCACGGGCTGAGTGTGTGTGTGTGTGTGTGTGTGTGTGTGTGTGTGTGGTTATAGGCTAGGCGCGTGCGTGTGTGTGTGCGCGTGTGTGATTATGGCGAGGCCTATAAAGAACCCTGCGAGGACTGACTCACCTTTGAGGAGGCCATGAATTATGCAGAACAACAGAAAGATGCGCTTACGCATTAAACATTCAGTCCCAGTTCATCAGATTTCAAACGCGGACTGAACGTCCCTCCATTTGGCTGCAAATTAATGACCTCCCACGGAAGAGTCCAGAACACAGCACTCGGAACCCGCACTTAATGGACCTGGACTGGCCTGGTGGTGAGGTGAGCCTGAGGTGAGGTGAGGAGAGGCTGGGCGAGGCAGGAAGACTGAAGACAGGAGAGAGGGGCTAACGCACTCTCCCCAACAGGAGATCTTCCCTCTCCAAAGCTCGAGCGGCACTTGAACTACATCGCAGGTGTGCACTGAGTGCTTTTTATGATGATTGAATTGACGTGATGATTTCAGGGCCGGCGACCTCAAGTGTTTGTGAAGCTTCTGTAATCTGAAAGGCCAAGGTCAAAGTACAGACGGTAAAGTACAGACTCCTTACGGCCCCTCCGGGTTTTCATCTGGTCCTCGGTATTCCATCTTGTCCTGGGTTCCATCTACTTCTCGGTATTCCATCAAGTCCTCTGCATTCCATCTCTTTAGCATTCCGCTTGGCTTTCACTATTCCATCTAGTCCTCAGTATTGCATCCAGTTGTTAGCACTCTGCCTGGCCCTCAGTACGCCGTGTGTTGATTTAACTGTCAGGAGTGATACAGCAGAGCAGAGGAGAAAGAGGGGAGGGAGAGGAGAAGGAAGAGGAAAACAGTGGGAAGACTAATCTCATTGCCTAACAGCACCCCACGTCCCCGTCCCCCCCCCACCCCCCCCACCCCCCTGTCCCCCGTCCCTGCCTGGGGGGTTTGTCGCTTCGTAAACACTCCCTTGTCCCCTGGAACTAGCACCCCCGTGTGTGTGTGTGTGTGTGTGTGTGTACCTCATTTGTATGAGCAGCCTTGGGACTAGTGACAACTATTACACTTCTCCCTCTAAAATATCTGCCTCTCCTCTCTGCACACACACACACACACACACACACACACACACACAACACACACACAGCAGCCCAGCAGGTGTGAGCACCCAGCAGCGTCAGAGGCAGAGTGAACGTCTTTCCTGTCCAAGCTGCCTGTTCTCCGTCAGGTGGGCCACATCGGCCCCCGACTCCCTGCACTCCTCCTCAGGCTATCTCCATCAGCACGGATAACGTCACTCATAGAACCAGGAGATAAAGTGGCCCCTAACATGCAGGCCCCAGCCTGACAGAGCAGCTCTAATCTAGCAGCTCTGAGGACCACAGCTTGGTGTGGAGCTGCTCTTCTCAAGGGCCCTGACGACTGACTAGACAGCAGGCAGGCCCCAGCTACTGCTCATCCACCTCCTCCTCCACGATTATCTGCCCATCCTCATCCTCTTCCTTTTTCTGTCCTCCTCATCCCCTCCTCCTCCTCCTCCTCCTCCTCCTCGATTCTCTGCCTCTCCTCATCCCCTCCTCCTCCTCCTCCTCGATTCTCTGCCCCTCCTCATCCTCTTCCTTTTTCTGTCCTCCTCATCCCCTCCTCCTCCTCCTCCTCCTCGATTCTCTGCCCCTCCTCATCCTCTTTCTTTTTCTGTCCTCCTCCTCCTCCTCCCGTCCTTTTTCCTCCTTTCACACTGCTGCAGCTGGGGTCTCTCAGTCAGTCTATTAGGGGATCCGTGCACATGGACGCCCCCCTGTGATGTTCCGTGCCTGATGCGTGTCCGCTCCTGGACCCCATCGCCTGCCTTCCCTCCCTCATTCCTCCTGTCTCATAAAAGAGAAGGGATAGAGAGATAGAGAGGGGGGGGGGCTCCTCTTTCAAATAAAAGTCAGAAATGTGTTTTCTGCCATATTCTCACAGCAGGGCTTTCTCAGAGCAGGGGGGGGGGGGGGGGAGGGGGGGGGAGGAAATAACCGGATTTCGATTGGATGTCGTATCCATGTATTTTTTATCCTCTCGTTTTCATCTTGGAATATGTTTTGTGGCGATGAAAGTTTAAAAACCACAACAAGAAATACACACAGTAGACCTTGAGAAGATTCTTCCTGTGTGGCTCCTGTCAAATGAGATCAAGGAAGGGGTCCTGTAGATATTCAGTGAGAGACGTAGAGAAACAGACAGACAGGCAGACAGGCAGACAGGCAGGCAGGCAGGCAGACAGGCAGGGAGACAGCAATAAACGAAGAGACCCAGAGAGCGCGACAGAGAGAATCTTTCAGGATATCACTCGTTCTCGATGTCCTGTCCCTTCAGGCACATAACCCAATTCCTTCATCCATTCTTTACAACCATCTTTCAATTCTGTTTCAACCCTTTTGTGAGCGCTCGCACTCAGTTATGCTGTAAAACCTCCTCGTCCTCTCCGGGCTGCCTGTCAGTCCCCCCCCCCCCCCCCCCCCGACTCCCCTCAACCCTGCTCAGGAGGGACACTCAGTCCTGGAAATGTTTGCCATTTTGGCCCTCTGTTTATTAGCCAACTCTCAAAAGGTCCACTCCCCTACACACACACACCCACGGCAGATGGATTCAGTAGTCTAACGTAAGAACTGAGTTCACACAGAGACTGTCATTCATCACTGAACTCCTAACACATACTAATACGTGCAATACTGATTCAGTGTGTACTATCAATACTTCTGAATACCGCTCCTGCCTAATACTGCAATACTGATACTACATAATACTGCAGTGCTGAAACGCTCTAATACTTGTAATATTTGTGTTCTGATCACTGTCATACAGATACACTTAGTATGTTAAGTGTTCCTTCTGTATTGTCTGTGGTGCTCTATTCTAACCAGTAGGGCTGCCGTGACCCGGCTGAGCAAGTTTAGGGACTGGGGGAGATCATGTGATCTTGTACTTATTATCCAAACATGCTCCAAGACACCGTTACCAGGGAAACAATGTTGGAGAGGACCCTTAAGGACCGTTTCCATTTTGGGAGGTGGAATATTAATCAGAGTGGGACTGCAGCAAGCTGGAGAAAGGGCACCACAAGTCTCTCTACAAACCAGCAGACAGGGCAGCTCAGTCTATATAGACCAGCAGACAGGGCAGCTCAGTCTATATAGACCAGCAGACAGGGCAGATCAGTCTATATACACCAGCAGACAGGGCAGCTCAGTCTATATAGACCAGCAGACAGGGCAGCTCAGTCTATATAGACCAGCAGACAGGGCAGATCAGTCTATATAGACCAGCAGACAGGGCAGCTCAGTCTATATAGACCAGCAGACAGGGCAGCTCAGTCTATATAGACCAGGAGACAGGGCAGCTCAGTCTATATAGACCAGGAGACAGGGCAGATCAGTCTATATAGACCAGGAGACAGGGCAGCTCAGTCTATATAGACCAAGAGACAGGGCAGCTCAGTCTATAGACCAGGAGATGGGGCAGCTCACTCTACTGTATATAGACCAGGAAATGGGGCAGCTCAGTCTATATAGACCAGAACACAGGGCAGCTCAGTCTATATAGACCAGGAGACAGGGCAGCTCAGTCTATATAGACCAGGAGACAGGGCAGCTCAGTCTATATAGACCAGGAGACAGGGCAGCTCAGTCTATAGACCAGCAGACAGGGCAGCTCAGTCTATATAGACCAGGAGACAGGGCAGCTCAGTCTATAGACCAGGAGACAGGGCAGCTCAGTTTATATAGACCAGGAGACAGGGCAGATCAGTCTATATAGACCAGGAGACAGGGCAGCTCAGTCTATATAGACCAGGAGACAGGGCAGCTCAGTCTATAGACCAGGAGATGGGGCAGCTCACTCTACTGTATATAGACCAGGAAAGGGGGCAGCTCAGTCTATATAGACCAGGAGACAGGGCAGCTCAGTCTATATAGACCAGAACACAGGGCAGCTCAGTCTATATAGACCAGGAGACAGGGCAGCTCAGTCTATATAGACCAGGAGACAGGGCAGCTCAGTCTATAGACCAGGAGACAGGGCAGCTCAGTCTATATAGACCAGGAGACAGGGCAGCTCAGTCTATATAGACCAGGAGACAGGGCAGCTCAGTCTATAGACCAGGAGACAGGGCAGCTCAGTCTATATAGACCAGGAGACAGGGCAGCTCAGTCTATAGACCAGGAGACAGGGCAGCTCAGTCTATATAGACCAGGAGACAGGGCAGCTCAGTCTATATAGACCAGGAGACAGGGCAGCTCAGTCCAGTGGGGAGTCAGGGCAGCATAGATGATAGGAAGAGGAGGGTGAGATGAGGGTAGACTAAAATGCCTGCTGTTAATATTTTCTGTTAGATCACCCAACTCCTTTGAACCTCCCAAGCCTGCCTGCAGGGGGGAGGGGGGGGGGGGGTAATCGACGAGCAGCTCTTCTAATCAATCCACCAGTGGAGATTGGGTCCTGCGATCCTCAACCGGCAGGTCTCACTTAATTAGTCCTATCTGTGATTCAAATCCCAGGTCAGCTCAGGCCAACCCCAACCTTCTTCAATTAAACTAAGAGGACACAAAATATTTAAGAACTTTAAATCCAGACATACATGACTTATCATGACAGTATGGAACCCAAGCGGTGGAGATGAAGATGGAAGGATGGATAGGGATGCTTGGGTAAAGTCACCTACTGCCCCCTGCTGGTAGCTTCACATTCCAAAGCCCCACATCACTGAGAATCGGTTAGATTTTAAATCTGGTGGAATAGAGAAAGTCAGGTCCAACTTTGTGCCCTTATCTTTTATGAGAATGTCAGGGAGAGAGAGCCAAAGAGGGGGATGGTGAGAGAGAAGAAAGGAGAGAGGAGAAGAAAGCAGGGCATCCCTCTTTACTCTTTAATTGGTGTCTGCAGACATGGTCAAATACAAAAGTATGAATTTTATGACCTTTTAAAATATATCTACCAGACCATCAGTGAAGACAGAGAGAGGCTGGAATGGGAAGGGAGGGAGGGAGGGAGGGGGCAGGGAGATAGAGAGGGAGAGAGAGACAGGCAGAGGACTGCTGAGACAACCAGAGAAGAAGGAAAGATAAATGGAGTGAAGATTCTCCAGGGCAGGATGACACACTTCATATAGCTGAGCTGTTACTGGTTGGCAGGATCAGAGCTAAGTGGAACAAAGCCAGTGACCTGTGTGTGTGTGTGTGTGTGTGTGTGTGTGTGTGTGTGTGTGTGTGTGTGTGTGTGTGTGTGTGTGTGTGTGTGTGTGTGTGTGTGTGTGTGTGTCTTACCTGACAGTGGGGGTGAGGGTTGGAACAACCCATCATGGCACCTTTATTCTCAAATATCTAAAACACATTGAGAGTGAAACACTTGTATCACCGTGCTGCAAGCTGGAAGTCTTCAGCAGCGACAAACCGACAAACGTGACGTCCAATCCCGTACCTGAACCCAAGGGTAGGTGGAGCCCAGATCCTTCACCAGTTCCGCCCACTTGTCAATCACCTTAACGATCTCCGACTGCTGCATGAGTGGCAGAGTGACATCAGACCAGGGGTGGAAACACATCACCTTGCTGTGTAAACACACACACACACACACACACACACACACAGTGAAATAGGCCATCTAATTGGCTTTCCAAACATGGATCCTGGAAAAAAACCTGCAAGATAACAACATAAACAACCGCATAAACAGTGAGGATACTTGAGTGATGCCTGTTTTGACAGCCCCTGTGGAGTGGTGCCTGTGTATATCAACATACAGTAGAGGAAGAGTCTGTGCAGCTGAGCTTCCAGTAGAAAAGGTTGATGCCCTTGCTCACAGCGCTATCTGGTGGCTGTATGATGGAATGGCATGGATGAGCATGTACGGGTGTAACAAAGCAGTAGAGCCTCCTGGATATCTTACCAGACTCCTCTAGCTGCCTTGGACTGGAACAGGGGATGCTGGACTGGACCTGGGAGAGAGAGAGAGAGTGACAGAGAGAGAGAGAGAGAAAAAAAAACAGTCAAAACTGAACTCTTTCCATCTTTCTCTCTCTCTCTAACCCTCTTTCTCTCTTTCTTTCTCTCTCTCTCTCTCTAACCCTCTCTTTCTATCTCTCTCTAACCCTCTCTCTCTCTCTCTAACCCTCTCTCTCTCTCTAACCCTCTCTCTAACCCTCTCTAACCCTCTCTCTCTCTCTCTCTCTCTCTCTAACCCTCTCTCTCTCTCTCTCTCTCTCTCTCTCTCTAACCCTCTCTCTCTCTCTCTCTCTCTCTCTAACCCTCTCTCTCTCTCTCTCCATCCTCTCACCTGGGTCAGGTGCATCAGGCTGCAGGGCAGGGAAGTCATTTTCAAACTCAAAGGTGCTGTCATAGTCTGGGTTCACCTACAGGGACAGACACAATAGCCATGAGGTCATCACAGCAGGGGCGGATCTACGGAGGGGGGGGGGGGGGGGGGGATGACCAACAGCCATGAGGAACGATGGCCACCAAACATTTAGAAAAACAACAGTAAAAAAAAAAAAAAAAAAGATTTTACCTTCTTACCTGTCCACTGGCACGGACACTGCGGGGGCAGAGGGGGTTGGTGGGGTCATGGCGGGGCACGTTCTCCTGGGGGGGCTTCTCTACCTGCCCCTGCCAGGGGCGCTTCATACGATGAGCGGACACAAGGACCCAGCTGCCCCTCAGAGGGTTGTACCTAAGGTGCTGGTGTTCTGATGAAGTACACAAACAATCTTCATTGCTGACCCGTTTACTTGATTGACTTGTGCGGCGTTTGTTAAAGACAAAGACAAAAATATACACATAAGACTTTAGATAACACTGCTGGTAACTTGCATCATGACTGATCTACCAACATGCAACCATACCATAGAACAGAGACGCGTTTATCCCACTGCTTTAAGGATCCGCACAGACAAACAGGAACTAAATCACGTGTTCATCATTGCGCAGAAATACTGTATTAAAATGTATGCTTTTAAAGTGTTGATACGTCTTGTTCACTGAAGGAGGTTCACTGAAGGTTCTTGATCATGCAAACCAATGAGTGAATGCCGATAGTAAACAGCGTAACTGCATAACTACTGTACTGTACCTTTGGGGTCGAAGCTGTCACCTTTGCTGTCCATAGTGCAGAAGGCTGTCAGGCTGCAGGAACCGGCAGGCGCGTGATCGTTCCGTTCAATAGATCTGAGCTCGAGACTTCCAGAGTTTGTAATATGCCTAGTTTGGTGTATTTACTATAGTGTGAGATATGCCAAACACTGTGCCAAAAGCTGCTGGCGATATGTACAGCTCATATATACATTTGCATTTTATTAATTTTATGAGTACAAAAATACGCTTCAACGAGAACCTATTAAAATCGGAATAAATCCCACAAACGTCCCCAATCCTAAAAGTAGTCAAAATCAAGCGTACCCGAAGTTTCGATAAGGCTCGCTCAGTCTTGCGCGAATCCGATTGGATACGCGTGGATCAACGCTCACTCTGATTGGCTACATCTCCCTCGTACAGCGCCGTCAGACCAGGAAGAAAGTGCGTCGACCACGCCTACTCCGTTCAGAGCGCATGTTTACCTGTGGTCTTCCCTGTCTTAATGTCTGTTTGTCAGTGATCAAGATAACTGCAAGAAATGGCTTTGATCAAAGTCATTTTGAAACTAATCGTGCTGACGGGAGTGTCGGGTTTGATTGTGTTATTGTTGCGGCACTGGATGGACACTAAAGAGTATGTTTTCACTCAGGAAGATGTTGCCAGACTGGCCAAACAGTATGCAGGTAAGTTGAAAAGGGAAATGTTTGCATGTTGATGTAGGCCCATGATGCCACACTTGTAACAAGTTATAGCTATCGTCCTGTAACACAAGCTTAGTAACAAATCATTGTCATACTATCTAGATAGCCATATACCTTACTAAGATAGTTGGATGATAAGAAAGCATGTCTTCCGATATCACTTCCTCACTTCCAGGTCCGGATCATGACCAGGCCTTCTCTAAAGTGGTTGTGGAGTTAAGGAAGAAGTACCCAGGTCACATCCTGCCAGACGAGGACCTCCAGTGGGTGTTTGTGAACGCTGGAGGGTGGATGGGCTCCATGTGTCTGCTACACGCGTCCCTCACAGAGTACGTGCTGCTGTTTGGCACGGCGGTAGACACAGGAGGACACTCAGGTAGAGAAACAGGATATACTTTGGTACCATCCCTGCCAGCCTATTATTATCTTGGTCCCTGAACCACACAACCCAACCAACCTGTGTGTGTGTGTGTGTGTGTGTGTGTGTGTGTGTGTGTGCGTGTGCGTGCGTGCGTGCGTGCGTGCCCGTGTCCTCTTGCTCCCCAGGACGCTACTGGGCCGAGATCTCAGACACCATCATCTCCGGAACATTCCGCCAGTGGAAGGAGGGATCTACTAAGAGTGAGATCTACTACCCTGGTAGGATCCACTGTCCAGCTAGGAGACACTTCACCCCTTCCAGTCACACACTATCTCCCCAACACTGTTGAAATGTGTGA
Source organism: Neosalanx taihuensis (assembly GCA_030340665.1). Lineage (NCBI taxonomy): Eukaryota > Metazoa > Chordata > Actinopteri > Osmeriformes > Salangidae > Neosalanx > Neosalanx taihuensis. Next base: position 9,178,783 of record CM059301.1, read on the forward strand.
CTGATTTTCTTCAGACGCTGTCATTATTTACCGAGTGTGTCTCTCTCTTACTCTCTCCAGGTGACACAATCGTCCACAGCGTTGGTGAAGCCACATCAGTGCAGTGGAGCTCCGGCACCTGGATGGTGGAATACGGGCGTGGCTTCATCCCCTCCACGCTGGGCTTCGCCCTGGCCGACACCCTCTTCAGCACCCAGGACTTCCTCACGCTCTTCTACACAGTGCGGGTGTACGCCAAGGGCCTTCTGCTGGAGGCCAGCACCCTGCTCACTGAGACGGGGGTTCTCTGAAGGCAGGGGGAGGTGGAAGGGGTTGTGTTCCATCCAGCCAGATCCATACTGAGGATGTGTTGTGTTTTAATACTCCTCAGAACTGTGGAGGGACGTGTGAATGAGATGGGAATCACCTGTCAGGAATGAAATGTGTTCTGCACATAGTCAATCAAGCTTCCCTCCTATCTGCTCCAGTCTTGTTTAGTGGGAGGCCTGGATGTTGTTAGGTTTGGACCCAGTTTAGGAATGTCTTAATAGGGTCCTGTTAATGTCTGTTTGTCATGTCCACGTTGACTTACCATAGTCAAACAGGTGGCGAACACTACTTCACTTTTTACTTGATCGTAACTTGATACTGAGCCGAATTAAAAAAAAACCGTACCAATAAATGTTTTGACATACGAAATCTCGTCGTTGCGTTATTGGAGGCGATACTAATAAAGAATGTGTTTGTTTATGAAAGTGCATCTTTGTACAGAATGCACACAGGCTAAATTAAATTATGGTTTTCAACCGTAACAGATGATCTTAATGGATCTTGTCAGTCAGAGTTTGGCAGTTTATCCTGTTTGGCCCCCGCTAGTCTGACTCCGGCACTAATAAGTGACTTCAGCCGTCCACCTCGCAGCAGAGGCAGCCTCGCAGCAGAGGCAGCCCGCTGCCCCCGGACCTCACACGGCACCATGGAGCTCTCATATCAAGCCATCAAAACAGCAAATCAAGCCAGAGAGGCGGTGAGTGGACCATCGACCATCGCTGTCCAACGAAGTGAACTCATTCGGTTTAGAAACAGCGCTAGCTAAATTAGAGACACTGTAGACATTGTTGTGTCTTAAGACTTAAGTTAAACGTGTGACGGCCGCAAACGGCATTAGAGGCGTGCAGTCATGTCAACTGTAAGTTGTGAAATATGCTATCTTATCTCCCAACAGCGGTGAATGATTTAGTTTTATGAACGGCTCATGAGTAGAGCTAATGCGTTGCATGTTATGGATGTTATGCATGTCGACTGCAATGAGCTAGTTAGCAAACTAGCTAACACTTTGTTAGCTGTAGTGAGTCAATGAGCGTCCGCCTGTTACCTAGGTGATATGTCCCATCTAGTGGACAGATGCCTTCATTACATTACTGTCTCACTAGGATGAACTGAGAACAGAGACCAGGCGACGAAATGTACTCATACTGATCTATCACCATCTCATAGAGCAAGGGTAAGATGCTCACGATTTATGTCAACTGGAAGTGAGTGTGTGTATGTGTGTATTTAGATAGAAATTGGTATGACCTCTGTGTGTTTGTGTGTCAGGTACTTGGATGCAGCTCGTACTCTGGAGCAGGAGACCAGGGTGGATCTGCAGAGGTTTGAGGTGTGTGATAATGTGGACCTGGAGACAGTTCTCATGGAGTATGAGCACTACTACTACGTCAAGTTCCAGAAGCATCCTAAGCTCACCAAGAAAGTCCCTGAGCCAGGTGCAGTCTCACACACACACACACACACACACACACACACACACACACACACACACACACACACACACACACACACACAGGCATCGTGGTCGCTGTGTTCTAACCCCGGCCGTTTCCCTCTGTGCAGTTGAAAGCCGGCAGCCCAGGAGCTGTGGCAGAAAGCGGTGAGTCCTGAACCACCTCCACCTTCTTCCTGCCATACCTCAAGGTCCCACCATCCCACCACCATTGACTCTTCTCTCTCTCCCTCTCTCTGTCAGAACCCCCTGTACTGTGGTCCCACCCCTCCCCCGGATCGGCTCCTCCCGCAGACCGCTGTCCGGGGTTAAGAAGGCAGAGGCTAAGATGGTAGCCAAGGAGACCAGTAAACCCATCAGCGTATGTCAACTTAAGGCTGTCTAACTAACGAACAAAGATGTTCGCATAACTAACCCCTAGGTGTTCTAGATCAGTGGTGCTTCTCCATGGTTCTAGTAGCTCCGGTAAACAGAACTCTGTAGATGTGATTAGATTGTGACTCCTAGCGTGTGTGTGTGTGTGTGTGTGTGTGTGTGTGTGTGTGTGTGTGTGTGTGTGTGTGTGTGTGTGTGTGTGTGTGTGTGTGTGTGTGTGTGTGTGTGTGTGTGTGTGTGTGTGTGTGTGTGTGTGTAGGGGAACGATCACTACTCACCTCCAGAGTCTTCTGACTTCGGCCTCAACGTCTCGTCCATCCCCCGCAATGGAGCAGGGGAGGGGCTTCTGCCACGGAAGGTGGCTGTCACACTTACACACTCACACACACACACTCACACACCTCCAGAGAGGCTGGGTGAAGTTCGCTGTGTTGTGTCCCCTGTCTCAGGCTCAGCTGATTGACTACAGAGGTCTGATCCAGGACGCCCCCTTAAAGGAGCAGCGGGCGACATGTCCTGCCCTTCAGACCCCATGGTAACTACCCTATCTCCTTGGTAACCACCCCAGCTCCAGGGTATCTGGCCCTGTCCCCATAGCAACTACCCCTGCTCCCCGCCCCCCTCCCCAGGCCATTCTATATTGTTCTCACTCTATCTCTCCCTCTCTCTCTTCCGATCTTTGTCATTCCCCTCCCTCCCTTATCAGGAGCGTCTGCTGAAGCCCATCAGTGCGTTCAGTGGGATGAACAGTGAGATGAAGGAACTGGCTTCCATCATCAGTAGGGTGAGATAGGAAGCTTCTACCACTAGAGGGCAGTGGAGAACCTCCGCAGTTCGATCATTGTCCTCTATGGAGTCTTTAAACTGCATGAGTGAATGTGTGTGTGTTTGTTTGTGTGTGCCCACCTTCCTGCCTGCCTACCGTGCTAATGAGTGTCCATCACTCTCTGCCTCCCTGAAGGACATCTATTTAAACAACCCCAATGTGCACTGGGATGACATCATCGGCTTGCAGGCCGCCAAGCGATTAGTCAAAGAGGCTGTCGTCTACCCTATTAAGGTAGCATCCCTCCACCTGCTCTGGTATTTCACCTACCGCCCTGGACCCGGGCCCAGACCAGGGACATTTCTTAACCTGACACTTAATCCATACTTGAATACCAGCCAATCACCAACTAATACACACCCTCCATCACAGTGATGACGACAAATACGGGGCCGCATCTTGACACACACACAAACATGGATCATCGCTGTTTGAGGATGTGACTGTTTAATCCCCTTCTCCTCCTCCTCTCCTCCTCCTCCTCCTCTCCTCCTCCTCCTCCTCAGTATCCTCAGTTGTTTACAGGGATCCTGTCTCCATGGAAAGGCCTGCTGCTTTTCGGTCCACCAGGTGAAACGCACTCCCCTTCCTTCTCCTCCTCCACCTCTTCCTCCTCCTCTTCACCTCCTTTCCCTCCTCTGTTCGTGACCTCTCCTCTCTCCCTCTTCCTCCTCTCCAGGTACAGGGAAGACTCTGCTGGCCAAGGCTGTAGCTACAGAGTGTAACACCACCTTCTTCAACATCTCTGCCTCCAGCATCGTCAGCAAGTGGAGAGGAGACTCAGAGAAGCTGGTCAGGGTGAGGCTCTCGTCTTTCTGCACTGTGCAGGTACGTTTAGAATCCAAACACACACAAACAATGTTGCGTGTCCATGCAGGTGCTGTTTGAGCTGGCCCGGTACCATGCCCCCTCCACCATCTTCCTTGATGAGCTGGAGTCAGTTATGGGCCAGAGGACTGGGCAGGGGTGAGACAGGGAGGGAACTGAGGAGGCTGGGGGAGATTGGAAGGGTTTAGATTTTAGAACATGGACCGATCTTTCTTCTACCCTACTTTAACCCTGCCTCGCTATTTCCAATTCCCTTCCTCCCTACTGTCTCCTTGTGTCCTGTCTCCTAGAGGAGAGCATGAGAGCAGCAGGAGGATGAAAACAGAGCTGCTGGTGCAGATGGACGGGCTGGCTCGTTCTGATGACCTGGTGTTTGTTCTGGCTGCATCCAACCTGCCCTGGTGAGAACCTACGCCTCTCTACCTCCTTCCTCCCTCGTTCTTGCTCTCACTCCTCCATGTGTCTTTCCTTTCATCTGTCCTTCTCCCTCTTTCTCTCCCCCTCTTTCTCTTTCAGGGAACTAGATCATGCCATGCTGCGACGGTTAGAGAAGAGGATTCTGGTTGGTCTACCCTCCTGTCCGGCCCGTCAGGCCATGATCTCTCATTGGTTGCCACCTGTCAGCTGCACGGGAGGGGTGGAGCTACGCACTGATCTGGCCTATGAGACGCTGGCACAGGTATGAGAGACCATTTGTTTCTGCATCCCATTCGAGGATCACAGACGTAATGACCCATCCCTGGAAGTAAGGACATGTGGTTCCTTTCCAATTGAGCAGTGGTATTTCCTGTCTGTGACTTCCTGTTTCCGTTCCAGGAGACAGAGGGCTACTCAGGTTCAGACATCCGCCTGGTGTGTAAAGAGGCAGCCATGAGGCCGGTACGCAAGATCTTTGATGCTCTGGAGTCCCAACAGGAGGGTAAGACAGGCAAAGAGACAGGCAGAGACAGGCAGAGAGACAGGCAGGCAGGTGGCCCTTATCTGACTGTTGTTCTCTGTTCTCTCAGGGAAGTCAGACATGCCTGTGATCGAGTTGGAAACCGTGACAACGGAAGACTTGCTGGAGGTTATCACTCACACGAAGCCCTCAGCTCGCAGCCTGACAGAGAGATACAGCGCCTGGGAGAGGGAGTACGAGTCTGTCTGAAGACACACACACATAAGGACAGAACACACACGTGCATCCAAACTGGGTTCCTCTTGGAATTCTCCCTTGTATTTAGTCATGTTCCATGAATATATATTTATAATTATACGGATGGTGTTCACAGTTATATTGCTGTGCTTGATAAAACACACTCAGTTTTGTCCTTTCATTAAAACACTAAAATGCAATACACAATAAAATGTTCATGATTCAATATTCTAGCATTTCTCATGACACATACACAAACAGAACATGCTGACTGTTCTATTGTCACCTGGCCGGAGGAGGGGTGGAGTGGAGTGGAAGGTGAGCTCCCCTGGAGGAGGGGTGGAGTGGAGTGGAAGGTGAGCTCCCCTGGAGGAGGGGTGGAGTGGAGTGGAAGGTGAGCTCCCCTGGAGGAGGGGTGGAGTGGAGTGGAGTGGAAAGTAAGCTCCCTGGAGGAGGGGTGGAGTGGAGTGGAAGGTGAGCCCCCTGGAGGAGGGGTGGAGTGGAGTGGAAGGTGAGCTCCCCTGGAGGAGGGGTGGAGTGGAGTGGAAGGTGAGCTCCCCTGGAGGAGGGGTATTCTTGAGGTCAGCTTGTTGGAAGCAGGACGGATGAACCACAGTTGAAAAGCCTGGTACGTTAGCCACACCAGGTCAGGCGCTTAGTTATACCAGACAATAACGAGCTAGCCATCTAGACCAGGTGATTAAGGATGTGGTCGACAGCCTGAACGAAGTCATCACAGGTCAGATATGGAGGAGGGGAGATCTTCTTCTCGTCACCCTCCCTGTACTTACCTGCAGGAGACGACACACTTCATAGTCTCATGTTGTTTATGACAGGACATGGCATAAGCACAGAACAAAGAGTCTCACCAGTTCGAACTAGGATTCCCATCATGCCTGTCTTCTGGGCACCGCCAACATCATCCCGTGCGTCCTAGAAAGCAGGCACAAACAAGAAGTGACAAACGGTGGATTCAGTGTCTGAACTTATATAGTGTTACTCCCAGGAAGGGAGAAAGGAGACATTTCTAATGTCTTTAGACGTGGCCGTAGGTGTGAGCAGACCACTCACGTCTCCTATCATGATGGCGTCCTGAGGGCTGCAGCTCAGCTCCCGGAGAGCCTCCAGGAAGAAGCTCTGCTCCGGTTTGCCCACCACCTCCGCCTGCCGGTCCGTAGCGTACTCCAGTCCTGCCACAAACGGACCAGGGCCGAGCGCCAGGCCATCCTGCCGGCGGTAGTAGCGGGCCTTATGAATGGCTATGAGGGAGGCACCTTCCAGTACCAGCCTGAGGGAGGGAAAGCAAGAGGTGAATCAATGAAGAGGTGAATAATTACTGCTACAAATCAAGTGAGATAAGCTACCTTGTTAGTGTTACCTGAAGGCCTTGTTCAGTGTCTGGTAGTTGAAGTGTTCAGGTGCCAGTCCTATCACCACAGCGTTGGGCTCGGACGTGTCCAGACCTGCAATAAACACTGTCTGTTAGACGCCGTATCCTAACACGCACGCACGCTAAGACATACAGCGCCGCCCTCCTCTCCCTTGCCTGAGAAGTCCTCCAGAGCGCTGTCCTCCACCAGCAGCAGGGGGCGCTCTCCCCTCTGCTCCAGCAGGCTACGCGCCGCGCTCAGCGAGGTGAAGATCTCCTGCTCCTCCAGGTCAAAGTTCAGCCGATGCAGTCGCTCCACGAGGCTCCGCCTACACTCCTTAGTGGTGTTGGTCACAAACTTCACGGCCAATGAGGACTGACGTAACCTGCGGCGCCGGAAAGGAAGAGTTAAGAAGTGACAGGACCTGAGTTCTAAAGGCTGGGGCCTGGGCCCATGGTGAGGGTAGAGGGACAACAGGAGTATGGATTTAGGGGCAATATGGGTAAGAAGAGGACCAGGTCACCTGCGAAGGGCCTCCTGAGCCCCGGGCACAGCACAGTCCTCTACATGGAGCGTCCCACTGAGATCAATCAGCACCGCCTTTAACGCCCGCCTGCTCGCCATGGCAGCGCTTTCCTATTCAGAATGAAGACTATAAACCCCCAGCCAGAGAATACCTCCACACCAGCCACACTATAGCAAGGACTGGGCACTGATCACTCCAGAAATGCCAGCTACTTATTGCCGTGAGAGCAGTTTCATGGCTGCTGACAGTACACAGTAAATACTACTTTATTCCGATAATCATAATTCACATTCTTTATCATCATAATTCACATGAGATGGAACAGGGATTATTTGTGGTGAGCGTTTTCTCTGGTATGATGCCCTACAATACTGGGAGCTCTTTTACTTATGAATGCTGGATTCTGTCATGTAGTTATAAATCTGGGACAATTAATACTGAGCTCAGCACTGTGAAACCTTATTCAACCGACCGGACCCCAAATCTGGTTTATGATCTGTGTATGGGACATTATTGGAGAGATTTGGACATTTTAGTTCAAGTGTTGCCAACTGACAGCATTATGTGACAGAGTCCTTGTTAGACTGTATCAGTCTGGATTGATCAGAGTACAGGGTCAGAATATGACTGAAGTGGGAAAAAAGAAAGAATGAAAATAAATATACTGAACACATCATCACCATCACATCATATTTGAACACACTTAACTAGACAACCCGGTTCCCATCAGATAGTCAAAGCTTGAAGCCAGCTAAGCTAACGCTAGTTGGAAGTATAACGTTACATTAGCTTGTAGCATAAACCCGACAGAAGTCAGATCATGTCAGGTTATAGTTTTGTAGTCTGACTCTTGGGTTTACTACGCCTGAAATACAGAAACAAACCCCGAAATTAGGGACTGGAAGAGACAGTAGTGCTAGAAACATTCCCAGATCCACTGCAGTCAGGCTGTGCTAGCTGGCTAACCGATCAATGAGCAAACACACATGACAACACTACAGACAGTAAAGATCCTCCTGTCTGACAGTTCTTACAGGATTGATCAGAAATGTTTCCTTTTAGCTGACACTCAGACTAAACCATTTGAATGAGACAGTGCTGGATAGACTACCTCCTCTGCTCCAGTTGGCGGTGTGTGTGTGTGTGTGTGTGTGTGTGTGTGTGTGTGTGTGTGTGTGTGTGTGTGTGTGTGTGTGTGTGTGTGTGTGTGTGTGTGTGTGTGTGTGTGTGTGTGTGTGTGTGTGTGTGTGTGTGTGTGTGTGTGTGTGTGTTTAGGGTCTTCAGAAAGCTGGCTGCAGATATGCCTATTCATTTTCTTATCGTCTATTCCAGTGGTTCTTCACCTTGTTGGAGGTGCTGAACCCCACCAGTTCCAGATGCACATTCACTGAACTCTTCTTAATGGGTCGTGTCATCACGAATCATATGAGTCGGATGTGTGTCTTGACCTCCGCCGAACCCCTGAGACTGACTCACTGAACCCCTGAGGTTCAATCGAACCCAGGCCAGGTTAAGAACAACTGCTCCAAAATTTGCAGGCCTAATGCATAGTAAATGAAACATTGGTGTAAGTGTACTTGCAAAAATATCTACTACTGAGGTACACACGCACACTCCTCACCATTTAGTCCAATATATTAATCATTTAAGACGATTTACAGAATAATCATTCATTTTAAAAAATAAACATATGTAGCCTATCTCAATAATAACTCACAGATGGACCGTTTTTGCAATGTATTTTTGCACTAATCGATTTAATATAGCAGAAAGTATTATCAAAGCTAAAAACCTCTTTCACATGTTGCCAATCCACACCCAAAGCCTCTTTCAGTTACTAATTCTACATCAAAATAACAGGAGGCTATTGCACAATGTTATTCTCTGATGTTTTTCTGTGGTACAAATGCTGCCAATCACTAGGCTATTCCTAACTCCAACCATATTTCCTGAAAAGAATTGGCACTTGTTACCAAACTACTGTCCGCTGTAAACCCCAGCTTTTGTGTAAAGTGCCCCTTTGTTCAGGCTACTGATCAGAGAAGGCCTCTCCTCATGAGAGGTCTCTCCCTAATGCCCCCTTATCACTTAAAGTCACACTATCTTGAGCCAAGATTAAGTCACGCTAATCTAAGATAAAAAAGGATTTATACTATTAATCCCACCGATAAACATATGGTATTAATTCTGTCAAAATATCCCTTCGTTTGTGTATTTACGTCCAAACTACTGTTAATAAAAATGTTTTCCCAGGACCACTGGCAAACACTGCCTCTAATATACAACATATATTAGTAATATAAACACCAATGGAGATTAACATTGGTTGTTTGTCTGTGCCACGGGTCCCCTGGTTGAAATGAATACAGACAATTTTGTTTCAGACTAACATTGTATAAAATTTGGTTATGAATTAATTAAAGCGCTGGTCCTGTTTACTGCACATTGGTCTACAAACAATAATCTTAAAACATTCACAAGATTGTGAATTAGTGTTTTCCTTTCAACACATACGTGTTTATTGTATACAAATAAGTATAAAACGTTTAGAAACATGACTTATCAATGCTTACCTAATACACATTTCACTTTCCCACAACCTGATGTGCTGTTGGCCTAGTCCAGGAGAGGTATCACAGTATTTACAGTTTAATAACAGAGCACTTAACACTGTAATGTTGAGTTAAATATCATACAAATCAAAAATGCTTAAAAATGATTGTACAGTGTGACATGCTTTAGGCTTTTACATGGTATGAGTAGCCTCATCCTTATGTTACATTGGCACCATGAATCTGTACTGATCATGATGCTCGTATCTCAGAGGTGTGTAATCCAGTGAATCCAGTTAATCCGTGTTTTCTCCAGCTTTGGTTAGTTCTGTCAGAGATCTGGTCCAGTTATGTCAGACTGACTTGGATCAGCCAAACAGCAGCAGAAGAACGATGCAGACTGAATTCACTAAAATCAGGGGCACTGAAATCAAGAAACACAGAACACTTCAAATATCCTGTCTGCTTTGTGGTGCTGATGAGACATTTAATGAATCCTACCTCTCATAACAGTTTTGATGGAGCGGATCAGGATCAGAAGTTGAGCGTTGATGGATGGGTCGTCCCCAAACCCTCCGGTGCCATGCTGAGCGCTCCACCCAACTAATGACAGAGAAAGGCTCAGTAAGGTCTAACAAGACTGGACGGATCTCAGACGTGGCATGGTTAAATCTGCTACCGCACATGCAACATGCAAGATTTCTGAGTTTTTCCATTCAGTGCATTTTAAGGCAATCTACAGGAGAACGATACAAAGCCCATATCCACACAACTAATACTACTACTTGTATCTACTACAAGACAAGGATGCACTATCAGCTTCACATCTACGGCTATGATGCTGAATTGCAAACAGAACACCTCGCCACATAACACAATTTTGACGTTTTGCAAACCCGCTTACTTTTGCTGAGGAACCTTTCTTCGTGCAACACTGCAACAGCATTAACACAGAGAATAGCTGTCTGGATGAGGGCGTAGAGAGTAAACGCCATGCTGGCAACTTTCTCCTCCTTCAGACTACTGGAGCGTCTGGTGACGACAATGTTGTGCGCCCCGAGTTTCGTATTTTTTTTTACTCTATTTAAGATAATTGATCACATCGTGTATTCGAAGTTATGTAATGATTTTGTGTTAATAAAAAAAATAGATGACACCATTTTGTAGGCCCGTTTCCGTTCCATTATTCCCTGACTGCGTTTTATTTGATGTAATAATAATACACATGCGTTCAAATATTATATAGACTTTTTTATTTATCCACATAAATAGTAGAGAAACTACAAGAACATATTTCAATACATTTGCATTAACCTTTTAGTAATAATAGCATTATTGATTTTGTGATCCATGTTAATTTCTCCTTTTTACATCCTCTAAACAGGGAGACAGAAGAGCTTGAACTTCAACACTCTGAAACATAAATTAAACGCATCGTTTTCTTATATACATTCGGTAGATATTGTGAGACTTGAACCAGGAGGCTGATTCAGTCAGACTGAGACAACGCACACACTCACACACGCACACACAAGAGGGAGGGGATGGGGGCATCACTGTACAGAAACATCATTATCATCGTTATCATGTAGGATAGACATTAGACGGCCATGGTGTGTGTCCGTGGGCAGGGTGGGGTGGGAGAGGGACGTGGTCTAGGACAGTTCATGTGTAGACACATGGCAGTTGTAGTCTTTAATACTGTGTGGGTGTAGTCCAGATGGAGCTGAGGCGAGCAAAGGTGGAGGCTGGTCCACACAACCCGTATCCATCAGTCTCTCTCTGGGGGGACGAGGTCACGTTTGTTGTAGAAGTACAAAAACAAGTGTCAGATCTTTGAAGCCAAGCTATGTCAGATGGTTCGAGCAGTGCTGTCTTTTTCTTCCAGGCTGCAAAGGTTCACAGAAACCCAGCGATGAGACCTGGGAGAGGAGAAACATAGACCCTTCAGTTCTGGTCCTTGTCTTACCCTGCACTATATCACTATATGTCACTGCATAAACACTACACCACAATAGACTACACTACTCACCGCTTAGCTTTTGTTGAGATGCGTCCCTATTTTTTCTTTCCGTATCATGTTCGCATAAGGAATCTGAGAATGGGGTAAAACACAAACATTAGTTGCTTTCATATACTGAGTGTGTGTGCTTGTGGGTGTATGTGTGTGAGAGACAGAGAGAGAGAGACAGGGAGAGAGAGAAAGAGAGAGAGAGAGAGAGAGAGAGAGAGAGAGAGAGAGAGAGAGAGAGAGCGGTAATCTAGAGAATGCCTACAGGGATCTCACCATTTGTAGTTGCTGCACCATCTCCTCTCTGTAGGCCAGCTCTCTCTTCATCTGGTCCTGGAAGTTATCTGGAATAGAACCCCATAAAAAAAACACACGTTTCAAAATGATCACTGATTCTAATGAAACTTGAGGATTCCAAACGAGAGAACATTCCAAACGGAGAAGTCAAAGATAAAGGAGAACAAGGACCACAGAAGAAGGAATGATGAAGAGGAAGGGAGAGGAGGAGTGAAGCGGAGAAGGGACGGAACTTACGGAACACAGGGAAGGGAGAGTTGCCTTTCAGAGCGTGGAATTCCTGTTCTAGTCGTCTCCGCAGGTCTATCTGCTCCAGCAGAACCTTCTGCAGCTCCTCTAAGGAACAGAGAACATAACAATAAAACGTTAGTGACAGTAGATCCCCAAGAACACACATCAACACCCAATATCAAAAGAACATGAGATGGTTTACTTAATTAATTCATTTAATAATAATAATGTACTCTTCGTACCTTTCTCCATGTTTTCGACATCCTTCTTCAGTGACACAGGAGATGTTGTTTCTTGCGTTTGGTCACCTAACATGAAACACACAAGGCGTTTTGATTACAATTCAGTGTCACTATAATAAGCATTACAAAACGACTGTTACAATCAACAAACTGAAGCTCCAGAGCCTTTTTAAAAGCCCAGCTTGTTAAACCATCAGTGGGTCTAAAGTACCTCCCTCATCCTCTAGAGGTCAGTCTAAGTCCATGTTTCCAACCAACTAAAATCCTGCTTTCTCACACAGGAACTCAGCAAATATTATTTTTACAAACCTGTAGTTGTTGTATTAAAGTCAGCAATAACAACTGTTTTAGTTTTAGATTGGAATTGAAAACTGTAATTTCCACCACTCCATATGCAAAGTCTGATGTTTAGGCAGCACAAAACCATGGCTGACAAACTGCAGGCTGTACAGAGGACTTAGTGTTCAACATTCATACCAAACAGTATTCTCATCATCGTATGGTTTTGTCTGAGTGCTGCCTGAAGTCCATAGTCTGCCGTTAGGCCTGATTGTGCGTTTGTGCCCTGGGCCTTCTAAACCACACTAATCATATTCCCTCCAACACCTCACTGCATGCCTAATATCAGCAGTTTTCTCATCACACCGAACCTTCTCCCATGAATTGACAAACCCGGAAAAGTATGTGTCTGTGTGTGTGCCTGCGTGTGTTTGTCAGCATTGTGTGTGCGTGTGTGCAAAGTATGAGCTGTGACAATGAGGCAAATCGAACGCCTTAAATGAAGCGATCTGGTCCATTTTGTGTGCGTATAATCTCCATTCTCTTTCGCCTCTCTCTCTCTCCCGCCCTCTCTCTCCCGTCCTCCCTCCTTAAGCCTCCCAGTGCTGGTCTCATTCAGCCTGCTTCTCTACTCTCTCTGTCTCATTTGACAAGCACATTTGCCGACAGTGCCTGAGGATAACAACCTCGTTTGACAGTCAATTAACCGTGAATAGTCAAAGCCAAGGCAGTTTGCATTACATAAATGGAAAATTAGATTATTTTTCTCCCAAGAAACAGAAGTCTCTTTAAGGCGGCGCCTCGGCCGCTGCGGAATCAGAGCTCCTAATCACGTCCGCTTCCAGCCCTGGGAGACATGGTGCAATCAGGCAAAGGTGGTTTCATTTAATTTGTTTCGTGTAATTTTTTGAAATACATTATACATTATGTGAGGAGATCATTATGGGATAGATAATATAAACGTTGGCATAGATGTCATAAAACACTGGGAATGTCTCCCTGACAGAAAAAGCTCTGATCTCGGGGATGGAGGGCTTGGCAGAGAAAAAGGCAATTATATCCCTGCGATAATGTGAGGATGGAGGCTGCCACCTCGTCTCCGTGGAGACGATAGTCTGTTGAACTGTGATGGCTCCCGCTAGAATACTTCCTGAACATTATGAGGTGCTGCTCCATTTTTGAGGTAGCTTGTGTTATCTCTTGTATCTGTTTGTGCCGTTATATTAATCCCTAAACTGCCGGTCTGGGACAGCTGACGACCGGTCCCTTCAGAGGAAGATGTTCGGCTCCGTGAAGTGGCTTTTTAACTCCTAACTTTGTTTATGTGTGTGTGTGTGTGTGTGTGTGTGTGTGTGTGTGTGTGTGTGTGTGGATAGGTACAAGCTTAGGGGCTGACAGTAGGCACACGTCAGTGCCAAAGTCAAGATACTATCAAAACATCAAAGAAAAAACATTCCAACTAAAACTCCACCCTTGTATGTATGTGTTTACCTGAGGACTCCCTCCAGTACTCAGGCCCTGAAGTCTCACTCTCTGACAGGAAGAAGTTGTTCTGTTCTTTGTTGTCATCTAGAAGACAGACAGACGGACAGATGGAGGGAGGGAGGGAGGGAGGGAGGGAGGGAGGAGAGAGACAAACAGAGCAGGCACCATTAGTCCACCTCCTTTGGAGACTTGAAGGGGGGTAACTGTGGAACTACAGAGAACATTGCCTCTCTGAGAGGAACATGGGCAAGGAGAAGCAATGGGACGTCAAGCCAACATTACCGCCAGATGACCAACGCACACTCTAGTGAGTGTTTCTAGTAAGAAACATGCACTTACGTGTAGGGAAAACACATAACACAGGTAGAAAATAAACACTACAGTAAAACACAGAAAACACAGGTTTTCCTGTATGAAACTCACCGGCGTGGCTGACGTTGTCTTTGGTGGCGTATGCAGGCAGTCCTTCCTCTCGGTTTTTGTGTAGCTGTGAGAGGAACAGAGGACCAGAAGAGGGTTGGTTCTTCTATGTAAAGCACAGCTTAACATAAAAAAAATATGTGGAAAATCCAGGTGTCTAAGGGTCTGGAGAAAGGATAATATGAGTGTGTGTGTGCGCAGTTACTAATGGTCCGGAACTTTTTGCTAGCTTCTCATTAACCCAGGGTGTGAACCCCTCGGCCCCTTTATTTCTCTATCCCGTCATCTTTCTCTCGCTCTCCAGCTTTTTTTGCATTCTATCGGTAACACTCTCTCTCTCTCTCTCTCTCTCTCTCTCTCTCTCTCTCTCTCTCTCTCTCTCTCTCTCTCTCTCTCTCTCTCTCTCTCTCTCTCTGCATCTCTCTCCCTCTCTTTCTTCCCCCCTGGCAGCCAGGGCTAATATGGACTCGACAGGTTAAAGATTAAGCAGGCTAACAGGCTGGCATGACAAAGAGAGAACAAATAGAATGTCGCTATTAAACAATACATGACTGGGGCCATTAGCAGGGATCACAACACTGTGAATATCTCATTTCTACAGGGAGCTGCTGCTATCAATCTGGTTATGCAGATCAGATCAAGCCTGCCAGCGCAGCCATTTAAATAATAATTAGCTAAAGTGCCTTGAGGGAATATTTACGTTTTTGTAGGTGGCCTCCTCCAGTGGAGGGTGTGGAGGGCTGGAGCTGGGACTGGGGATGGCCAGGCTGGCGGGGGGAGAGGCTGACAGGCTAGTGGGGTCCTGGCTGGGGGCTGGAGGGGTGCTGGGATAGTCTCCGCTGTCCCTGCCTCTTTCCTCCCCCCCTTTGCCCAACCCTCTCAGGTGTAGACTGCTGCTGAAGCCGTCCTCTTCATCCTGCTTGGTCTCCACGTCCACCTCCCCCTCCTCCTCGCTCTCTGGCCCGTCTCCCTCCCCCTCCCCCCCACTGTCGCTGCCGTAGCTGCAGCTGGTGGTCGGAGACAGGTGGCGGTCGGATCCGAACTCTTCCGTCGCGTTGCCGTGGAGCTTGGCGATGCTCTCCACGTCCTTGACGACAGGCCGGAAGGCGGAGTGGTAGCTGCTTTTCCTAGCCTGGAGGGAGGGAGCGTGGTCGAGCAGCTTCAGCCAGCCCTCGGAGGTCACAGGTCGGAGGTCAGGTGTCACTGTCGGACACTCCGGTTCGAACAGGCTTGACCTGGGGTTGGTGCCCATGCCCGCAGCCACTCCTGCCCCGGGCTCAGAGGGCTCCGACAGGTCCAGGAAGGCTTGCCTGAGGGAAGGGCTCTCTGCCAGGGAAGAGAGGGCGCTGGGCTGGTGCTGCAGGTAGGTGGGCATTGGGATTCCCCCGGTGGCCCTGGGGGGCCAGAACATGCAGAAGGGGGGGTAGAAGGTGTCCTTCCGCCCTGGCCACAGCAGCCCAGACAGACCAGCAGGTTTCTGGCTATTAGGAGTCTCGCTGTCATCCTTCTTCTGGGGGCAGAGGCCGAAGGTGGGGAAGGAGTAAGGGCTGGGGAACAGAGAGGTGGGGGGGAATTTGTGCAGCATGCCAAAGCTCTTACTGGGCACGGGGATGAGGGGGTAGCTGCGTGAGGTCTTCCTGGGAGAGAGGCTGTTCGCATCCAGCTCCTCCTCCTCCTCAAAGCGGGCCCTCTTCTGGCTCCCCAGTTCCGGGGATGACATCATGTGGGGCAGGACGGAGCCCATGCCCTTCATCTGTCCCATGGGAGGGCAGTGAGAGGAGGGCAGGGCACGCTTTCGGCTGCCCCCATTAAACATGGCCTTCACGTCCTCCCACGCGAACGCCAGGTCGTCGGGCGGGGTCTTGTCTGACAGTTTGAGGTGGCGACGCCAAGAGTTGAAGTTGGCGGCGTCGGGCTGCGTGTACTTGGCCTCGGGCGTGCGGTGGGAGTGGAAGATGAACTTGTTGGGCGAGAAGTACATGTTGCAATAGGAACACTTGATGCACTTGGCCCGCGAGCTGTTGTAGCGCGCCGGGATGAAGTTACCGCGGCAACCCCAGGCGCACTCGTGAGACACGTCGAAGGCGAAGTTATCGGGCAGCTTGGGGGGCGAGTTCTCCCCCAGGAAGGACTTGCACAGGCGTTCGGCCTCTCGCTTGGTGATCATACCGCATCGCCGTGACGATATGGGCATGGCGCCCGCACGCCGCAGTATCTCCAGCTGGACCGGGGTGCACTGCACGCAGGTGATGCCCAGCGCCACCCGCCGGTTGTGGATTTCGTTGTAGCTGTAGTTCTTCAGCAGTGTGTTGGAGATCTGAGCCAGGCACAGGCGTTCCTGGTGGTCGATGACCAGAGACACGATGGGCACCCCATACAGCACCACCTGACCCACCTGGTTGGGCTTCAGGGAGGAGGACGAAGGGGAGGGGGCCCCAGGGTGGGGAGGTCTAGGGGGGGTCAGGGGCTCTGGCTGGAAGGAGCTGGGTGGGGTCGTCATGGCGATGTTGTTGGGTCTGGGTAGGAGGGGTGTTTCCATGCCAGTGGGGTCCACTGCAGACAGGAAACTCTTTGTGACTTCCTGCTGGCAAGCGCAAAGCAAAGTTTTAAGCACAAACAATTCCAAACCTTGAAACAGACAGAGAAAAGATCAGACACTTTTGACAAAAAATTATAACAACTGTGAAATAACAAAATGAGCATTTAAAAGCTGTCAGAAAATATACGTATTATTATTATTATTTTTGCAGTTCTCTATTTATAATAATATTGAAATTGACTCAAATGTAATGCTATTTTATCTGTGTTGACACTCTTTTATTGAGGAGACTATCTAAAAGAGAACTAGGGTAAATGTTATAAATGTGGAAAGATTCGCCGATATAGTGGTCTCATACTTCATGAACCATTTATCGGCTCATCAAATGAGCTTGTTTGTTTTTTCATTTGCCATCAGGTCGATGCATTTGCCTTCTAAAATATCATCTTGTCATCTTTTTAGCCTTATTGCTACACTATTTTGTTTCGTAGAAAGCATGTTGGATAAACAGAGGCCTTATTCAGGTAACTTAAAACAGGTATGAAGCAACAACAGTTTGGTGACAGCTTCAGAAAAGCAAGTTTACAGGACGATTCTGAATTCTGATGTTAACTTGATAGTTGAGAGGAGAATAATTTACTGACAAACACCTGCAAATTATTTGACATATTTAAACGAAGCCAGTCAGATTAAAATACGAAACTAAAGCCTTGTTTTGGGGGGGAATACTAAGCCTTCTCTGCAACAACATTAATAATACAAATACTATGTGAATACCTACAATTATGTACAACATTTGTATAATAACACCATGACAATTATATTCTTCTTAATATAACTAGCAATCAACAATAGGGCCTCATGACCAAATCAGTGACAAAAAAAGGCTATAAAAGAACACAAAAGGTAGCCTAAATATACAAACATGAGTTACAACTTATAACATTTTTTAAAATATAGATATTTTTTACAAGTAACAATTCAGTTTCTTACCTTGTAAAAAAATTCACAGAAATCCCAATGTAAAAAAAATAATAAAACACATCCCTGTTATCGCAGCAAAGTCAATTAAGCCCAAAACACCTTAACTGCACGAGCCTATATTTTGCCTTAATTACTATACGAATTTCTATTTAGAGGACGAGGCTCGAAGCTCAGTTCAGAGGAAGTTACCGGGCGGTGAGTTGTGAGTAAGTGCGCAGCGCGCGCAGGCTTTAGTCCCTTTAAAAGACGTGCCGCGTGCTGTGCCGCCGGTGTCGGACGGGACTTGATTGGCGCAGCTCTGCCCCTCTGCTCTTGCCACAGACTTTCCGCGAGCAGCCAATGACGTCTCACTAACTGCCACTCAACACTCTGAAGAGAGCACGAGCCTGGCTCGAGGCTACAGCAGGGCTGTACAGCTAGAAACACACACGCGCATGCACGCTCGGTTTACAAACAACTCGACACAATACAAATAAAAATCGGACCTAACAGTATAGTTTCTGATATTTGATGACATAGAAATAATTGTTTAGGCTACTTCAGCCTGTTTCCTACCTTAATTAAAATCTAAAACTGAGTGATTGTCATAAATCAAAACTAAATAACAGGTGTAAATCTGAATTGCGTTGAAAGCTTGGTCTCATTTTTTTCTCAGTTTATAAATAGAGGTATACCAACGTCTGAAAAAAAGTTAATTGTCTAATGTAGCCAAGGTCTATTAGTAGCCTATTAGTAAAACTGGTAGTAGTCGAACATGAACTTATTTTTTAAGGATACCTGCAAAATAAACCCACAGCCTGTATAAAGTCAATGCAGGTATGCAAATCTTCACAGCTGGCCCTAAGGACTGAGAACATGCACATGATAATGTGACTGCTATTGTTCTAACGACATTTAGTATCGTTTCATGACAATTCCCCCCCCACAATTCCTGTGAAGTCGTTTTACTGAATGAAGACAATTTAAGTATTAAAAGCTCTCATTGCTTCGATCTGCGGTGTCTCCTGCAGCGAGAGGCAATAAGGGGCCTTCATCATTACCGGGGCAGCATATGTTTCCCATCAGCAGGGATCGAAAACGGAGGTGTTAAACGGATCATCTGAAACGGATGACAGGTTTTGCAGACAGAACGACTCGTCAATTAACCGTAACCGTCCCGTATTGATGTAGTCTTTACCCGGGTTATGGCATCTAACTTTTATTGCATTGAAAAGGGAAAATAATTGTACTGAAATTAATTGAATTGACGATCTGACGATCAGACTTCAGGAAGATCGACGATTGACGAATTCAGATCAGGCTTTTTTGGTTGTGAATTGGTCACTGAAGGGTTGGTCAGAGTTTCATATCAACAAAGATTACATGTTTTTATCTATTGTTTTTTTTCTTCTAACAAAAACACCGTATTTTTTGGGTAGTTGAGCTACACAGACAACGTTCAACTGCCAAACCTTTTATTTTATTTGTAAATTTTTTTATTTCTATGTAGTTTTAAGGATTATATTGTATTTCTAATATTTCTCCATGTAATTACGTCAATAAATATAAAAGGGTCCCTTTTGGACCAAAACCTGAGCGGCTCGTGACAGCCGTGAGCTCGAGCCCCATCTGCTTCTTTTTAAACCAATTTAGATGTCACTGCTCGCGCTTTTGTCTCGCGGCTCCGCAGTGGCATGAGAACACTGCATGCAGGCTATGGAAAGGCGCGTGCTGTCATTCTGCTTTCAGAGAGGATAATAACAAACTGCAATGGAAATGCAGAATATCACAAGTATAAACAGAATAAAAATAAATAAAAATATATAAATAATTTAGGCTGCCTTTGTTGAAACATTCGAATTTACATGGCTTCCATTGCAACGTTGCAACAATTGTACTAATTCAAATTGAATGAGATAGGCCTACACTTCTCATCTGATACATTAAAATGATATGGACAGCATGTTATGGAAAGAAAAATGCGGGTGCACTGACTGGTTCTGTGGCCTAGGTGAAATGTATTTTATAACAGTATACAGGCTACATTTAATCGTTTAGCAGACGCTCTTATCCAGAGGGAGGCTACAGCAAACTCATGAGGTGTAGTTTCAGATGCAGGGAGAGCAGACAGGCAGGCTAACACAACACCTCACATGTAAGGTTAGACAATACGAGAGGGCACACATTTGAAATTCCACGTCTCCATAATGCATTAGACAGTCATCTTTGTGAGCGGTCGCCCTACTGTGAAATTAATCATGCGTTTAAAAAAGAATTGCTTGTGTGACCTTTGAGGGTCAATAGAAAAAAAACAGATATAAATTAAGAGCTACAAGACTAAGTGAGCCTGAGACATTTAACATCAAATCAGTCTGCAAACGTATAACCCTGCCTCGGGTGCGTCATTATCATATTAAAATATATCATCATACCGGGAGCTTATAGACCAATCTTACTTGAAACGTCGAGGAGAGAAACATGGAAAAGTCTTTAACTTTATTGTATTGCTGCTTGTGTCAGCTTGCCTACATGTCCCCCTGACAGTGATCACGGTGCTGCTGGGGATTTAAAGGCAGATGGAGGCTAGAGGAAGGCCCTAGTTTCTGCGGATTATCATCCTTATTTAATACTTCTATCTCCAAATTGCAAGACTAATGCTTTCTTCATCTGTGAAGAATTACCGTGCAATAAAATTAAGATAGGCCTACATCTTAACTAAATTGAGGTAGAATATTATTAATACGGTTTACATTTACTTTTCCCATCAGTCTTGATTGTGTGATTAAGGGGAGAGAAGGTGCACGTGCTTTACAGGAGTGGGATGGGGGGGGGGCATGTCTGACGTCACACGGTCCACTGAAACGCACAATTCTATGATTATATTAAGACGTTTATACTGCGTCATAATGCCTATTATGACGCATTATGCCTCCATAATGTTAAGAGACTGTAGGCCTATATGTTGCATAAAACATACAGTTTTTTTTTTACTTGTGGGTGGTTTAATGGTGATACCGTGTAAAGTTAGTAAACTATTTAAGGTAACACATGGGGTAGCTTGGATTTAAAGCATGTGACAGTCCGCTGGTTCACCTGCACCGAGTCAGCTCATCTAGCCTGTGGCTGCTGGGCTCCTGGGGTTACACTGATAACCATGATAATTATCCAGTCATTAATAGGACTGAATAAATGAGATTTAAAAATCAAATGATGAATAATCAGGTTGCAATAAATTAATCCATAAATAAATAATAATAAAAACTTTCATAATTTAATCATTTCATCATCAAATATGATGAAATATATTATATGGCGAGAGAACATCTCTGTATAGATCAAATGCTATATAAAACAGAAAAATACCAAGAGAACAATAAATACTCAGAATAAATAAATAACAATAACTAGGCGAAGTAGGTTATGCTCTTTTGTCATATACCCCTACATGTACAATTTAGGCAACGTGACATTTTTTTTATCACTAAAGAAAATCTAATATATGGGCCTATATTGGACTATTAAAAAAAATGCAATATGTTATGAAAACCATGTGCATGTTGACTATATACGCACCTCGTTCTTTGCTCTGCTGCTTTTCACTGCTGGTCAGTGTGTGATTCCAGTCAGTCAGTGTGGCGCCTGTAAAATAAAATACATTGTAAATTATGTAGTAAAATAAAATAAACAAAATAGGAGGATTACTAATTCATCTACTTCTGAACCAAAATGGTGTTCATGGCCATGTGGAAGACTGGAAGACGGCTTTTGGTTAGTCAGAAAATGTTTTTAATGTTGATTGGTTTCCCTTTTTTTAAAGCCTACATCAAACTTCCTCATCAAGCCTCACTGTTTGTAAATGTACAAAATAAATTGATCTTCAACATGCAGCAAAGAAAAGGGAAACTGGTGTTCATTTAAAAGGCAGCCGGATAATAACAATCAGGGCCAGCATTGAGATGATAAGCTTTGCTTACTCCCTGAACCTGGATCATAATTAAAGGACCACTCGACATGTAATGACCCAGGAACACAAGCAAACTTCTGCCAGTTGTTCTAAGTGGAATAACTAATGAAGCAATGAACCAAATCAATTAGACGCAGTCAGACAGTTAGGCGCTGGGCAGGGTGGAGAGGAGACTTCCAAGGCCGGCCCCCTCACCCCAGCCCCCATCCCACCCCAGCCAGGGAGGTAGGGAGTCTAAAAGCAGGACATCATTGATGATGTAACTTCTCCCCATCACTTTCTAAAACTTGACACGAGCCACATAAACACGTGCTTCTAAGTTCAGCTCTGGACCACTATTCTGCACCTCAGAGATAACCTCGATATACCTACTGTGGAGTCAAATGAGCCTAAATCAAGTATTTTAAAGTATAGCCAAAATCTACATATTCTGGAAGGTTAAAGTGATGTGTTGGGTAGCCCACACCAAAAGTCCTCCAGTGTGTACAGAAAAGATCATATCTGATGTTGTGGAGGTACGTTAACTTATCACTAACTTTAGATTCATCCAACCTGATCCATAATCATAATAATAGTAATCAGGTAATGACGGTGGGCGTGTCTGCAATTAAGACCTTATGCAAATCTGTGACGCTCCAATCAACGAGCCAGCGCATGCATTTAGACCCCACACAAGCATCAATTAGGCCTCTGGTCAATCAATGATATTGATTAGAATTCTTCTGTGGTTTTTTAAAAATAATTATACGAGAGGAACAGACTTTATAGTTACTTTATAACTATAAAGTAACTATACTTTATACCAAACTAAAACCTTGAAGCTGCAGAATGCCCTTCAGCTAAAGTATATTGTCTAAAAACAAAATATGATCATAATGTAATCATTTAAATGCGGGGTTTTTTTTTACCTTCGGGTGGTGGATCTCTTCATGGGGTTTTAGTCTTGCTCGTACCATACAGCTGAGGTCTGTCACCCCCCCTTCAGCCTCTTCGGGTACATGTGTCTGTGTCTCGGCTTGAAAACGTCGAATACAAGTTTGCAGTTTCTGCCATCGGCTACCAGTCACGGAAACGATGAGCGCTCCTCAACAGTTTTTCCTGTTATTCCATCTCTAGCTATGGGCAGCCTGCACAGCTCTAAGCAGGTGTATGGAGGGGGACGGTGTGAAGGTAGGCAGGCTCAGACCAGGGATGTACAGCCGCGAAACACATGATTTTTCATCCAATACGATCCCTCTTCACACCGCGGGGGTCAGATGGAGCTGTAATATGAGACCTCATGTGTTTCCTGAGGAGGATGAAATCCGGAATCATCTCAGGTCTTCAGGTTAATCGTTTTAACTTGTGACACGTTTCATTATTGTGAGAGGCCGTCGCAGGTGCAGGATATAGAGGCCTGAACTTTTTGTCAGAAGTGGAAAACTATGTGCAACAAATGATCAATTAAGATGATAAAACTCCTCTGATCAATCGATTGTTTGAATATTTAGCAAAAGACTACATGTTACAAGTGTATTCCTTTGAATAACATCTGACCCTACTCCACACACACACAAACACACACACATAAACACACACACGCACACACTACACGCAACATAAAAGAGTACAGGGCAAGCCTGCTTCCAGCCTGCGTAAGTGTTCAGTGGCTCAGCTCTTCCCTGCAACAGGCGGTAAACACTCTATAACCAGGCTGTAAGTGGTCTCTTACTCTCAGCAGGAGGGGAAAACAGGAAACAGAGAAAACAGTTCTCTTTATTATTAATGACCTGCCTTAATCTGTCTCTTAATCACCACTGTAGTGGTCAGGAGGACAGAGAGCTTAAAGACAAAGAGGGGGATGGGGGGGGGGGGGAGGATGGAGCCAGCTACAGGAGAGAGCGGTAACTCCATCTATCACCGCATCCTTCTGAGAGATCCCATCAGGAGAAGTGCTTTCGCACCGTTCCTCTCTGGTCTCTGCTGGTGGCCCTGTGGCTCTTCAGTACTGAACAGCAAGGAGAACCAGCCACACAACCCCATAGAAGGGATATATATGGTGAGGTGGTAGTAGCACTGGGAGAGACACCCATGAAGAGAGACCTGTCCTGGTCTGATCTGACTAGAACACTGCTAGCATGTGTAGTCTCTCTAGGATGGCTCTGGTCTCTATGATCTCTGTCTGTAATATCCATAGGTACCCATATCGTTCTACTTTGTATCATCTTTTTGATTTCTCTTTTCTGGATGCTCTCTTTGCTCCATCTGCCACCCTGACTTCCACTTGTTCTCAGTCTCAAGATCAGGAATCATCCATTGCTTCCCAGACCAGCATTAATTGCGTAATCCGTTGATCCGGTTGTAATCCCTTCAAACATGTCGCTGACACTGTAACGATGCTGTTTACACACGCTCATTGTTCCTACCAGCAAAACATGCCAGGAGAGGGAACACACACAGACACACACACACAATTAACACATGCCGTTAATGCACTTCCTAAATAATATTTTCATTAATGTCATAAATGGGAATGCCCTTTTGTTTGCTAATTATTTGTTTTTTAATTATTTGATATTGTTTGAAGTGTGTATGTGCTGCAGGCTGTGGCAGTAGATTGAGCCGAGCTGGAGAGAGCCCAGTAGCCACACTAGTGAACCACAGTTTGAATAGTTTGAATAATTATTGTTCATCTGCTCTCCCTTAATTAACACTGTTCATAAACGTCCCTGTCTGCCTGCCTGTCTGTCTGCCTGTCTGCCTGTCTGCCTGCCTGCCTGTCTGCCTGTCTGTCTGCCTGTCTGAGAAACCGGGAGCAAAACACATAGATGCAGACACAGACTCACACGCATTCACAGACACGCGCATGTAAACCAGCCCACTCCCTTCTTCCCTTAAAATATCACAACAACATGCTATCACAAACAGGATCATATGAGACACATATGTACTCATTGTTGTTCTGGTTTAATCCAGCTGCTGCATATGTATCAAAACAGCTCTTTAAATACCCCTGGGATTAGAATGCCATAGTCTGCATGGTTCACTGTTCTGAGCTGTTGTTTTTTTAAAGAACCCACACAAACAAGCTGTTACCATGTGATTAGGGGAAGATGATGTTGATCATTTGACTAGATTAGAGAGTTGGGACATAATCTATTTTTCATAATAATAACAATGAACGCGTGATGAAGAGAAACATGTTTTCTCCCAAACTGCAGGGCTATGAAAATGATGAGGTACACTGTCCTTTTTTGTAGAATTCAAACCACTCTACGTTCAAAAGCATAAAGGAAGAGGCTGTGGCACAGGGTGACATGGATTTGTGATTCAGCAAAGAGAGGCTCTTGATATTTGGGAAGGTTATGGGCTCACATCCCTGCATTGTCCTGAGAAAAACACCAAAGTGCGACGTGGGGAAAGGAACATAGATGACTCGCATGCTTATCTACCCTCTACCACCCCCTGCTGCCCTTGCCACCTTCTGCTGCCCTCACACATCCTCTGCAGCCTCCTGTCACTCTCTGTTTCCCCTGTTATCTTCTACTGCCCTCTCTTTTTGCCACTCTCTGATGCCCTCTCTCATCCTTCTGCTGCCCTCTCTCACCCCTTGCTGCCCTCTCTATTACCCTCTGCTGCCCTCTCTATTACCCTTTGCTGCCCTCTCTCACCCTCTGCTGCCCTCTCTCACCCCCTGCTGCCCTCTCTCACCCTCTGCTGCCCTCTCACCCTCTGCTGCCCTCTCTCACCCTCTGCTGCCCTCTCTCACCCCCTGCTGCCCTCTCTCACCCTCTGCTGCCCTCTCACCCCCTGCTGCCCTCTCTCACCCTCTGCTGCCCTCTCACCCCCTGCTGCCCTCTCTCACCCCCTGATACCCTCTGCTGCCCTCTGATCGCTTCCAGTCACCCAGTTTGCCCTCTTTTGCAAAGTTTTTTCTATAAACTTTTGGATTAACATTAAAACTAAGAATATAAATATGTTTGTACCCATTTACACTGCATATGTGTGTGTGAAAGTGTGCGCGTGCATGCAAGCCTATGCTTACAGAGCTGGCACTCTAAGCAAAGCTCAGTCTCTGACAGATGGTTTCGCTTTTCTTAAGTGCTGGACAGTTTGGATGTTTTATCACAAGTCCTCTTATTAATGATAGTCCACTCAGCGGATTAAAAAGAACTCCATCTGGGAGAAAAAGAACAAGAGAGAGAGTGACATAGAAACTGAACAGGAGAGAGAGAAAAAGAGAGAGGGAGATCAGGAAGTTAAAAGTCTATAAAACAACATGTTGACACATTAACAAATAAAAACATATGCGAAACATTAGCAGGTCTCCAGATGTTACCGTGGTAATCCCGGGAGAGAGCCATATGATTGGCCGAGAAGTTTAATCATGCGAGTCCATAGCATTGTAGGCAGCACAGCCCTCAGTAAGTCAGGGGCAAGAGAAGTAACTCATAAGGAGATTAACACTCGTTATTTTTCAGATACTTTGAAGATCATCTTTTCCGTCGCAGGCAGCGTTTAACGATCACACAATCACTTAAAATCGAATGTGTAGATTTGAATAAGCCAACGCTTGTTTTGGAGCGAAGCCAGGCTTGTTTCGTGCAGAGCGTTCAGTGAACTAGTGGACATGGTCGCACATTACCCAGAACCTTCCGTGAAGAGACACAGCCTTATTTTATTAGTATAGCATGTTAGTAGTTAGTCATGTTAGTAGTAGTTAGTAGTCTTATATTGGTATAACATGTGGGTCAAACTACCAACCGGTCTGGCACATGTTAATAATTTCTAGGTATGATCTTTTTATGTGCATATTCAACATGCTGTCTGTACTGATATATCTGCTGGATCGCACATACGCACTTTTACCACAATTGTATTTACACAAACCAAGTACCACACATTAGTTTAACATTAGACAGCATATGTACAGTATTTACACAGCATGTGCAGCAGATCATGTACCTACACCTCTCTGAGGGGGGTGTTTCTGTTCTGCATTATCCATTTCTATCTCCATTGTAGTGCAGGTACATCACAGAAGTGTTTCTGATCTGCATTATCCATTTCTATCTCTATTGTAGTGCAGGTGCATCACAGAAGTGTTTCGGATCTGCATTATCCATTTCTATCTCCATTGTAGTGCATCACAGAAGTGTTTCTGATCTGCATGATCCATTTCTATCTCCATTGTAGTGCATCACAGAAGTGTTTCTGAACTTCAGTGTACATTTCAGACATCGTGAGAAAGACTCCCCTGTCCCTCCCACCTCAGCTCTCTTCCTTGTTCTTCCTGTACCCTTGGCAGAGATGAGTGACATGTCCCGTTATAACACCCCCCAACCCCCCTCCACCCCCCACCACCCACCCTCACCACCATCACCACCACCCTGAAGTCAGCCTCCCTCCCCAGGGACAACGGAAATGATTAAGGAAGACAATTTTCAAATACCTTTCTGCCTTTTCCCCATGGTCTGGAAAAGTAGGAGGGAGGGAATGGATGGAGAGTTGGGGGGAAGAAGGAGAGAGGGAGGAGGAAATGGAGTGTGAGGGAATGATGGAGAGAGAGATGGGAGAGAGGGAGGGAGAGATGTTGGGAGATACAGAGGGTGTTCTCTATGACAGGTGTGTGTGTTCTCTGTGACAGTTGTGTGTTCTCTGTGACGTGTGTGTTCTCTGTGACAGGTGTGTGTGTGTGCTCTCTGTGACATGCATGTGTTCTCTGTGACGTGTGAATGTGTTCTCTGTGACACGCGAGTGTGTGTTCTTTGTGACACGCGAGTGTGTGTTCTCAGTGACATGCGTGAGTGTGTTTTTTTATACCTGTGTTCTCTGTGACGTGTGTGTATGTTCTCAGTAACGTGTATGTGTTCTCTGTAACGTGTGTGTGTTCTCAGTGACATGCATAAGATATAATGAGTTCCAAAACCCTTAGTGGAGGCTGCGGTTAGTCTGCCCCAGAAGTCCTGCACTAATTTACCTGTCTGCCTGTATACATGCCTGCCAACCTGTCTGCCTACCTGTCTGCCTGCATACCTGTCTGCATACCTGTCTGCCTGTATACATGCCTGCCAACCTGTCTGCCTACCTGTCTGCCTACCTGTCTGCCTATCTGTCTGCCTACCTGTCTGCCTATCTGTCTACCTACCTGTCTGCGTATCTGTTTGCCTACCTGTCTGCCTACCTGCTGCCTGTCCGCCTGTCTCTGTGTCTGTCTGCCTGTCTGTCTGCCAGTGTGTCTGTTTGCCTGCCTAACTGCCTGTCTGTCTGTGTGCCTGCTGGCCTGTCAGTAAGGCCTGAGTTAGAGCACTATCACTGCCTGCTTTTCTACTAGCTTTGTTCACCCTAAATGAAACAAGGTAATTAGCTTGTTACAATTAAAGCGACTCAACTGGATAAATAGTAATCACCCGGAATGAAGTTACCAAGAGCCCTGCAGGGCCACACAGGCAGCTGAGCTGAGCTCATTTACATAATTAAAATATACAAATGATAATGGATTTAGTACTCAATATCCAGGGGCAGAGAAAGCAGAGAAATATATGAAACTGTAACAACAAAAATGTAGCCTAAAGGAGATGAACTCACCTCTGGAGGGAGGAATGGAGAGAGGGAGGAATGGAGAGAGGGAGGAATGGAGAGAGGGAGGAATGGATGGAGGGAGTGAACAGACAAATGGATGGGATGGGTCCGACAAGCCTCCCTGTGAAAATGCAGGAAACAAAGGAAAACATTAACCAAGCTAAATGAGTTACTGATGTGACATGGGAGAGAGAGAGAGAGAGAGAGAGAGAGAGAGAGAGATAGGAGGGGAGTTAGTGGAGGAGAGGAAGAGCAGAAAGGAAAGTGCGCACCAATTACACTGGTGCAGAGTCAGAGCCTGGTGTTGGTCGAACAGGATTCCCTCTGGGGACGACTTGCGCCTGATTACATGGAATTGCGGCTGAATTAAACATCTGAAGGGTCGTCCTAAGACAAACCGAAATGAAATTAGACTCTTTCTTTTTACCTCCCAGCGTCAGAGAGCAAGCAGGAGGGCTGGAAGAACCAAGCAGGAATTTTGCAATTAGGTGGGGGAACAATGTCACCAAATTAGGCCTTAGAGCTTTTGCTCCGCCCTGCTGTTCGTGGCGTTTGGCCATCAGAAGTTGTAGCTGGGAGAAGATGGGTCTTCGTTATGTGAAAGGACATAAAGTACACACCACGCTGAATAGCACACACACACACACACACACACACACACACAAACAGCAGGGGGGAACTGACTGGCTGAGAAGTATTCCACAACAATGTTGTGTTGTATCAAACTGCCTATGTTGACTTGTGAATGTCATTGTGTTAAATGTAAGTGAGCGCCCATGTGTATTTGTGTGCGTCTGTGTGTACAAGCATAGTTGTGTGCGGTTATGTGTGTTTTGGTGAGCTGTGTGTAAATAATGAGTAGTAATCAAGTCTAATGTAACCCAAAGGGAGACACTTGTACGGTGTTGCAACAATCTCATTTAGCAAGAAGCAGATTTAGTGGATAATTGGCCATAACTATAGCCTAATTCCCCTGTTCACTATCAGAGCTGCAGATACACAGATGCACTCTTAGAACCCTCCACAATAACACCTACAGTAGCAGTACACACGATTCAGACCTAGCCCTAGACCTAGCCTGTGGTCTTTCTTACCGTCTGTCCATCCGTCTGTGTTAGTCTTCCCATCCCCAGCAACAGTCAGAAGTCTCCATTTCATTTAACATGCAATTATACATGTCATTTGGATCCATTATTGAACAGTAATTTCAATCTGCTTTCTGATTGGATTGACTTGACCCCTGTGTACGTTTGTGTTATCAAAGCTGGGGGGGGGGGAGGGAGGGGGGCGGTTGTACTCCTGAATGTGTGTGCGACTAAACTTGCTTGACGTAACAGGATTTTGCTCTCCCTCCTTCTCTCCCTCCCTCACTGTATCTCTCTCTCTCCTCTCTCCTTCTTCCGCTCTCCACTTCTCCCAGAGAACATAATTTAAATACTGCTCCAGTCTAATTAGGCAGGCGTTTAGATTGTCATTACTGAGGAGAGGAGATTGTATGAGGAGAGTAGCGGGGAGGGGAGAGGAAATGAGGAGCGGAGAGAAGGGGTGGAGAAAAGACGAGAGAGAATAGGAGAGAAGAGGAGAAGTGAGAAACTGAGAGGAAGTCTACGTGTGTGTTTCTGCCTGTGTGTGTCTGCGTGTGTGTCTGCCTGTGTGTGTCTGCGGGTGTGTCTGCGTGTGTGTGTTCCTCTGTTTGTGTTGACACCACACCTCCATAAACCTGATGGATGGACAGGAAGCAGAAACTCCCAGGTGAACTTTGACCCTGGCGCCAGTAGATGGTCCATCTGTGCCAGGCATTAAGAGAGTCCCCCTGACCCACCCCTCCACTCTCCCCCGCCTAGACCCCCGCCCTCTCCCCTGACCCCCGCCCTCACTGGTCAACGCTGAGTGGAGGTCCATGGGTAATGGGCCCCACACCACACAGGGTGGGGGTTGAGGAGGGTGGACATGCACATACAGGAGCTATTCTAATGCCGTCATTATGGGCCACAGCACTGAGCTGTACTGTATGAGCCCTCCAGCCAGCACTCCCAGTCCCTGATGGGACATCCGATCCAGAAGGACCTAACCCAGAGATGGACGTCTGGGGCTGGGGTCTAATGACCCCGAGGTCTGCTAATGGACCAGGACTGTACATCAGACATAGGTTCAGAACCCATCTCTATGGAAAACCGATGCTCTCCCAAAAGACAGGTTATGTGCTTGTTCACCCTGTCTCACCCTCTCCTCCCCTCTCTAGCCTCTCCTCTCTGCCTTCCCCTTTCACACTGGCCTTTCTCCCTCCCTCTTTTTCCTTCCCTCTCTTTCTCTACCCCTTGTAATACTTTTAGACCCCCTTTCTCTTTTCTTTTTTCCTCCTTTCTCTCTTCTCCGTGCCTCCCTCTTCCCCCCCCCCACGCTGCCCTACCTCTTCTCCCTGCATCCCCTTCTTCCTCTCCCTCTCTCTTTTATCACTCATCTCTATCACACGGAACGACCCCCGACACATAGTGGTCCAGGTCAGCCAATTGAAAATCCATTTGTTGAATAAGTACCTTTCACTTAAGATAAGAGAGAGAGTGTGTGTGTGTGTGGATGTGAGAGTCTATGTGTCAGTGTGTGTGAGAGAAAGCGTGTGTGTGTGTGTGTGTGTCAGACGATGCGGGTGCTGCCCCTGCCATCTGTCAGCTGGTAAAGGTCAGAGACGATGGCACAGAGATGGAGAGAGATGGAGGGAGGGAGGGACGGAGCGAGAGACCCGGGGGAAGACGTCGCGACGGGATGGGAGGCAGGAGAAGATATAGGAGGCACAGGGGAAGAGAGGGAGAGTGATGGAAGGAGGGGGGGGGGGAGAAGGGGAGGAGGGGATATTGTACAAATGGAGACAATCTCCCTTGACAGGGCCACTTCTGTGTGTGTGTGTGTGTGTTGTGACATCATATGAATGCCGTAATTGAGTGGTGGTAAATTGCGAGGCGGGCGCCGATGTGTCAATAAACAAGTTCAAGGTGACATGGCAGATCAATACCCCGGGACACGGGCCATCCGGCAGGCTGACTGCGGAGTAATTGGGTGCAAAATGACTGGACTCAACCTTCACGCCACACGACATCCACACGCCTCGCTCACGCCCACGGCAACAGTTTGTACATGTCACACGCGCCTTGAGGAGGCTGAGGAGGACGATAATGGATTTCTGTTTTCTTTTGTTCTCTGTTTTTGGTGGTGGCCATGGTGTCAGTGCGTGTGTGTGTGTGCGTGTGTGTGTTAGTCAGTGTGTGTTTCTGCAGACACGTGTCTGAATTGTCTAGAATTGGAAAATAGAGACAGGCAGAGAGAGAGAGAGAGGGAGAGAGAGAGAAAGAGAGAGAGGGATAGAGAGAGGAATAGAGAGACAGAGAGAGAGGGGGGAGAGAGGGAAAGAGAAGGAGAGAGAGAGAAGGCAAGAGAGACATAGAGAGAGAGAGAGAGAGAGGGGGGGGAGCGAGAGAGAGAGAGAGAGAGAAGGAGAGAGAGACATAGAGAGAGAGAGAGCGAGAGAGAGACAGACAGAGAGAGAGAGAGAGACAGAGAGAGAGAGAGAGAGACAGAGAGAGAGAGAGAGAGAGAGAGAGAGAGAGAGAGACAGGGGGGAAACACAGCAGATGTAGTTATTGCACGCAGCAGGACCTGTTTGAGGATAATCACTTCGATTGATTGGAGCAGGTTATCATTAACCCCATCCCTCCCCAGGGCAATGTCGATCAGGTATTGATCAAGTACAGATCAGCTGAGGCAGATCGATGTATACAACTGTTTAAACAGAGAAACTGAACTGACAAGACAGAGAGAGAGAGACAGAGAGAGAGAGACAAAGAGAGACTGAGACAATGGTGACAGTTGATATTTCCCGTATTCAAAATGTTGTTTCATAACTAAGTTTCATAAGTGTTAATCTCCTTAAAGAGCACAGTATTCTTATCAAGTACATATTTAGACAGCACGTTAAATGGGACATAACAATGCTACTACATAAACACATGCTTACTGTGACCTCCACACATTACCTGGGGTTTATTGTGACAGGATGACAGGAACATTGCTCACAGGGAAGTTTCTAGAGGGACACTCTTCACTGTGAGTGCTGTGAGCTTAGCGTGTCGTCACTAAACATATTCTTACTGTGACGTGACAGATGCTGATGTAAACAATTTGATTATTACCAAGAAAGCAGCTGTAATGAATATTTGTTTCGCTGTCCAGGAACACACTAAAGAAGTCCGGATCTCACCAAGGTGAAAAGTCTGTGTGTCTGTGTGTGTGTGTTTGTGTGTGTGTTTATGTGTGTGTGTGTTTTAGAGGGAAGTGATGGATTAGGTTCATTTGCAGAGTAAACCCCATCAGATCATCAAGACTCCCCCAGCATGAGGCCGCCTGCTCTGGGTCCTAACCTAGCAGTACAGGGGTGTGTGTGTGTGTGTGTGTGTGTATGTGTGTGTGTGTGAGTGTGTGTAAGTGATATCTGTGTGCGATGGACCGAGGCGGAGCATGCCGTGTTGTGACAGCGACAGAGCGATGGCTCTGATTGGACGGAGACCCCGGCGTGGTTGAGCGTGGATCGCCAGGGGCAACCGTAAGGTGCTTGGTACAATCAAGAGTGTGCTGACAGCAGAGAGGCCATCACAGTCTGATGATGACCTGGCTAGCTGCAGGTGATCCCAGTGTGTGTGTGTGTGTGTGTGTGTGTGTGTGTGTGTGTGTGTGTGTGTGTGTGTGTGTGTGTGTGTGTGTGTGTGGGTGTGTGTGTGTGTGTGTCCTGCAGGGCTGACTGAGTGCTGTCGCTCCACCAGGGTTAAGTACCACAGTCCTGACAGACAGACAGACAGACAGGTAGCATTGCCACTGTGTAAGTCCACAGGAGAACATAATGTCACATAATGTATACCTGTGTTTCTATAGGTGTATACATTGGTGTATACTGGTGTCTCTACAGGTATATATGTACTGGTGTATACCGGTGTTTCTTTAGGTGTATATACTGGTGTATATCTGTGTCTCTACAGGTGTATATACCGGTGTCTCTTTAGGTGTATATACTAGTGTATATATGTGTCTCTATAGATGTATACTGTATACTGGTTTATACCTGTGTCTCTATTAGAGTCTCTACTGATGTACTGTATGTACTCGTATCTACTGGTACCGGTATTTTCTCTGCTCTCTCTAAGGACTGAACCTGCTTAGGAGAGTATTTTACTGTGTTTGGGGTGTGTGTGTGTGTGTGTGTGTTTGTGTTTGTGTGTGGGATGTTGCTGTGAGCCAGCATGGTAAATATATAATAATAGTTTGAAATGTACTGGCCATCTCTCTCCCCCTTGAGCAACGAATCCCCTCCCTCCCTCCCCCCCTCCCTCCTCCACCCACCTCCCCCCACACCCCCCCAGGCTGTGCAGAGGAGCGCTGGGGTATGAAATATGAAAGCGACACACTGTCGTTCAACCTGTCCCATATACCTCTCAGGTGGACTGCAGGTGCACGGCCTCTCAGCCAATGACAAACGAGCATACCGTTGCCGGGTGACGGTGATGAACCTGGCGGAGCGTCGGCCTATCAGTCTTCTCCGTTTGGCTTCCCAGCCCGCACGAGACGCCTCGCTGCAAATTTGTCTTATTGAAGGAAGGATGGCTCCAATACTCCCCCCTTACGTACACACACACAAACACGCACGCACATCTGCACACACACACACACACACACACACACACGCACACACACACACACACACACACACACACACACTGTGTTTTGATGAAGTGAATACTCCGCTTAGAGTTCACTTCTTCTTTCTTTTTCCTCTTTCGCATCCCCCTCTCCTCTTCACCACCCCCCCCCACCCCACCCCCTACCTCACCCCTCTTCTCCTCCTCCCCTCAGAAAGACCAGTCAATTCTGTGCAGGCTAGATTAGCTGGTTAAACACACCCTCAATACATTAAATAACCCCCCCCCCACCCCCCCACCCCCCCACCCCAAAACACACACACTCCCACCGACACACACATTCGCTCACACATGCCCAATTCTCCATTGAGAGCAGGATTAAGATCCCGCCCCCTCCTCAGACAGCCTCCTCTCTTAGCTGTAATCCAGTGGTAATCCAGCTAAACACTGCCAAGCCTCCCCGGCCTCCATGTACGAGCCCTGAACATCCCCGCAAACTCCCCAGCCTCATCAGCCCCCGCCTCCCTAATCCTCCCCAGAGTCTCCCTACTTCCCCATGCTCCACCTGAGCCTCCCCCAGCCTCTACCTTAGCCCCCCTCCAGCCCCACAGGCCTATTAAAGCCTTGTGAGGCTCCAGTGGGTAATGAAGTGTGAGACAGCTAATTCTCAGAGCTAAGGGTCCATACAGACTCACCCAGGCTGAGGCCAAGGCTGGGGTAAAGAGGCTGGGCTGGGGCTTGTGCTGGGGCTGAGGCTGGGGTTGGTGTTGGAAGACTGTATTGTCTCTGTTTACGGACCCTAGTTTATTCTCCATCACTCTCATATCATGGCTTTTCTATTCCCAAACACACACAAACCCACCCCATACACTCACAACCGCCCCCCCCCTCCTCTCACAAACATACAAACACATTAGACAAATGAAAAACAAAGTAGGGGGGGGGTCAGAAGGGTGAGATATTATTTAAGTGTTCTTGTAAGCCATCTAAGATATTAATGTTCCTAAGCTACTTATGAATATTTAAGAACATAAAAGGGAGGGTTAGACCACAGAGAGAGACAGAGAGAGAAAGATATCTCCCCGAGGATGAGAGAGAAGAGGAAAGGAAGAGAGGACAGGAAAGCAGAATAGAGGTGTGGAGAGGAGGAGGGGAGGAGAGGAGGTCCTGGCCTCTGTCAGTCTGACTGATGAAGAGCGTGTAAATACACTGTTAAGACATTGTGACCGCAGCACACACAGTCCTGTCAATATGGAAACAGGCTGAGATCATTATCTTCTAACTGTAAATGTACATACACTGTGTGTGTTTTGTGTGTGTGTGCTTGTTGCTTTAATTTGAGCGATTTCTAATGAGGTCAATCCTCCCCTCAGGGCTTAAAGCATCTGATGAGCTAGACCTGAGGTTCTCCTTCAGGAGCTAGACCTGAGGTTCTCCTTCAGGAGCTAAACCTGAGGTTCTCCTTGAAGAGCAGGACCTGAGGTTCTCCTTCAGGAGCTAAACCTGAGGTTCTCCTTGAAGAGCAGGACCTGAGGTTCTCCTTCAGGAGCTAGACCTGAGGTTCTCCTTCAGGAGCTAAACCTGAGGTTCTCCTTGAAGAGCAGGACCTGAGGTTCTCCTTCAGGAGCTAGACCTGAGGTTCTCCTTCAGGAGCTAAACCTGAGGTTCTCCTTGAAGAGCAGGACCTGAGGTTCTCCTTGAAGAGCAGAACCTGAGGTTCTCCTTCAGGAGCAGGACCTGAGGTTCTCCTTCAGGATCAGAACTTGAGGTTCTCCTTCAGGATCAGAACCTGAGGTTCTCCTTGAAGAGCAGGACCTGAGGTTCTCCTTCAGGAGCAGGACCTGAGGTTCTCCTTCAGGAGCAGGACCTGAGGTTCTCCTTCAGGATCAGAACTTGAGGTTCTCCTTCAGGATCAGAACCTGAGGTTCTCCTTGAAGAGCAGGACCTGAGGTTGTCCTTCAGGAGCAGGACACGAGGTTCTCCTTCAGGATCAGAACCTGAGGTTCTCCTTCAGGCAGCAAATTGTCAAGTTCCAGAAGGTTTACATGTAAATAGTAGAAAACAGCAGTATGGCTCTGCTAATCTCCAGAATCATAGTTAAGACAGGGTGTGTGTTTGTGAATGGGTGTGTGCATGTGTGAGTGTGTGTAGTTAAGACGTTTAAGGGTCAGGGTTAATTCTCTAACAGGACAGTGGACCTGGCACCAGGTCAGACCCACCTAATGCTCTGATGAATATTTCATATTTAAGCAGAGAGGTTAATGCTGCTTTAATCCATTAGAGTACCATTTCCCTCCCTCTATCCACCCCTCCCTGCTCCATCCATCCCCACCCTTACGCACTTACCCCCCCCCCCTCCCCTCCAAGGAGAATGGCAAGAGAGCA
The DNA here is from genome assembly GCA_030340665.1 of Neosalanx taihuensis. NCBI lineage: Eukaryota > Metazoa > Chordata > Actinopteri > Osmeriformes > Salangidae > Neosalanx > Neosalanx taihuensis. The sequence goes on from CM059301.1 coordinate 9,215,215, forward strand.
GAGGAACAGGAAGTGGATATGGTACTTAGGCCCTCACACCCCCACACATTAATACAGCCCCACACATCATCCAGGACAGTGTTTATCTATCTGCTGATGCGTCTCAGAGGAGAATCTTACTGCAGCTACAGACTCCTAACCAGGAAGATACACTTCCAACGCTTTACTGTAACACGGACAAGTATTTCCTCAAACGAAATGAGTAATTGATGTTTGGTAATAATGTACTTTCTCCAGAACGTCCTTTAAGATACTTCACTCCACATCACAGCCAGTTCACTTTCTCAGGCACTGTGGGGCCCAGACCCACAAGACCGTGCTTCCTGTTGTCAAGAGAACCTAAATGTCTGAAGTGATCATTTTATGTGGTGTCTCTCTCTCTCTCTCACAGCGATTGTATATGGAATACTTATTTTTCAATTTCTCCCCTCCTCCCGATTCTGTGTGTGTGTGTTTGTCTGTGTGTGTGTGTCGGTGTGTGTCTGTGTGTGTGTTCACCCCTGGCCAGTGGTTTGTCTTGCTGGCTCTTCCCTAGTCAGGGTTACACATCCGAAACACTTTCTGAACAGGACTCACTAAATGATGTCTCGAGGGCAAAGGTGGGTGTATGTCTTCTGAGGGTCTACGTGTCTGCAAGCGTGTGTGTGTGTGTGTGTGTGTGTGTGGGGGGGGGGGGGGTTGGGGGACCCGAGTCCCATGATGTGACCTGGGGCAGGGGGAGATGGATGGCTGTTGTGGCTGGCCTCTAGGGATGGTGGGAGGGAGGCAGAGGGAGGGTGGTGGGGCATGCTTATTTACACAGAGCACCCCTGGGTGGTGATGGGAAGGGTTATCATACACACTCCAATACATCCTCATACACACTCACTCCTAACATCCTCATACACACTCACTCCTAACATCCTTATACGCTCCCACTCAACTACAGAAAGAGTTACACACACATCTAGCAGTGGGGTTGACCAAACAAACAGAAGTTTGTATTATTGGAAAGAGTGAGAATGTGTGTGTGAGAGAGATACACACAGAGAGAGAGACAGAGAGAGACACACAGAGAGAGAGAGACAAAGAGAGAGCACAAGAGAGAGAGAGAGAGAGAGAGAGAGAGAGAGAGAGAGAGAGAGAGAGAGAGAGAGAGAGAGAGAGAGAGAGAGAGTGTCAGAATGATTGTATCAGTTGATTGTTCTGGCTCATAACCAGAACATGGGTGGGACTCCTCTTCCTCTTGTCCGTCACTCTCTTGGACAGATGACCACATTGATCACATTGATTCACTCTAAAGGTGAGTAAACTGTCCTAGTAACTGTTTACATGAACTGAGATATATGCTGCTATCAACAACCAGCAGAAATCCTAATAAATCTGAAGGTGATCAATCCACACATATTGATGAATCCATAGGTACACTCAGCTGGAGCAAAACAGAACATGTACACAACACACACGCTCACACATTCACACTTGAACATACATGCACAAACAGACACTATTCGGATGCACACATGCACACTCTCATGCAGGCCCAGGTCGATGAGACAGTCCTGTTGGTGGTTCAGTCAAGCAGAGGGACCATGCTCTTGGTGGGTCAAGGTTTCTCCAGTCCAGTCTCAGCACCCCCTCCCCCCCCCCCCCCCACACACACACACACACACACACAGGGATCCCAGAGAGACCACTCGAAGATCCCAATCGATTCTGCTCAATTACAAACAAATCGAAATGTGATTTATCTGCCAAGGAATCATTTCAATATCAAGAGAGAGAAGGTGCAGGAGGAGACCCCCATCAATAAAGTCTTCCTCACCGCTCCCTTTTCCCTCCCCTTCCCCTCTCTCTCCTCCCCTCCCTCCCCTCACCCTCTCCTCCCTCCCTCCCCTTTCCTCCTCCTCTCCTCTCCTCCCCCCCCCTCCTCTCCTCCCTCACCCCCTCCTCTCCTCCCTCTCCTCCCTCCCATCTCCCTCTGTACACAGTCAGTCCCGAGTGACCCCCATCATTCTGAGGGATGTCAATACAGTCTATCAAGCACAGAAAAAGACCAGGCGATTGAGATATTTTAGATCCCTCCCTCCCTCCCTCCCTCCCTCCCTCCCTCCCTCCCTCCCCCTTCACCTTCCTTCCCCCCTCCCTCCCTACATAATTCCCTTTCTCTCCTTTTCTTTTTTTGGACTTAATTAAGTCAGGAGGCGTCTGTCGGGGGGTAAATCTTTTGGGCGCAATGCAGCGGTCGGTCAGGCTGACATTTGATAATATTGCTCCTCATGCTGATTGAAATTGATTTTGGAGGCCGAGGTGGCGAGTTGTGCGGCTCCTGACAACGCTCAGCCAATCAGCTCAAGGACAGGGTGGCCGTCGGCGTGGCAACTCATATTCCTACGAGTGATGGGCGGCCAAACGGCTGTATGTGTGTGTGTGTGTGTGTGTGTGTGTGTGTGTGTGGTGGGTTCGGACATGGAACACCGTCTCGGGGTCATGGAACTGGCAGTCACATTTCCCATAAATCAGCGGGAAAACAGAGAGACGTTTAGGTGTGTGTGTGTGTGTGTGTGAGTTTTTGTGTTTGCACGCACTTTATCACCCCAACCCTATTATGCATATATTTACTCCTAATAGACACTTATAACGTTACATCCAATTAATGTTTTAATTGGTGCTGTTGAAGGGGTGGATGCTAACTAAGGAGACTTAATGAGATGCCACTCACAAGCAGTGTGAACTAAACATTCATCACAGTAACATGTGGGGCAGGAACACTGTGGATGGACACATTATTCTAGATCCACTCTGGTCACTGTGCTAGAACCCCTCTGGTCACTGTGCTAGAACCCCTCTGGTCACTGTGTTAGAACCCCTCTGGTCACTGTGCTAGAACCTCTCTGGTCACTGTGCTAGAACCCCTCTGGTCACTGTGCTAGAACCCCTCTGGTCACTGTGCTAGAACCCCTCTGGTCACTGTGTTAGAACCCCTCTGGTCGCTGTGCTAGAACCCCTCTGGTCGCTGTGCTAGAACCCCTCTGGTCGCTGTGCTAGAACCCCTCTGGTCGCTGTGCTAGAACCCCTCTGGTCACTGTGTTAGAACCTCTCTGGTCGCTGTGCAAGAACCCCTCTGGTCACTGTGCTAGAACCCCTCTGGTCACTGTGTTAGAACCTCTCTGGTCACTGTGCTAGAACCCCTCTGGTCACTGTGTTAGAACCCCTCTGGTCACTGTGCTAGAACCCCTCTGGTCACTGTGTTAGAACCTCTCTGGTCACTGTGCTAGAACCCCTCTGGTCACTGTGTTAGAACCAGTTTGGTTTTTGTCCAGCAGTACTCTTGACTTTGGTTGAACATCGCAGCACAGTATGTTGAGGACTCACCAGGGTCTGATGCTGTGACTGTTCCTCTGACACGTTCTAAGTGGGGCAGTGGCGTCAGCTGTCGACGTTCTCAATGGCACCCCTCGCTCCACTTTCTGTCGCCGTGGTAACCTTCTTTCATTAATCTGATTGCACAGCTCCAGGCAACAGCAACCAACTGGAGGAAATTGCTTTTATTTTGGAGTATTTCACAAATTAATTGTAATATCCACCAGTGGTTAATTGTGTGTGTGTGTGTGTGTGTGTGTGTGTTTTCAGGGCGTGTTGGCCCAGATAAAGACTGATGCGGAGGTCATATCAGCGGACTAACATTAGACTTTGCTACAGGACTCTAACCCTAACCAGGTCTTTGACCTGACCTCTCCAGTACACATGGCATCTGCTCCCCATCTTTCCAAGTGAAGCCTAGCCCAGCCTTTTTAACCTAATCCAGCCTATTCTAGCACAGGCCAGTCCAACCTACGGCAGCCTATCTTAACCCCAGCAGGCTACATCCTGACAATTAACCCCTGCCCTGCCCTCCCCACACACATCACCGCTGCAGTAGTTAGAGAGTCAATCCCAATCGCATGTATCACTTACCCTGTCCTGTCCGTCAATACAGCCTGTGACAGGTTCATTTAGCTCCGGGTCCTCCCCTCCGCGACACACACACGCCCATAAAACGCTACTAAAAGGCTGGACAAATTATTGAGGGGGCTGGAGGCAGGGGGCCGGGGGCCGGGCATTTGGGAGGTTGGGGGCAGGCTTGAAACAGCCTTCCTGAAAGGCTCAAGTGACAATTAGCATTGATCAGTTGCTGGAAAACACACAGTCAATGACACAGGATCACAGAGTGTCACACCCCGACACACACACGCACACACACCCCGACACACACACACGCACACACACCCATCTTGAGCACACACACCCTAACTGGGAGGTGTTAAGGTCAACAGCAGAGTGGTCAGTGAGCTGTCAGAAAGCTCTCCACGCTAGACATCACGAGTCGATCACCGAGCTGACGAGTGACGCAGTCTGTGTTTTACACTCACGGCTATAAACAAATGTCTACTCTCTGTTTAAACACGGGCCAAACACACATTATGTGAAGTCTGCCTGAATTATTTACGAGTGTCTCCCATACAGAGCTGATGATGTCCCTTAATTAGCTGCTAGACTGATCCTCAGCTTGTAGTCAAACAGCTTAGATAAACAGCCCTGACAGCCCCGCCTGTTCTCCCTGGGAATACATGCTACTAATGTCTCCATGGTTACCGCGTCATTACCCGTTACCAGTCACCGCTGCGTGGGGCTTCTGTATGTTATTACACGTTACCAATCACTGCTAGGCTACAAGTCACTAAATCAGAGCGACGCAGACAGACAGACAGATGATATTTCCCCGTGTTCTAATTACTCCATAGCTCTTTGCTGATGAACCTTTAATTGCTGCTCTGTTAGCAGCTCTTCCCCACTCCTCCTTACTGTTATTGTTCTCTATAATTACCAGTGATGTACCCACAACACACACACACACACACTCTGGACCGGGTACTGATCCAGAACACGTTCCTGCCTTGGCTGCCAGCAAATGAGGATCTAATCTTAAATACACTGCAGATGTAGGGATGTTACATCCTGTCCAGTTGCCCACTGGGAAGAGAGGATCTCCTCAGATCTCATACCGATGGGTTTAGTTCAGCTTGTATCTACATGCTCAATACAGTAGTTCATATGGAACTGTAATGTTTAGAGAAAGGTTCATATTGTGGCAAGCTCTACCGAATGATTCATAAAAGACGTATTAATGATTTTTTTTTGGAAGGGGGGGGGGGATGTTGAGTTAAAGCACATTAGTAATAGTTTTTATTCAATAATTTATTGAATAATATGTTCAATTCATTATTTTGTAATACTATTGGCATATGCTCTGTAATTTCTTTTAAATCTCCATATCTATAATTAATACTCCTTGGGAAGCATGTTTGTTTTTGTACACGGGTAAAACGTTGTGTTTGTGCCTTTGTGAAGAAGTCTTTCTAATCAAATCTCTTGAATTGATTTATACAGCTGGGGTTGCAAAATGAATAGACACCACTTATTATTTAGTGGGTTTTGTGAGGGTTGCTGTTTCACAAACCATTTAAAGATTCAAACCTACTCGTGAAGGGATTTTTGGGAGTCGTACAGTACATGTTTCCCAGCATGTTTGTGTGTGTGTGCGCATGTGTGTGTGCATGCGAGTGTGTACGTGCGTGTGTGCGCGTGTCTGTGCGTGCGTGCCAGTGGACAGCTGTTAATGAATAGCACTCCACTCATAGAGTACCACAGGCAGACTACCATAGCATAACTATTGTTGTATTGGTATGCTTAACCTCACACACACACACACACACACACACACACACACACACACACACACCCCACCTCCCATTCCAGCCATGTTTTAAAAGCGTTTGCGTGGATTCAAAGCCGGCTTACGTATAATTCTCGGACTAAACTTGCTGTGGAGAAATCTGAGAGCTATTTTTTAAGTTTATAATCACTCTCTTCTTTATCTGGAGATAACACTACTGTTGGGTTCTCTCTCTCTCCTGCACCCTGCCTGTATTTTGCTCTCGCTCTCTCTCTCCTTTACTTCCATGCCCCCCCCCCCCCACCACCACCACCACCCCTCTCTCTCTCTCTCCAGAACATTAGAGATATTGCCAGGACAGGGACATGTGTGTTAAGTCACTTAATCAAAAGCAATGGGTTGAAAATCTTGTTTGGCTCCTTGTGTGTGCTGCCTCCCCTGCGGTCAGGAGGAGGAGGAGGAGGAGGAGGAGGAGGAGGAGGAGGAGGACATTAGGTCCGGCCCAGCAGAACATGCATTATCTGTTAAGCAGCTAGCAGAGGCTATCATTGTCTGACTCCCTCTGGGGGAGAAGACCTCACTTCCCTTTTGGTCTCTCCACCTCCTTCTCCTCTTCCTCCGCCCCACCCCCCTCCTCCTCTGTCCTCTCCATCCGCTGTCCCCCTACGCCCCCTGCTCGCTCCCCCCACTTACTCTTCCGTCAGTATGAGGGCGTAAATAAATAGACCCTGTTAACTGGAGGCCTCCTGTTGTAACTCTAACCTGTCGACACAAATGCATAATACCTCACCTCAACACTGCTCTGGGACAGGGAGAGGGACAGATATACTGTGTGTTATAGAGCTATAGAGAGAGAAGAAGAGAAGAATGGGGGAAAGAGAGAGAGAGAGAGAGAAAGAGCAATGATCAGCTTGACTGTCTCACCTGCTGTTTCCTCCACTCTGATCAAAAAAAGAGCCTGAGATATCTTGTTCTTATCTCTCTCTCTCTCTCTCTCTCTCTTTCTCTATCTCCACCCAGGGGTTCTAGCGAGAAATCCAATTACTGTGGCTCATTTGGCCAGGTGAATCTCTGCTCGTCTCTGAAAATCACACCACAGAAGAATCTTTCCCTTCCTCCCTCCTTCCCACCCTCCCTCTCAAACATCTCTCACTGTTTCTCACTCTCTCTCCTTCGTTCTTTCTTTCTCACTTTCTCTGCTGGTGTCGTCTTATCTCACACAAGTTGTATTTATTCTTATGGCGTCACCAAATAAAAAGAAACAAGGTTTGGTCGTCTCCAAAGAAGAAGAAAAAAACTTTAGAAGAGAGGGGATCATGGAGAGTTACCCGAGAAGAGAGCCGGAAACAGGAGACTAGGGGAGAGAGAGAGCAGACAGGAAATAAGAGAGCAGATAAGAGAGGACAGGAGAGAAAGTAGGGGGTGCAAACAGAATAAAGTTGAGAGAAGATAGAGCAGAGAAGAGAGTGGATATGGTTGGGGGGGGGGGGGGGGTATACCCAGAGCCATATGGAGGAACAGACCATGCACAGCACCCCTACTGTGACACACACACACACACACAGACACGTTTTATGACAGATTAGAGGAATCAAAGTGACATTCATTCCTAAAGTGCATTTTTGTTCTGTGAGTTGAGACATCCTAAACTTTCTATTTGGCATCTGAACATTGTGAACACTGTGTGTCCTGTAATCTGACCTTTAGTGTGACAGAAGCTTCACCTCACCAAAGATTACCAGGTCCATACAGCTCTTCCTGGTCTCAGCTGCAAGAATGACCCCAGAAAAACTCCAGATAAACCTTGGAGAAAAAATCTAAACCCTCTATTTTAAATCATAAGTGAATTGATTTTCTTAATTATCTCAAAGTACAAAGCAGAGAGTTGTTTTTGTTGTGATTCAGCCGGAGATGTGCAGAGAGGGATGGGCAGATGATCTCGGTTTCATTTCATAATTGAGCGAAGCGTAGATGGGTCTGTGGATGGAGGGATGAATGAGAGAGTGGGTGGGGGGGGGGGGGGGGGAGGAGGCAGGGCGGGGGGGGGGGAGAGTCCATCTGGAGCCTGACGACAGGCTACGTACTGTTTTATTTTTTTGATGTGGAGGAACAGAGGGATGTAAAAACCTTCATCGCTTCATCTTCTTAAACTTTGAGCTTTAGTTTTCTGTGATCTGCCAGTCTGACCCTGCAGACTCCAACATCCATCCAGTGAAAGCTTTAAATCCCCTGGATAACAGTGTTCAAACTGCCCAGTTTAAACTGCGACGTTGTGTTGTACAAAAGGCTCTATACAGACACACACACCCCCCCTCTACAACAGGCAGGGGAGATCCTTTGTCTCTGAATCTGTGTTTCCCGCCCTGCGTTTGCTGAAAAGGAAAATATAAAGCATCAGTTTGTATTCTACTTTGGTTTGCTTTCTACTTGTCCCCTGATAGTTTAAGGCTTCCTAACTAGCTGTTTAACCCTCAGGTAGTTAGGGGACTGGTAACCACTGGTTACGATCTAATGGTCTTTCAACAGGTGTAATCTGAGGAAGACACTTCCAGAAGAAAGGAGGCAGCGGGTTTGTCGCTCCTACAAGCATGACACAAAACACAGTGGATCTGGGAGCCAGACACTCACCCCTGGTCTGGTTTGGTCTGGGTCCCAAATACTCACCCCTGTCCTGGTCTGGGACCCAAACACTCACCCCTGCCCTGGTCTGGGACCCAAACACTCACCCCTATCCTGGTTTGGGACCCAAACACTCACCCCTATCCTGGTCTGGGACCCAAACACTCACCCCTGTCCTGGTCTGGGACCCAAAAACTCACCCCTGTCCTGGTCTGAGACCCAAACACTCACCCCTGTCCTGTCCTGGTCTGGGACCCAAACACTCACCCCTGTCCTGGTCTGGGACCCAAACACTCACCCCTGTCCTGGTCTGGGACCCAAATACTCACCCCTGTCCTGGTCTGGGACCCAAACACTCACCCCTATCCTGGTCTAGGACCCAAACACTCACCCCTATCCTGGTCTGGGACCCAAACACTCACCCCTATCCTGGTCTGGGACCCAAACACTCACCCCTATCCTGGTATGGGACCCAAACACTCACCCCTAACCTGTCCTGGTCTGGGACCCAAACACTCACCCCTATCCTGGTCTGGGACCCAAACACTCACCCCTGTCCTGGTCTGGGACCCAAACACTCACCCCTATCCTGGTCTGGGACCCAAACACTCACCCCTGTCACCACACTCACAGACATCTGTTCTGCATGGGTTCACTGCAGAGAAAGGCTATGAGAGCCCAGGGCATCAGGACATACAGACTCCACACAGACAGGATCATTCGACACCGCACACACACTCCAAAAGGCCCAGGACAGGACTTGAACCCGGCGAGTGTCCCTCCGAGGGTCTGTAGCGGAGCCAGGCAACGGTGTGGACCCCAGCTGGTCAGGTGTGGAGCTGGAGATAGGGAGGTGGTGCCTGGGTCAGGTCCTTCAACACATCAAACAGCAAGAACCGCACAGTCTCAGGTGTTCCCCCACACCAGCCTCACTCACCATCCCTCTCAGAAGCTGTAGTCCTGTCACTCCAATTAACACCCCCTCACACACACACACGCACACACATAGACATACAGATACACACACACACACATACAGATACACACTCACTAACACTCAAATACACAAACAGATACACAGAGATACACACACATGCACAGATACACACACATACAGATACACACTCACTAACACTCAAATACACAAACAGATACACAGAGATACACACACATGCACAGATACACACACAGAAATACTCACACACACACACACACACACACACACACAGTGGCAGGAGCCTCACCCGCTGATCTGGATACACACGCACAAGCGATCCCACACATGAGCGTGTGCACGTGAACATAGATGAATGGATACACACACACACGCACGCACACACCTGTTCACACAGACGAAAAGAGCGGCACAATCACACTCACGGCCACACCAACTGAGACACGCGCGCAGGCACGCCAATAAATGGATCCACACTAACACACGCAAGCACGCACCTGCTCTCATCCAACACCCCCCCCCCCCCCCTCCCCCACATTCGTCACTTCAATTAATGGAGATGCTGAGAGGGCCTTTGATCAGATCTGTGGTCATTAAGCAGACCCACCTGAGGCTGGCCTCTCTGGGCTGGGCTGTCCACTCCAGAGAGATCTCAGAGGGCTCAGGACCACACACACAGCCACACACACACACACATACAGCTACACACACACACAGCCACACACACACACACATACAGCTACACACACACACACACAGCCACACACACACACACACATACAGCTACACACACACACACACACACAGCCACACACACACACACATACAGCTACACACACACACAGCCACACACACACACATACAGCTACACACACACACACAGCCACACACACACACACATACAGCTACACACACACACAGCCACACACACAGACACAGCCACACACAGTCACACACACACACAGACACATACACAGACACACACAGCCACACACACACACACAGATACAGCCGCACTCACACACTCACAGCCACACACACACACACACACTCACAGCCACACACACACACTCACAGCCACACACACTCACAGACAGATAAAAGACATGTGGCCTGGTCTGGCATAGGAGGCTGTCGTGCAGAAGTTGAAGCCACTTGTATTCAGGATGTTGTATTCTAATAATGACAAGGTGAAAGGCGTTCCGAAGTGTGTCTAAAAAGCTTCCTCCCCACTCTCTAGCCCTGATTCAAAAGTGTGTGGGTGTGTGAGTGTGTGTGTGTGTGTGTGTGTGTGAGTGTCTGTTGGAGGGGTCTTGTGAATAGCCTGTGCCACAATCAACATCGTGGTCCCATCTGCCCCAAAACAGCTCTCTATTTGATTGGTGGAAAGCACCTTTGAATATTCCATTCTTCTCAAAGAGTCTTAGAAGAGGAGAAGAGAGGAGAGGAGTGGAGGAGTAAAGAGAGGACAGGAGAAGAGAGGAGAGGAGTGGAGGAGTAAAGAGAGGACAGGAGAAGAGAGGAGAGGAATGGAGGAGTAAGTAGAAGAGAGGCTGTAACTCTGGGTCAGGAAGGGGCCAGGAAGGCCAGGAAAAGCTCTTTCCAACAAGTTGGTGTGTTCTGTGTGTGTGTGTTCTGTGTGTGTGTGTGTTCTGTGTGTGTGTGTGTGTGTTCTGTGTGTGTTCTGTGTGTGTGTGTGATGGAGAAAGACAGCCCATGAGGTACATGAGTAATCCAGGATGACATTAACAAGACAGTTATACTCTCTCCCTCTCTCTCTCTCTCTCTCTCTCTCTCCTTTTCTCTTTCCTCTCTCTACCTCACCTCTCTCTCCCTTCACTCTTGCCCCCTCCTGGCTCCCCCCCACCTCCTCCTCCCTCTACCACACCTTTCTACCTCCCCCCCTTCTCCCTTGAAATCCTTTTAAAGCGTGTTGTAAATGCGGATGAATTTTTTTTTTACATTTTAAAACGTTTCCTTACAATTCAAGTGATTTCTTATATGTTGTGTAGGACTCAGTCTAGATAATGAAAGTGTGCAACATTCTAGATATGTGAATAAATTTCAACAGGGTCTGTCAGCACTCAGTGTGTTATTGGCATATGTGTGTGTGTGTGTGTGTGTGTGTGTGTGTGTGTGTGTGTGTGTGTGTGTGTGTGTGTGTGTGTAGTTGTGTATTCAGAGACAGGACGAGCAGTGTGGTTAGAAGGCAAATGGCATTTTTGATTGGGATGTCTGTATTGTGTCAGGTGCTGTTTGTGTGTGAGTTTGCATATGTAAAGTCAGGATTCCTCCTGGTGTTCGAACCTTAAACTAGATCTCCTCTCCCTGGGGAGACGATAGACAGTTCACAATGGGGCACGCGTGTGTGTGTTGGTACTTGTGTGTGTGTGTCCCCTCTGCATTTGAATGTGATCCGTTGGACAGCCGTTTTCTGATTAATTCCTGGGTCAGCTAGATTGCTTTACATCTCTCTCTCCCAGCTCGGTGAATGGAGAAGCCTTCTGACGAATATAGGGTGTGACAGCCACCCCCTGATACACACACACACACACACACACACACGCACACACCCACACACAAACACACACACAGGCACACACATGCATGCTTTCTCCACTTTTATCCCATATATTTTTCAAATAGGCCCCTGCCCCAGCCACAGCCTCAAGATCTGCCCTGGCACCAGCCCCAGCCTCAGGCACTGCCGTAACCAAGCCCCTGCCCCTAGCCCCTGCCCCTGCCCCAGCTCCTAGCCCCAGATCCTAGCCCCAGCATCAGACTAATTCCCAGTCCCACCCTTACCCCCTCCCTCACAATCAACAGCAATAATAAAGTTAGACTGAGGTAGACTATGGAGGGAAGAAGACTCCTTCGGTCTCATATTGCCTCCCTTCTTGAAGATGAATGTTTCTCCGTGACAACACAGAGAAACCCAGATGGTTCTAAGCCAATATCCTGCCTGGGCTTCCTTCTCCAGGCAGTAGGTCCCCCCCCCCCCCCAGCTGGGTCTCTCCCCGTCTGCAGGAACTGACATGCCATGGTTTGGTACAGCACAGCTGAATCATAACTAAACCCTATCATTTATATACGTGTGCGTCTGGGCATCTGGGTGTTTCTGCTTCCTGTCTAACACCACGCTGAGTCTGTTCCTCTCTCCATCTGTCGGAACCACGAACGCACCCCCACCCCCCACACACACACACACACACACATTTCCATACAGTCACAGCTACACAGATAGGGAGGGAGAGAGAGAGAGAGAGAGAGGAATAGTTCTGGACTGAGACTGGTGGAAAGTCCAGCTGATGAATCAACATATCTGGTTGAAATGACCGCTTGAATTAAAAGCCTCTGACAATTTTTACTTTCAGCAATAAAACTCAGTTGGAATCAACATTATATATTCTTCATGGGTAGAAAAGAAAGTGAGCGAGAGAGAGAGAGAACGGGAGAGAGGGAGGGGTTGAGAGAAAGACCGAAAGAGAGAATGAGAGAGAGAAATAGATAGTATTATGATGATTTGTTTGGTGTGTCTTCTCCTCTCCAGCATGTGAGGGGCTGTATTGATGCACGGTGCCTTCTAGCTAGATCATAAAGCTGCTTTAACAGGACATAGTTCCAGCCCCCCCCCCCCCCTTCTTTGCCTTTTCTTACCCTGCTCTCCTCTACTTAACCCCCCCATTCCTCTACTCTCCTCACTCCCTCTCTACTCTTAATATTAATTATAATTTAGATTTTTCTCCTCCCCCCTCTCTCCTCTCCTCCCCCCCTTTCTCCTCTCCGTACCCCCTCTCTCCTCTCCTTACCTCCTCTCTCTTCTCCTCTACCCCCTCTTCTGCTATTTTTTATGTCCTTTCTTCCACTACTCTCCTTTTGCCTCCTTCCCCCTCTCCCCCTCTCCCTCTCTCCCCTCTCCCTGTCTTTCTCTCTCCCCTCTCCTCCCCTCTCTATTCCGCTCTGCTCCCATCCCCCCCTCCCCTCTCTTCTCGACCACCCCGTTCTCTCCCTCCTCACCCCCCTCTCCTCTCTGTCCTGCTACATAAAGTCTAGAAGCTTGTTATAAAATGTCAGCTCACATTCACCATATATTCAATAAATACCCACCTCCCAGCATGCTTTGCCACGCTGGGCTCCCTGCTCCGCAGCTCTGACGGGCGGCCTCGTAAAAGTTACATACGGCCACGTTTAATTCAGCTCTGTTAGAAGGCCCAGGACAGCACTGATACACTTCACGGATTAACCTGCAGCTTGGAGATTAAGCTGATGGAGTATTGGTCTGAAAAGCACAAATACACACTCACACACACTCACACACACACACACACACTCACACACACTTGAACCAAACACAACAAGCTTTTTTTGTTTGTTTATGTGTGGACCAGATCTGTCTAATCAAACACATGCTGCCGCTGGAAGCTGCAGAGGCTGAGAGGAGGAATCCACCGCCAGAACCAGGGATAAACACAGGGACACACAGACACACCGAGAGTCCAGACCTCTGCAAGAACCAGAGAGAGAGAAAGATGAAGAGATAAGGAGAGAGAGAGAGGGAGAGAGAGAGAGAGAGAGAGAGGGAGAGGGAGAGAGAGAGAGAGAGAGAGAGAGAGAGAGAGAGAGAGAGGGAGAGAGGGAGAGAGAGAGAGAGAGAGAGAGAGGGAGAGAGAGGGAGAGAGAGAGAGAGAGAATAGACTGGGATGCCAGCTTCCCATTCAGATGATGATTAAAATTCATAGGCTTCCCACTGCCCCCCCCCCCCCCCCACCACCACCACTACCCCCTCCCAGCCCCTAACACTCCCCCCGATGTGCAAAGGCAATTTTGGAGCAGTCATAGCCTTTTCTCTCTCAACAAAATTAATTTGACAGGTTTGCATTAAGGCAGCTGATCAATAACCACTTAGAGGGGTGGGGGCTAAGCCAAGACAAATAACCCCCTCGCACCCCTCCCGTCTCACCCCCACCCCCCCACCCCCCCACCCCCCGTCCCTCCGACACTGCAGGTTACCTCAGGAGGAAAAATGAATCTTTGGACATGTACTTTCCTCTGGTCTCCTCTCTGTTAAGACCTTGTTCCATCCCAGCTTTCTCCTCCCCTCCCCTCCCCTCCCCTCCCCTCTTCTCCTCTCTCCTCTCCTCCCCCCATTCTTCCCTCTCCTCTGCTCTCCTCCTCTCCTCTGCTCTGCTCTCCTCTTCTGTGTAACTCTATCACAGATCTGACCTCCAGTCTTTAATCTTCAGGCACGCACTTTACATGAAGAAAGAAATAAAAAAAGAAATAATAACTCTCACCAGCACCAGTACCGTCCCGGTAGATCTCTCCTCCTCTCCTCTCTCCTCTCCTGTCTGATAGATGGAGCGTATAGCTTACTGGCCAGTTTTTCTAACCATATATTGTGTCACAAGGAGATGAAATAGAGGAGCTAAGTTTGACAACAGCTACCTGACCTATACCGAACAGGATGTGTGTGTGTGTGTTTATGTTTATGTGCATGTCTGTACTACGTGTGTACATTTGCGTGTGTGCACACAGGTGTGTGTGTGTGTGTCATCAGGGCTCCCCCGCCCCTCCGTCCCCCCAGATCGATATGTGGCTCCAGTTGGGGCCCTTTATAACAGCTAGCAGATCCTTCGCAGGGCGGCCCGCTCTGTATAAATGAGCCAAACACAATTTTCCAACTTCAACAAGCCAGACCAACACTTCATCCAATGTTTCAATCTCTCAAGGTCAGATTGCAGTTTGTTTGGTGTCCATTACTCACACACACACACACACACACACACACACACACACACACACACACACACACACACTCACACACACACACACACACACACACACACACACACACTTCTACCTTGTAGCTCTCCCTCTATCTGATTATCTCAACCTTCCCAGCAGAATCAGCTGTGTTAATACGTCTGTGTGCCTGTAGTTTGAAATCAGCCCTGTTTAGTTTAGTTTACCACAATCTGGCATGTTCTGAGTGTCCAGCAGGCAGCCTGCAGTGTGAGAACATTTAGCTGGCTGGTCTCTCTCCGGTCTCTCCTGAGGCTCAGTCCTGGGTAATACCCACCGCTCCCTAACTCACTTGGAGTTTCTCCACCTGATCCGATTTCTGTTTTTCTTCTTTCTCCTTTTCCAAACAGAGCGCTGCTGTGGGAATTAGCCAGAGTGGCTAAGTGCGCGTGAGAGATGGAGCGAGCGAGTTTGAGAAGGAGGGAGAGAGAGAGAGACAAGCAGAGAAAGAAGGAGGAGAACGGGCGAGCGAGGAAAGAGAACGAGGCGCAACCTACACCACGTCTCAATGCAATTTCGTTTTCTTCCTGGGTTGTTGGCCTGGTGCCTGATGCCCCCCCCCCTTCCCCCCCCCCCCCCTCGCCCTGCCACCCACCTCCCAACCCCCTGTTGAGCCCATTACAGCTACAGGCGGGTGAAGGAGCTTCAGGCTCCGTTAAAACCCTCCCCCCTGCCCCCCAGCCACAGCCCCCACCCCCGTCCCCAAGCCCCAGCTCCAGCCTCAGCCCAAACCTCCACTCCAGCAGCCCCCCCCCCCCTTCAGCCTCAGCCTCGACAGATGTAGATTGAAACAGACATCAATAAATGATTACGAGTCTTTGAGACTTTTAAGTAGGAACCTGTGCAGTGTGAACTGCTGTTTAATAGAGTAACCTCTGACAGGGTATCCATCACAGCAGAAATGTGCTGGGCTCTGCAGAAAACAGAGGATTCCTATCTTTCTTTGTGGCTCCGCTCATACCTTCACCTCTCCTCTCATTAATGGGACATTAGGTGACATTTAAATTCATCAGTTGACCCAGATACCCCAGGCTTGGAGGAGACAGCTCTCACTCTGTTTTCCTCACGTTCCCCCTCTCTCTCCCCCTCTCCATTCCTTCCCTCCCTCCCCTCCCTCCCTCTGTCTCTCTCTCCCGTCTCCTCTCCATAATGCAGGCATACACCTGTGACGAACAAACAAGCGTTCAATTTTGATATTCACAAATAGATGGATTCAACCCCCCACCCCCCCACCCCCACCCCCACACACACACACGCTTCCTACCAACACACATCTACACGCATCTCTGCTTAACACTGAACACCAGTTCACGCTCTGGTAAACACATCTGGTTAAGGCCTCAACTGAATACAGAGGCTGCCCTCCAGATCCCAAATCACACCTCCCCCCCACCCCACACACACAACCATACACACCTCCGCTCCTCCTCAACTTCCCCACTCAATAATACCATCAAACAACAGTGCTATTTTGTTTCTCTGATCAGTAGTTTCACCACAGCTGAGGAGAGCCCGGAGAGAGACAGAGAGAGAGAGCTGTCACACAGACGTAAACACAGCTGGTCTCTCTCACTGTCCCACGTGTCTCGCACGCCCAAATGTGGGGGGGGGGGGGGGGGGTGGGGCTGCTCTCCACACAGCCCAGGTAATAACGCTGGTGCATCCTGTCTGGGATGTGAGCCGTACGAGGGCGGAGGCCTCTGAGGTACTTTAGGTGGCGTGTCGCCGCTTAATGAACAGAGCCGTTGTGGTGCATGCAGGTGAACGCCATGGCAACGCTCACTGGGGGAGAGACGGAGCAATTGTGTTCAATGTAGGGAGTCCGGTGGCTCAGTGGGTAAGGGCTTAGCGATCGGGAGGTTGCGAGTTTGATTCCCCGGCTGTGGCGGGAACATGACGCTGTGTCCTTGGGCAAGGCACTTCACCCTACTTGCCTCAGGGGGGAAAGTCCCTGTACTTGATGTAAGTCACTCTGGATAAGAGCGTCTGATAAATGACTAAATGTAAATGTTCAGCACATGATGTGTGTGTGTGTGTGTGTGTGTGTGTGTGTGTGTGTAGTCCTGAGTGCTGAACGCCTCATGCTAACAGCCAGTAGCTAACATCCAGACTGGGTCTGGGATTAGACGGATCTGGGCATCACCTCAGGGAGCATTAAGGCGCAACAATGCATACGCACACAGGAACACACACCCACACACACAAGAACACACACGCACGCACACAAGGACACACACATGCACACAAGAACACACACACATGCACACAGGAACACACACACACCTTTTCCCCGCTCCAGTTCCTTTGTCTCCACCTCATCATAACAGAAGAGTCTGAGGAGGAACAGCAGCAGGGTATCACACCGTCACCAGAGACCAGAGGAACAGCAGCAGGGTATCACACCGTCACCAGAGACCAGAGGAACAGCAGCAGGGTATCACACCGTCACCAGAGACCAGAGGAACAGCAGCAGGGTATCACACCGTCACCAGAGACCAGAGGAACAGCAGCAGGGTATCACACCGTCACCAGAGACCAGAGGAACAGCAGCAGGGTATCACACCGTCACCAGAGACCAGAGGAACAGCAGCAGGGTATCACACCGTCACCAGAGACCAGAGGAACAGCAGCAGGGTATCACACCGTCACCAGAGACCAGAGGAACAGCAGCAGGGTATCACACCGTCACCAGAGACCAGAGGAACAGCAGTAGGGTATCACACCGTCACCAGAGACCAGAGGAACAGCAGCAGGGTATCACACCGTCACCAGAGACCAGAGGAACAGCAGCAGGGTATCACACTGTCACCAGAGACCAGAGGAACAGCAGCAGGGTATCACACCGTCACCAGAGACCAGAGGAACAGCAGCAGGGTATCACACTGTCACCAGAGACCAGAGGAACAGCAGCAGGGTATCACACCGTCACCAGAGACCAGAGGAACAGCAGTAGTAGGTATCACACCGTCACCAGAGACCAGAGGAACAGCAGCAGGGTATCACACCGTCACCAGAGACCAGAGGAACAGCAGCAGGGTATCACACCGTCACCAGAGACCAGAGGAACAGCAGCAGGGTATCACACCGTCACCAGAAACCAGAGGAACAGCAGTAGGGTATCACACCGTCACCAGAGACCAGAGGAACAGCAGCAGGGTATCACACCGTCACCAGAGACCAGAGGAACAGCAGCAGGGTATCACACCGTCACCAGAGACCAGAGGAACAGCAGCAGGGTATCACACCGTCACCAGAAACCAGAGGTGCTGCCTCACCTCGGGAACAAATGACTGACAAAACTCCAACTTCCACAGCAAATGCAGTGTGATGTGTAGAATGTAGCTACGTGATATGTACTGTGTGTTTATTATGTATTTGTAGTGTGTTTTATGTAAAGTGATGTAGTCTGTAATAGGTAGTGTGTAGTGTGTTGTGTGTGGTCCAGAGTGTGTTGTGTGTTGTGTGTAGTGTGTTGTGTGTGGTCCAGAGTGTGTGGTCCAGAGTGTGTTGTGTGTAGTGTGTTGTGTGTGGTCCAGAGTGTGTGGTCCAGAGTGTGTTGTGTGTTGTGTGTAGTGTGTTGTGTGGTCCAGAGTGTGTTGTGTGCAGTGTGTTGTGTGCAGTGTAGTGTGTTGTGTAGTGTGTTGTGTGTGGTGTGTTGTGTGTTGTGTGTTGTGTAGTGTGTTGTATGTTGTGTTGTGTGTAGCGTGTAGTGTAGTGTAGTGTGTTGTGTGTAGTGTAGTGTGTTGTGTGTTGTGTGTGGTGTGTTGTGTGTAGTGTAGTGTGTTGTGTGTTGTCTGTAGTGTAGTGTGTTTGTGTGTAGTGTTGTGTGTAGTGTGTTGTGTGTTGTGTGTAGTGTGGTGTGTTGTGTGTTGTGTGTAGGGTTTGTGTGTAGTGTGTTTGTGTGTAGTGTTGTGTGTTGTGTGTAGTGCAGTGTGTTGTGTTGTGTGTAGTGCAGTGTGTTGTGTGTGGTCCATGCAGACAGGTAAACAGTGTACCAGTAGGGATAGCAGCCGGACAGCCATGACACTGAACTAATCAATAAACTGAACCCCAGGCTGCTGGGCCACTGTGTTAGTGTAGCTTATACACCTGTCAATTAACACACACACACACACACGCTCTCTCTCTCCCTGAGCGCTGTGTGTGGTACTGTACACAATCTGTCAATTAGCACACTGTGCCTCTGGTCATCCTGTCCATACAGGTGAACGCAGCTGAGTTAATAGGAGGCCTCCCACCCATCACTCTGATTCTCTCTGTCACACACACACACACACACACACACACACACACACACAGTGTTACATTAACACTGGCCGACTACATCCAACAGCATTACTGTGGCTGTAGATTGAAATTAATAGACAGCTAAACTATAGAATTATCATAATTCATTGTGATTGACTTTACTTTTGGGTCATTCCCACAATGACACACACACACATACACACACACACACACCTAACAACTGCCAAAGGGCAATTGTCTGGAATCACTGGTGGATGGATCAAGAGTATTGGCAGTTTTCCTATTAGAGCCATAGAGATGCATTGTTGTCTGAGTGTGGCTGCATTCTTCTGGTCTGAGTGCCGATCAATCTGGGCTCCAATCAACCCAGCCCTCCACCTGCCAGCCACACCCCGCCTCTCAATGTCACCAAGACCATTTCCCCCCTGAACTCTGACCCCAGCCTGTGGAGGGCTTGCTAGGCGCTGAGGGTCACTGAAATCGATAGACCACTCAGAATGCTCCCGACTCGCTGATAGAATACAGACCCCTGTACAGATCTGCACAATACTCTGTTGAGTACTGATGCACATCCTGTATCTGTAAAACCTGATCATGTCTAAATATATTCCTCTGTAGCAGCCGGTAAGACCCAGTCAATGACCCAGCCAGTCATTAAGAGGAATTAGCAGACAGCCTGGCAACCCAGGGGCAGCTTTGTTGTAAACTGGATCAATATGATCAAACATACACTTAAAACATGCTAGGGATTTCTGTACAACATCAAAAAAAAAAAAAAAAAACGTCACGCCAGATAAACTCTCTTCTCCGCTTCGCTCCTTTCATCTCACTACACCTCTTCCTCCTCCCTTTCTCTTTCCTGGTATTCCCGGGGGTGGGGGGTGCATGTGTGTGTGTGGTGGGGGCTGCTGTCGAGTCTGTTGTGTTGGTGATGGGGAGTTAAACAGATATATCCAAGCGTAAAATCTAACAGTGCCCCCCCTCCAGCCCCTGGGGGCCTGTTTCAAATCAACTACATATCAATTGAGCTGCGTAGAGCGGATCCTATGATAAATTCTATTCCTCCGCCGCCTATAAATTACATTTTTTTTTTTTCTATTGTATTCCACCGCCCTCCTCCTCCTCCTCCCCTCCTCCCAGCCAGCCACTCTTTCCTGCCCTCATTCTGTTTTTCTTCTTCCTCCTTCCTCCCTTCGTTGGCCTCCCCAGAGATGAACGCTAACAAACACCAGCGTCCACCTTGGCTGAGAAACTGCCTGTGACGCCTTCGCACGCACACACGCACACACACACGTACATGCACACACACACATACATATACACACACACACAAGCACATACGCAAACACGTACATGCACACACACACACACACACACACAGGTAAGCGCACACACCACAAGCACGCATCTACACACATGCAAACACATACACGCACGCGTGCACATGCACACACGTACGCACACACACACACATTTGTACCCACACACACCTCCCCAGTCTCCCAGTCCAGGGAACATTCCCTAGCAGTGCAGGCTTGTAGTTGATGATCTCATTGTGCTCTGTAAGTACAAACTCAGATTGAATTACGCCAAGTTCTATTGTCTGTCTGGGGCCCTGGCTGCTGCAGCCTGGCTAATAAATGACCAATTTAGCCCATCTGTGAGAAGGCTTCTCCCACGCTTCACTTACTTAATCACTCCTCCATCTATTCCTCTGCTACACTCAGGTAGAGACAGGCTGCTTAAACACCCTGAAGATACTACACACCAGCTCACCGCACACACACACAGTCAGTCACACAGATAATATCATGTGAAAACAGACTCAGAAACACTGGATAATTAGGATGTTTATTGCTTAACAATCTAGCTCCCATATCTGAGAAAGTCAAGCAGACCCTGATGTTTCTAACATCCCAGCCTTGCATTCTTCCCACTATCCCAGACATCCAGTATTCCAGTGTCCTAGTCTTCCAGTGTCCCAGTCTTCCAGTGTCCCAGTCTTCCAGTGCTCCAGTCCTCCAGTCTTCCAGTGTCCTAGTCTTCCAGTGTCCCAGTCTTCCAGTGTTCTAGTCTTCCAGTGCTCCAGTCCTCCAGTCTTCCAGTCTTCCAGTGTCCTAGTCTTCCAGTGCTCCAGTCCTCCAGTCTTCCAGTGTCCTAGTCTTTCAGTCTTCCAGTGTCCTAGTCTTCCAGTGTCCCAGTCTTCCAGTGCTCCAGTCCTCCAGTCTTCCAGTGTCCTAGTCTTTCAGTCTTCCAGTGTCCTAGTCTTCCAGTGTCCCAGTCTTCCAGTGCTCCAGTCCTCCAGTCTTCCAGTGTCCTAGTCTTTCAGTGTTCCAGTGTCCCAGTCTTCCAGTGTCTTAGTCTTCCAGTCTTCCAGTCCTCCAATCTTCCAGTGTCCCAGTCTTCCAGTGTCTTAGTCTTCCAGTGCCCCAGTCTTCCAGTGTCCCAGTCTTCCAGTCTTCCAGTGTCCCAGTCTTCCAAGTGTCCTAGTCTTCCAATCTTCCAGTCCTCCAATCTTCCAGTGTCCCAGTCTTCCAGTGTTCCAGTGTCCTAGTCTTCCAGTGTTCCAGTGTCCTAGTCTTCCAGTCTTCCAGTGTCCCAGTCTTCCAATCTTCCAGTCCTCCAATCTTCCAGTGTCCCAGTCTTCCAGTCTTCCAGTGTCCCAGTCTTCCAGTCTTCCAAGTGTCCTA
This sequence comes from Neosalanx taihuensis, assembly GCA_030340665.1. NCBI lineage: Eukaryota > Metazoa > Chordata > Actinopteri > Osmeriformes > Salangidae > Neosalanx > Neosalanx taihuensis. The sequence continues at coordinate 9,237,224 of CM059301.1, forward strand.
GTCTTCCAATCTTCCAGTCCTCCAATCTTCCAGTGTCCCAGTCTTCCAGTCTTCCAGTGTCCCAGTCTTCCAGTCTTCCAAGTGTCCTAGTCTTCCAATCTTCCAGTCCTCCAATCTTCCAGTGTCCCAATCTTCCAGTGTTCCAGTGTCCCAGTCTTCCAGTCTTCCCAGTGTTGGAGTCTGGCCCCTCTCCTCAGTCTGATGGTCCCCAGCAGGAGACTTCAAGAGGAAGGGGGGAGAGAGAGAGGAATGATTCAGCCCCGGGCCAGCATGCCCCCCCCCCACACACACACCTCTCCCCCTCCTCTACCTCCAGCCATGCATCGCCCACCCCTTCCCACCCCCTTCCCCCTGAGTGATGCGATGCTGAGGCTCATGCCTGCTCCACCCGGATCTCCCTCTCCCCCTCCGGTGGGTCCTGTGTGGGTCCTTCTGCTTCATCTCATTGCAGTAATGGGAATGATTGGGGTGTGCAAGCCTACCGTTTGCACAGGTGCTGTGGGTCGTATTTACAACAGCAACGATGATGCTGTTGTTTGTCCTCTGGTGTCCATAGCACCATGCAGCTAGTTAATATAATGGAAGAAGACAGTTTGCTAGCCTTTTGATGTTGATGGGGATACAGTTCGTTAGTTAGCCCAGCTAGGTTGCTGGTGAGTTGTTGGTGAGCCAGCCTAGCCTAGGTTACAGTGATGTAAATGTTGAGCTAGCCAAGTTGCTGGTGGTTCATGGTGTCTGCAGCTAACTGGTAAAACACAGACATGATTGTGTATGCTAGTCTGCTTTGCTTACATCAATCCGATTATATCAACTAATATTAATAATAAACACTAATTAATGAGCTAAGAAGATATTGTATTTGTTAGTATATATCATTGTCAGCATGTGTGTGAATGTGTTTGTCTGAGGCTGTTCTGGAATGTGGCTTGTGTGTGTGTGTGTGTCTCGGTGTGGGTGTGTGTGTGTGTACATCAGGACATGTGTCTTCCGGCATCACCAGGCCCTCACATTCAGTGCAGGATTCAACCTAACTGTCTTAGCCTGTCTGCCAATTAACCCCACATTGCCCCCAAACCGGCAGGGGGGGAGATGGAGGGGGTTGTGTGTGTGTGTGTGTGTGTGTGTGTGTGGGGGGGGGGGGGGGGGGGGCGGGGCAGAGCGGCTGGGTTAATTGCTTCATGTTAGGGTGCGCGGCTGTGAAGGAAACACTCGCAGCCTGGTGAGTCCCAGGCCTGTGTTTGTGCTCTACAGCAGAGGATACAACAGCACAGAGATCACTGTCTAATCCAACACTGCCTGCTTAGGGAGGCCTCTGTCTGTCTGTGTGTGTGTGTGTGTGTGTGTGTGTGTGTGTGTGTGTGTGTGTGTGTGTGTGTGTGTGTGTGTGTGTGTGTCTCGGTAGCAGGTGTAACTAAGCTGATCTCTGGCCACTTGACTCCATAACCCCGATAGACGTGAGCTGTCCTCCTGGAAGGGTGTCTGCGTGGTGTGTGTGTGACAGTGTATCTGACAGCGTGTGTGTGTATTCATGGGGAGAGAGCGTGCCACTTAGAGAGCACTAGTCTCTTTTGCTCTCTCTCTCTCGACATTTTTGTGGAACTTCTGCCTAACAGCACAGCCTGGGTTCAGTGAGTGGGGTGAATGCGTGTCAGAAAATACAGAGCGAGAGAGAGGCTGTTTCTGTGTGTGTGTGTGTGCACAGGGTGTGTGTGTGTGAGGTTGCTTGAGAGAATGTGTGAGCGTGTAAGTGTGTGTGCATTACACAGTGACAATTTGCCCTGTTATCAACCACGTGTAAACGTCTCTATTACCGCCGAGAGTGAGGGGTCACACACACACGTATACACACCCGCACACAGTAATTAATTCCCCTGCATCTCATTGCCAGGGTTGTTTACTGGTGCAGGAAGGAAGATCAAACCAGTCACACAATAGATTGAGTCAAAAAGGTCCTCACCTTAACAGCGACCGCCCAATTTCCCCTACACTCAATCCTGTCAGGTTAACAAAACACTCACACACACACACACACACACACACACACACGGGAACATACACACATTGACGGACAGAGGGAATTGGTCCAGTAAATTGGAGGGTATAAAGGATGGGTGTTGTTCATTAAAAGACTGTGAATCTCTATTGGTTTTCATTAGAGGGTCCTGGTCAGACTAGATGTTTAATCTAGAGGTCCCTTTTCTCTCTCCCTCTCTCCCTCTCTCTCCCTCTCTCCTCCCTCTCCCTCCTCTCTCTCCCCCTCTCTCTCTCCCTCTCCCTCCCCCTCTCCCTCCCTCTCTCCCCCTCTCCCTCCCTTTCTCTCTCCCCTCTCTCTCCCTCTCTCCCCCCTCTCCCCCTCTCTCTCCCTCTCTCCCCCTCTCCCTCCCTCTCTCTCCTCTCTCTCCCCCCAGCCCATCTCACAGAAGGGCTCTACACCCCCACCCCCCCCTTCCCCAAAAAGAGATTCTTATTTATCAATGAGAGGTGACAGGTACTGAATAAGTTGTTGTGGTTTTGCGGCACTGTGGCGTGTTGGGGCGATGGTTCAGTGTGTGGTTATGAGATGGAGGGAGGGGGTCATTTAGGGTGGTGAGAGCAGATGGGGGTTCTGTCCTGACTAAGCAGAGGTGACAGGGTTTGGCTGTGTCCAGTTATGTGTCTGGCTGAATTAGACCTCCTGGGCCACAGGGCTGGGGCTGAGGCTGGGACTGAGGCTGGTGGTGAGGCTCGGGCTGGTGGACACATTTCCCTGTCTGTTAGGGTTTGTAAGATCTATCTAGATGTCTGAATCTTATTACCCATCAAAACATTTTCAAGTGTGTTTTGAGCAGGTTATTGGGTGTGTGTGTGTGTGTGTGTGTGTGTGTGTGCGCATGTAGGTATGTTGTGATAGATATTGATGCAGAACTGAATTCTCAGTTCATTTCTACTGCATTCAGCTGCCCATTTAGACCAGAGACAGAGCATCTCTACAATTGTTACAGGATGATGAACAACAAAAGATATACCAAGTGAGAGAGAGAGAGAGAGAGAGAGAGAGAGAGAGAGAGAGAGAGAGAGAGAGAGAGAGAGAGAGAGAGAGAGAGAGAGAGAGAGTGAAATAAAATGGGAGGGCGAGAGAAGGGGAGAGGGAAAGAGAGAGGGAGAGAGTGGGGAAAAGAGGGACTCGGGGAGAAAGACAAAGAGAGAGGAGAAAAGAGAGAGGTGGGCGAAATAGGGGGAGAGGGGTGGTCGAGAGAGGGAAGAGAGTAGCAGAGAGAGGGGGAGTGTATTCCCCAGCAGAGTATCTATCAAGCCTCCATCCATTCTGCTGCTTTCAGATCAATATTTATCAGTCCCTCAAGAGCCAAGGCATAAAACACTCAAACAACCAGCCTGTAGATAGGGCTCCCACCACACCCTGTACTACTGAGCCAGACCAAACCAAACCAAACCAAGCTGGGCCAGACCAGACCAAACCTGGTCGAGCCAAGCCAAGACCAGACCAAAACAAACCAAGCTGAGCCAAACCAGGCCAGACCAGATTAGAATATAACAAGCTGGGCCAGGCCAGGCCAGGTCAAACCAGACCAGACCAGGCCAGGCAACACTGCACCAGACCAAACCCGACACACACACACCCACAGCAGGGCCTGCGGGTGAAGATGACACCCTGTACGTTATCACAGCCTCAGATCCATGTGTCGCCTCCATCCCTCTACCCATTATTACCCTTGTTTAAAAACAAAACACACACACACAGGCGTGCCATCAGTGCAGGTGCAAACATGTCATGTAATTAACATGTCCTAATCAAAGGGAGCCAGTTTGACACGTGGTAATCACTGTGTGGAGATTAGCCCGTAGCCAGAGGACATACACGCTGCCTTTTAATATCATTTGCATAATGACAGACGGGCGACAGTAATAGCTTTTCTTACTCTTATTATCATGGTTTCACCCTGGGCAGAGAAGGAGGGAAGAAGGGAGGAATGGAGCGCAGGAACACGCCCTCCCTCCTCTCTCCTCCCCTCTCGGTTACCTTGGAACAACTCTGGACAAAGTCAAGGCCAACTACACCCCCACTCACACCCCCTCCCCCGCACCAAAATTCGAAGTAGTTGTCAAATTATATCTGACTAGTAACTGCAATTTCCCCTCTGTGGGACAAATAAAGGATTATCTAATCTAATCTAGAATGATTTCGGTTGCTGACCTACACTTTTGCACATCCGTTTGGACAGAAAGTGCAGGGGGCAGTGTTCCTGTATGTACTGCACATGCATGCTAGGTGAAACCAGAGGAGACAGAGAGCTTCAGTCTCCTGACAGCCATCGATCTGATCCTGACACGGGAGGAATCTGGAGTCACTGTTTCCCTCCGCGAAGAAGGGGTCAGACGGAAGACAAGATGGACGGCCCTCGCCTCTTTTCCCGCCTCTCCTCTCTCCTCCTTCCTGCTCTCCTCTTTTCCTCTCCTCCTCCTTCCTGCTCTCCTCTTTTACTCCCCTCCTCTCTTCTCCTCCTTCCTGCTCTCCTCTTTTACTCCCCCTCCTCTCGTTTCCCCCTCCCTGCTCTCCATTCCTTTCCTCCCCCTCCTCTCTTCTCCCCTTCCTTCTCTCCTCTTCCTCCCCTCTCCTCTCCTCTCCCTCTCCTCTCAGCCACTATGGACGTATTGACAAAGACATGCATTTGCTGAAATGATGATGAATATTTGATGTGGACAAGGTTTCAGTGGCCTGGGGGAGGAGGGGGAGGAGGGGGAGGAGGGGGAGGAGGCAGAGGATGTAAATAAGTGAGTAGCAGATGATATTTACCCCTGGAAGGGCGGGGCAGAGGAGGACTGAAACATTGATGAGGTCTGAGACCTATTTAAGAGGACTAAACATGACACAGTGTTTACTGAGAGGTCACACACAGGGGTCACACAACCACACACACACGCAAAACCACACATACCACACACACTTCCTGCTAAGAGGCAAGAAGGAGAAGTAAGATAATGTTACAAATGTTATCCTGATCGGTCGCAGGTTGACAGGGACCAGACAAACATTAGACTGGTGCTGCATTTAATACATACACACAGACACACAAACCTCTGAGGGATGGAGACTGAGGCTGGAGGCTAGGGAAGGGACTGGAGATGGGGGGTCGGGGGGTGGAGACGGGTGGAGGTTGTAAGCCAGAGTTGGGGCAGGGGTGATGCAACAGCTGCACACTCAGAGAAGCTCTGACTGCATTCCCAAACCTTGATTCCCATCTTCCTCACCCTGTCCCTCCCTCCCTCCCTCCCTCGCCCTCCTTTGTAAAGCCTGTGGTGGTGTGACCACAGCGCTTCTGTTGACCACACGCTCACAACACATTACCTGCTGACCACAGTGACTCCACGGCTCCTGACCATACAGCATCAGGTACTGACCACAGAGGAGACTCTGGGACACCGGACACCAGCGAGGGGAGGGGGGCAGGGAGGGGGGCGGGGAGGTGGCTGGGGGTGGAGCGGGGAGAGGTTTGGGGGTGGAAGTGACTAAGAGCAGTGATATCCATTAGCAGTCATGTGAGTCAAGAGTTACAGACACACACACACAAACATACAGTTACAGATGGGGCAGACTACATTACGGTGGTGTGTGTGTGTGTGTGTGTGTGTGATTTAGAGAGAGAGAGAGAGAGGCAAAACCAATAGTGATAGAGATACTGTACAGAGAAAGACCAACATGATGAAGAGGGAGTGTGTGTGTGCAGGTGTATGCATGTGTGTGTGAGTGAGTATCGGCAGGTGGGAGAGATGAAGACGAGGCTCTTGATCAACAGATGACTTATTGTTGTCACATGTTGGCGACGGCCATCTTTCACCCCACTGTTGTTTGATGGCAGAACCCTGGCACCCGAATCCCACCCCCAGTCCCCATCCCCCCTGCCCCCCAGCCCCATCCCTCTCACCCCCACCCTCCTGCCCCAGAGCATCAATAACACTGGTCAGACCTGGGGAGGACACACACACTGAACACCAGCAGCACAGACTGCTCTGTTGGAGGAATTAAACAGGTAGAACAGGACCTGGAGAGGAGGAGGGGAGAGGGGGAGGAGGAGGAGAGGAGAAAGAGGAGGTGAGAGGAGAGGGGGAGGAAGAGGAGAGAAAGGAGTTGAGAGGGGAGAGGAGAAAGAGGATGTGAGAGGAGAGGGAGGAGGAAAGGAGGTGAGGAGAGGAGAAGCATGAAAAGGGGAAGGAGGAAAGCGTACAGGACTGGGGGAGGAAGAGATCAAGGGAAGGATGGAGAGAGTGAAGAGAAGGATGGAGAGAGTGGAGAAGGATGGAGAGAAGGATGGAGAGAGTGGAGAATGAGGAAGGGTGAAGAGAAGGATGGAGAGAGTTAAGAGAAGGATGGAGAGAGTGAAGAGAACGATGGAGAGAGTGAAGAGAAGGATGGAGAGAGTGAAGAGAAGGATGGAGAGAGTGAAGAGAAGCTGGTTCTCTGGTGTGTCTGGCAGCACACTGTGTAATAGGAGGCTGCTCCAACACCTGAGACCATGTCTATACACACACACACACACACACTCATAAACACACACACCACTCCCCTCTCCCCTCTCCACTTCTTTTCTCTTTCATGTGTTAGTTAGCCGTCCCTCCCTTCTTTTATCTCTCCCTCGCTCCCTTCCTCTCTCTTTCCTTCTCTCCCCCCTCTCTCCTTCTCTCTCATACCCTTGTCTTTTGTGCTCAAACTCTCCGTCCTCTCTGAGAAGATTAAACAAACACAGATAGATAGAGTGACACACACACACACACACACACAGCCTCCTTGAGCTCTGCTTTATAGAGCCACATGTGAGTTTCATTGTTGTCATCAAAGAGCCCAGAAGATCAACACTTCACACCAGACCTCACCTCCCTCCCTCCCTCCCTCCCTCCCTCCCTCCCTCCCTCCCTCCCTCCCTCCCTCCCTCCCTCCCTCCCTCCCTCCCTCCCTCCCTCCCTCCCTCCCTCCCTCCCTCCCTCCCTCGTTTCTCCTACTTGTACTCCTGCTCTTTCTCCTCCTCTACTTCCTTCCTCCTTTCGGTGACATGCACATGGACAAACAGACAGACTGAATGCCTGTCCTACAGCCATGCCAAGCCAAGGCCTGACACACATACAGCGAGACAGAGAGAGAGAGAGAGAGAGAGAGAGAGAGAGAGAGAGAGAGAGAGAGAGAGAGAGAGAGACAACACTTCTCCTGTCTGTTCTTAATTGAGCTCCTTAGTTATTCCAGGGGTAGTGTTAAATACTCAAACTGAGGCTTCAAACATTGCCTCATTAGAACCACACTGCTCTGTTCTGCCTGCCTGGCCAAGGTACAGCACACACACAGACAATACAGACACACACTGGTAGACACACACGCGCGCACAACGGCACATATACACACACCTCACACAAGCACACGTAAACCTTGCACACACACACACAGGATAATCATTACCGTCACATGCCATGCACTCCAGCTTGTACTTTCTTATTTAATTAATTAAAACAATCATCAATGAACTTTAAATTAGTCTGGTGTAAAATAATCTCTTTCTTGTGCTTTAATAATTAGCAGGCAGCACGGTGGAGGTATTAATTGCATTTACTCTCCTGCCTGGGGAGAGAGGGAGAGGAAGGAGGGGGGGGCGGCGTAAAGAGGAGGGGGACTGAGGACAGCGGAGGAGGAGAGAAGAGGAGGTGGCGGATGAGAGGGGGAGTTAGAACATGGCCCTCTCTGTCTCCTGAAATAGAGAATTCCCATGAATTTTGTAGAAAGTGGGCTGGAGTGTGTGGGGGCCCCTGGGTTCGGGCCCCTGGGAGGTCTGGCTACCCTTAATTAGCCCCGCACTGCTCTCACATTGATTGAAATGCAGCACATCAATTATTAAGCCTAACTGTTTTTATAACTCCCTCCTGTCAAACACACACACACACACACACAACATTGTAACAGTGGGTGAGAGAGAGGTTGTGCTGGATAACAGGGGTGGCATTTCTTCCTTAACAGGAGGATGAAAAAAACAGGTGACACATACATACACACACACACACACACACACTTACACTGCCGTAGATGTTCCTTGCAGGGTTTAAACGCAACCTCCCATTTTCCAAAGCTTGTAGCATCGGAGCAAGAGGATATTGCAGATGGTCAGCAGGTCACCAGACCACAAGCACCTACTGTGTCTTCTGATTCCAGAACAGTCTCTATGGTCTTCCCAGGTCAACAAAAAGTTAGTTAGCTGCAAAGTGACTAAGATGACAGACTGCATGCTAAACTCTGAAACAGGTCTCCAAGTCTATGATGTCATCGCACCAGACCCTCAGCCCATTAGGAAAACACTCCTAATCAGTTTAATGGCTTTAATTACCTCCTAACACACACAATCACTGCTTACACACAGCTGCTGCCAATTTCTCACTTTGAAGGCTCGCACTCACTGCTGCCTCCTGCTGTTCATCCACGGACACTGCAGGAAGCGGAGTGGGGCCGGCTGTGCCTGGTAGAGAGTCTGTGCTGAGATGAGACAGAGGAACATGAACACCAGGCCTGAGACAGAACTGTGACCCTCCTGCCTCTCTGCACAACCAACCACTCTCTCTCTCTCTCTCTCTCTCTCTCTCTCTCTCTCTCTCTCTCTCTCTCTCTCTCTCTCTCTCTCTCTCTCTCTCTCTCTCTCTCTCTCTCTCTCTCTCTCTCTCTCTCTCTCTCTCTCTCACTTGTTCCAACTGTCCTCCTCTTCCTGCCTCTGCCTCTGTCCTTGGTCATATCCCTGCCTCTCCCTGCTGCTGACCCTGGTCCTGCAGTCACTGTGCCTCAGAGTGGAAAACTCATCTGGGCCAAATTACCTGGCGGGGGCCCCTGCGTGCTCCAGTTACCTGGTTCTGCCTGGTTCAGCCAGCCAGCAGAAAGCCCAGCCTGGACATCCTACACTCCTGCTGGACAAGCCAGCCGGGCCGAGCCACAAAGCGATCCTGGAGGGCCTTTGTGAAGGAGGTGGGGTCAACCATAGGTTAGGACAACGTCTTAATTAGGAGCTGTAACTTATACATGATTAAGCTGCACCAGGTCCAGAGGCCCGGGACAAAAGAGCTCCGCAGGGTCAGGATGGTCAAACGTAAGGAAGTCTTACAGGAACGCCAGCGAGAAAGGCTACGCAAGGCTAGCGCCCCACAAAGCTAGCAGGAACATCCAACAATAGCACGAGGTCGTGCCTGCCTTCCCGCGCCGGCGGTCCAGCTTCACGTTCAGCCGGGCCTGAGGACAACAGCCAGGGCATCTCCACACGGGGGGGGGGGGGGCAGGGTGTGTTTAACCGTGGGTCATATCAGGTCATCGCCAACCGCAAGGAAAAAGACATGGCTGTCGTTTGTACCCCCTCGGAAAAAAAAACACGACGTGCTGTGACACCCACCCCCATCCCCCACCCCCTTCAGTCGCTCACATGTGACCGCGTGGGCGTGACGGGGTGAGGGGGAAGAGCTTCCTGGTAGCTCAGGAGTCAACTGGTCACAGGGGCCCGGAGAGGAGACTGAGCCAAGCCACTAAAAACATCATCCATGTTAAACTCGCCCATGAATAATAGACTGTAGTGGTTTTCAGTCTCTTCGCCGCAAAGGCCTCTTAATGTGTTGGGATACGTTTGATGGACCTGCTCGGACGAGCGAGGCCCAGGTCTGTGACGGGGGGGGGCGGTCGAGAGAGAGAGAAGGGCAGGGTGGTTTTATTAAGAGGGGTGTGGAACAGCAATCGGGCGCCGAGCGATTAGCCACATGTTTCTATCGTTACACTTCGTTTTTTTGCCATGTGATATTTGAATGTGCATGTTACTTAGTCACGTAGATACATACAAATACTGTATATAGTTCAGAATCTGAATCAGAATGACTTTATTGATCCCAGAGGGGAAGCTCTTTAGTAACCACGGCACACAGTCTAAGGGTGTAGGGGTAAGAGAGTAGAAGAGTGCACACAGGGATAAAGGTGTAGGGGGTCCAAATGAAATAAATGCACACAGGGGGTAAAAGGCTAGGAGTAAAATAAGAGTGCTAGCCTACAGTATATACAGATCAGGAGACAAAATAACAAAATAGAGAATATAGTGGAAGTACTAACGTATAATATACACAACTATGGGTATTTATGGTTCAAGTGTGTGTTAGTTAGAGTCCAGACTGAAGAGTCTCTCTTCCTGCACCAGGACCAACCCAGATAGGAAGTGTTACATGATAGGAAACTCTGGACTATTACTGTGCTTACGGCTCCCTCTGCAGGACAGTTAAGAAAACACCACATCTGGGGGGTTTGGATGAACAGTATCAGTGCCAACACTTAACCTGTATTAATAGCATAAGTCAAATATATATACATATACATATATATAATATATATATATACAAATATATATGTTTTGTTAGCAGCGATACCCTCAGTACCTCCTAACTCTTCCTCTTCAAACAGGAGTCGACACAGCAACATCAAGAGAAGTCAAACTTTTATTAGTGTACTTATGAAGTCTGCATACTGTCTGTTAACACCTGATGAACTCAGTAACCATATCCTATAGCAACAGCACATTTCTATTGGAAACACAAGCTCGTCCACTGTAAAAACGCTTTGCCGTTAAAAACAAAGAAATTAAGAAAAAAGAAATGAAAAAAAGATACAAGTGTATATATTGATATACGTCCACAGTTATATGCATATACATCTGGTCCACAGCCGGGTCTCATCTACACACTGTCACCTACGGCAACAGAGGTCCCAGGTTGTCACGACGATTCACTCACGACACCAGCAGTTCTGTTGTACTCACTGTGTCCACACTCCCACTCCGTACTACAAACACCTAGATAGAAGAACAGGCTTGGGCTGGGGGGGGGGGGTCAGCCTAGTCAAATACTAAAACCTATTACGGGACACAATGTGATGTTCTGAGGGGGGGGGGAGTGTGATGGAGGGGCTGTTTGAGTATGTCTCTGTACTGTAGACAGCAGACCAGTCTAACACACCAACTTTGCTACTTCTCATTTCATGAGGCCCAAAGTGGGCATGATCAAAAGGAAGGCTCAATTCTAAATGAAAAAAAAAAAAAAGTTTTAAAGATTTTAAATATATTTATATATAAAAATACATGGAAATACAAAAAGGTAGCTAAAAGGAAACAAAAATACATGGTGCAAAATTATGCTAGACTAGTCAATCAATACTTAAAGCTTAAATATTTGACATTTGAAAGAATTTGACCGCGAAAAGATTTAGTAACCGACTACTTGATTTGGTCGTTGGGACCGTTGTCATTGGCAACACTCACTCCAGACGGGAGCAGGAAGGGGGGCACAGACTTGTGGTAGAATGTTCTTGTTGTGCCACATTCTCTAGTCTGCTGGGGAGCAACAACAAAAAAAAAACGGTCTGATTGTACGAGTAACTTCTGGATCTTTCTGTCTTCCAGGACATTTCGGTCATCTCTTCAACATGGCGGACAGCCACTCACTCACTACAAAGGCAACACTTTTTTTATAGAGGGGAGTAAAGAGGGGCGAGGGAGAGAAGGAGATGGAAGAGAGAGGGATAGGAGGGACAGAGAAGAGAAAGCAGATGGTGTGGTAAGACTGACTAGGATGTCAAATAAAGTGCTGCTCGTCCTCCCTCTGAACACCACGAGAGGGCGACCTTGCAATGGTCTGTGGTCAGGAGCGACCCTCCTGAAACTGTCCAGGATAACAACCATCAGAGGGCAGCCTCTCTCTCTGCCTCTCTCTCTCTGCCTCTGCTTCTCTCTGCTTCTTTCTTTGCTTCTCTCTTTGCCTCTCTCTCTCTGCCTCTGTCAGAAGCTTGTTTATGTAGGTTGTCAGGCGTTAACTTTAACACAACCTGAACAACATCCATGGGGGCTTTCTGGACTTGGGGGGGGGGGCGTGAGAAAAGAAATCTTAGGTAATATGATTGGGGAATATACAGAGTCTGTTTTGTGGTTTTCCCGTGACGATGAACTGGGGGTTTAGGAAAATATTGGTCAAAGGTCAGGGGTCATTAAGACATGCTGGAACAGCGCACGGAAGGCGAGCCCATCTGGGTCAGGACCTTGTCCAGCCACTGGAGCGGCCCGTTGAGGTGGAGCTCTATCCAGCAGGGGGTGCTGGTCACTGTCTGGCGTCTGCAACACACACACAGGTGTTCAGACAGAAAGAGACAGACAAGGCCTTACCTGTGTCTAAGGAAATACCCCCTAGATTCTAAGGCTCCCAGCTTCAAACCCACCTCCCACTCACCCCTCTAGCCTCACTTGTAGTCTAGCCTCACCTGTACTCTGCCCCCAGCCTTTGACGAAGCTCATGCGGATGGTGCACATGCGGGTCAGCTGGTAGACGGCCTCGAAGCCCTGGTTCACAGACTGGGCCAGCAGGGCTGCAAACTCCTGGTTGTTGAAGATCTTCAAGTTACAGCCTGGTGAAGAAAACACACCCTTATCCTCCTCATCTTTCCCCTCTCCCCTCCCTCTCCTCTTTTCCTTTCCTTTCCTCCCCTGCCCTCTCCTCCCCTGCCATCTACCCTCCCTCTCCTCTCCCTCTCCCTCTCCCTCTCCCTCTCCCTCTCCCTCTCCTCTCCTCTCCTTTCCTTTCCCCTCCCCTCTCACCAGGTGGAATCTTGCAGACGGTGGCTGGATGCCAGCCGTAGCGTTGGTTACAGTTGGGGCTCTGGACAAAGATGGCGCTGTCGCTGAGGCATTCGGCGAACACCTCTCCTCCGATGTAGTAAAGACGCACACCCCTGCCTGCACTCACAAACACACACACACACACACACACACACACACATCAGGTAAGAGTTGGTATGAGGGGACTGTGCATGTGTGCATCTGGAGCTAGCCTACCTATATGCCTGCGGGTCATCTCCACGGTAGCGTTGCGGTTGACGTTGGAGAGCAGACCGAGGCAGAAGCGCTCAGAGTTGGAGGGGTCGGTGAAGCCGTCCACCGTCCCCATCAAAACATTTTCAAGTGTGTTTTGAGCAGGTTATTGGGTGTGTGTGTGTGTGTGTGTGTGTGTGTGTGCGCATGTAGGTATGTTGTGATAGATATTGATGCAGAACTGAATTCTCAGTTCATTTCTACTGCATTCAGCTGCCCATTTAGACCAGAGACAGAGCATCTCTACAATTGTTACAGGATGATGAACAACAAAAGATATACCAAGTGAAGAGAGAGAGAGAGAGAGAGAGAGAGAGAGAGAGAGAGAGAGAGAGAGTGAAATAAAATGGGAGGGCGAGAGAAGGGAGAGGGAAAGAGAGAGGGAGAGAGTGGGGAAAAGAGGGACTCGGGGAGAAAGACAAAGAGAGAGGAGAAAAGAGAGAGGTGGGCGAAATAGGGGGAGAGGGGTGGTCGAGAGAGGGAAGAGAGTAGCAGAGAGAGGGGGAGTGTATTCCCCAGCAGAGTATCTATCAAGCCTCCATCCATTCTGCTGCTTTCAGATCAATATTTATCAGTCCTCAAGAGCCAAGGCATAAAACACTCAAACAACCAGCCTGTAGATAGGGCTCCCACCACACCCTGTACTACTGAGCCAGACCAAACCAAACCAAACCAAGCTGGGCCAGACCAGACCAAACCTGGTCGAGCCAAGCCAAGACCAGACCAAAACAAACCAAGCTGAGCCAAACCAGGCCAGACCAGATTAGAATATAACAAGCTGGGCCAGGCCAGGCCAGGTCAAACCAGACCAGACCAGGCCAGGCAACACTGCACCAGACCAAACCCGACACACACACACCCACAGCAGGCCTGCGGGTGAAGATGACACCCTGTACGTTATCACAGCCTCAGATCCATGTGTCGCCTCCATCCCTCTACCCATTATTACCCTTGTTTAAAAACAAAACACACACACACAGGCGTGCCATCAGTGCAGGTGCAAACATGTCATGTAATTAACATGTCCTAATCAAGGGAGCCAGTTTGACACGTGGTAATCACTGTGTGGAGATTAGCCGTAGCCAGAGGACATACACGCTGCCTTTTAATATCATTTGCATAATGACAGACGGGCGACAGTAATAGCTTTTCTTACTCTTATTATCATGGTTTCACCCTGGGCAGAGAAGGAGGGAAGAAGGGAGGAATGGAGCGCAGGAACACGCCCTCCCTCCCTCTCTCCTCCCCTCTCGGTTACCTTGGAACAACTCTGGACAAAGTCAAGGCCAACTACACCCCCACTCACACCCCCCTCCCCCGCACCAAAATTCGAAGTAGTTGTCAAATTATATCTGACTAGTAACTGCAATTTCCCCTCTGTGGGACAAATAAAGGATTATCTAATCTAATCTAGAATGATTTCGGTTGCTGACCTACACTTTTGCACATCCGTTTGGACAGAAAGTGCAGGGGGCAGTGTTCCTGTATGTACTGCACATGCATGCTAGGTGAAACCAGAGGAGACAGAGAGCTTCAGTCTCCTGACAGCCATCGATCTGATCCTGACACGGGAGGAATCTGGAGTCACTGTTTCCCTCCGCGAAGAAGGGGTCAGACGGAAGACAAGATGGACGGCCCTCGCCTCTTTTCCCGCCTCTCCTCTCTCCTCCTTCCTGCTCTCCTCTTTTCCTCTCCTCCTCCTTCCTGCTCTCCTCTTTACTCCCCCTCCTCTCTTCTCCTCCTTCCTGCTCTCTCTTTTACTCCCCCTCCTCTCGTTTCCCCCTCCCTGCTCTCCATTCCTTTCCTCCCCCCTCCTCTCTTCTCCCCCTTCCTTCTCTCCTCTTCCTCCCCTCTCCTCTCCTCTCCTCTCCTCTCAGCCACTATGGACGTATTGACAAAGACATGCATTTGCTGAAATGATGATGAATATTTGATGTGGACAAGGTTTCAGTGGCCTGGGGAGGAGGGGGAGGAGGGGGGAGGAGGGGGGAGGAGGCAGAGGATGTTAAATAAGTGAGTAGCAGATGATATTTACCCCTGGAAGGGCGGGGCAGAGGAGGACTGAAACATTGATGAGGTCTGAGACCTATTTAAGAGGACTAAACATGACACAGTGTTTACTGAGAGGTCACACACAGGGGTCACACAACCACACACACACGCAAAACCACACATACCACACACACTTCCTGCTAAGAGGCAAGAAGGAGAAGTAAGATAATGTTACAAATGTTATCCTGATCGGTCGCAGGTTGACAGGGACCAGACAAACATTAGACTGGTGCTGCATTTAATACATACACACAGAACACACAACCTCTGAGGGATGGAGACTGAGGCTGGAGGCTAGGGAAGGGACTGGAGATGGGGGGGTCGGGGGGTGGAGACGGGGGTGGAGGTTGTAAGCCAGAGTTGGGGCAGGGGTGATGCAACAGCTGCACACTCAGAGAAGCTCTGACTGCATTCCCAAACCTTGATTCCCATCTTCCTCACCCTGTCCCTCCCTCCCTCCCTCCCTCGCCCCTCCTTTGTAAAGCCTGTGGTGGTGTGACCACAGCGCTTCTGTTGACCACACGCTCACAACACATTACCTGCTGACCACAGTGACTCCACGGCTCCTGACCATACAGCATCAGGTACTGACCACAGAGGAGACTCTGGGACACCGGACACCAGCGAGGGGAGGGGGGCAGGGAGGGGGGCGGGGAGGTGGCTGGGGGTGGAGCGGGGAGAGGTTTGGGGGGTGGAAGTGACTAAGAGCAGTGATATCCATTAGCAGTCATGTGAGTCAAGAGTTACAGACACACACACACAAACATACAGTTACAGATGGGGCAGACTACATTACGGTGTGTGTGTGTGTGTGTGTGTGTGATTTAGAGAGAGAGAGAGAGAGGCAAAACCAATAGTGATAGAGATACTGTACAGAGAAAGACCAACATGAAGAGGGAGTGTGTGTGTGCAGGTGTATGCATGTGTGTGTGAGTGAGTATCGGCAGGTGGGAGAGATGAAGACGAGGCTCTTGATCAACAGATGACTTATTGTTGTCACATGTTGGCGACGGCCATCTTTCACCCCACTGTTGTTTGATGGCAGAACCCTGGCACCCGAATCCCACCCCCCAGTCCCCATCCCCCCCCCTGCCCCCCAGCCCCATCCCTCTCACCCCCCACCCTCCTGCCCCAGAGCATCAATAACACTGGTCAGACCTGGGGAGGACACACACACTGAACACCAGCAGCACAGACTGCTCTGTTGGAGGAATTAAACAGGTAGAACAGGACCTGGAGAGGAGGAGGGGAGAGGGGGGAGGAGGAGGAGAGAGAAAAGGAGGGGAGGTGAGAGGAGAGGGGGAGGAAGAGGAGAGAAAGGAGTTGAGAGGGGAGAGGAGAAAGAGGATGTGAGAGGAGAGGGAGGAGGAAAGGAGGTGAGGAGAGGAGAAGCATGAAAAGGGGAAGGAGGAAAGCGTACAGGACTGGGGGAGGAAGAGATCAAGGGAAGGATGGAGAGAGTGAAGAGAAGGATGGAGAGAGTGGAGAAGGATGGAGAGAAGGATGGAGAGAGTGGAGAATGAGGAAGGGTGAAGAGAAGGATGGAGAGAGTTAAGAGAAGGATGGAGAGAGTGAAGAGAACGATGGAGAGAGTGAAGAGAAGGATGGAGAGAGTGAAGAGAAGGATGGAGAGAGTGAAGAGAAGCTGGTTCTCTGGTGTGTCTGGCAGCACACTGTGTAATAGGAGGCTGCTCCAACACCTGAGACCATGTCTATACCACACACACACACACACTCATAAACACACACACCACTCCCCTCTCCCCTCTCCACTTCTTTTCTCTTTCATGTGTTAGTTAGCCGTCCCTCCCTTCTTTTATCTCTCCCTCGCTCCCTTCCTCTCTCTTTCCTTCTCTCCCCCCCCCTCTCTCCTTCTCTCTCATACCCTTGTCTTTTGTGCTCAAACTCTCCGTCCTCTCTGAGAAGATTAAACAAACACAGATAGATAGAGTGACACACACACACACACACAGCCTCCTTGAGCTCTGCTTTATAGAGCCACATGTGAGTTTCATTGTTGTCATCAAAGAGCCCAGAAGATCAACACTTCACACCAGACCTCACCTCCCTCCCTCCCTCCCTCCCTCCCTCCTCCCTCCCTCCCTCCCTCCCTCCCTCCCTCCCCTCCCTCCCTCCCTCCCTCCCTCCCTCCCTCCCTCCCTCCCCTCCCTCCCTCCCTCGTTTCTCCTACTTGTACTCCTGCTCTTTCTCCTCCTCTACTTCCTTCCTCCTTTCGGTGACATGCACATGGACAAACAGACAGACTGAATGCCTGTCCTACAGCCATGCCAAGCCAAGGCCTGACACACATACAGCGAGACAGAGAGAGAGAGAGAGAGAGAGAGAGAGAGAGAGAGACAGAGAGAGAGAGAGAGAGACAACACTTCTCCTGTCTGTTCTTAATTGAGCTCCTTAGTTATTCCAGGGGTAGTGTTAAATACTCAAACTGAGGCTTCAAACATTGCCTCATTAGAACCACACTGCTCTGTTCTGCCTGCCTGGCCAAGGTACAGCACACACACAGACAATACAGACACACACTGGTAGACACACACGCGCGCACAACGGCACATATACACACACCTCACACAAGCACACGTAAACCTTGCACACACACACACAGGATAATCATTACCGTCACATGCCATGCACTCCAGCTTGTACTTTCTTATTTAATTAATTAAAACAATCATCAATGAACTTTAAATTAGTCTGGTGTAAAATAATCTCTTTCTTGTGCTTTAATAATTAGCAGGCAGCACGGTGGAGGTATTAATTGCATTTACTCTCCTGCCTGGGGAGAGAGGGAGAGGAAGGAGGGGGGGGGGGCGGCGTAAAGAGGAGGGGGACTGAGGACAGCGGAGGAGGAGAGAAGAGGAGGTGGCGGATGAGAGGGGGAGTTAGAACATGGCCCTCTCTGTCTCCTGAAATAGAGAATTCCCATGAATTTTGTAGAAAGTGGGCTGGAGTGTGTGGGGGCCCCTGGGTTCGGGCCCCTGGGAGGTCTGGCTACCCTTAATTAGCCCCGCACTGCTCTCACATTGATTGAAATGCAGCACATCAATTATTAAGCCTAACTGTTTTTATAACTCCCTCCTGTCAAACACACACACACACACACAACATTGTAACAGTGGGTGAGAGAGAGGTTGTGCTGGATAACAGGGGTGGCATTTCTTCCTTAACAGGAGGATGAAAAAAAACAGGTGACACATACATACACACACACACACACACACACTTACACTGCCGTAGATGTTCCTTGCAGGGTTTAAACGCAACCTCCCATTTTCCAAAGCTTGTAGCATCGGAGCAAGAGGATATTGCAGATGGTCAGCAGGTCACCAGACCACAAGCACCTACTGTGTCTTCTGATTCCAGAACAGTCTCTATGGTCTTCCCAGGTCAACAAAAAGTTAGTTAGCTGCAAAGTGACTAAGATGACAGACTGCATGCTAAACTCTGAAACAGGTCTCCAAGTCTATGATGTCATCGCACCAGACCCTCAGCCCATTAGGAAAACACTCCTAATCAGTTTAATGGCTTTAATTACCTCCTAACACACACAATCACTGCTTACACACAGCTGCTGCCAATTTCTCACTTTGAAGGCTCGCACTCACTGCTGCCTCCTGCTGTTCATCCACGGACACTGCAGGAAGCGGAGTGGGGCCGGCTGTGCCTGGTAGAGAGTCTGTGCTGAGATGAGACAGAGGAACATGAACACCAGGCCTGAGACAGAACTGTGACCCTCCTGCCTCTCTGCACAACCAACCACTCTTTCTCCTTCTCTCTCTCTCTCTCTCTCTCTTTCTCTCTCTCTCTCTCTCTCTCTCTCTCTCTCTCTCTCTCTCTCTCTCTCTCTCACTTGTTCCAACTGTCCTCCTCTTCCTGCCTCTGCCTCTGTCCTTGGTCATATCCCTGCCTCTCCCTGCTGCTGACCCTGGTCCTGCAGTCACTGTGCCTCAGAGTGGAAAACTCATCTGGGCCAAATTACCTGGCGGGGGCCCCTGCGTGCTCCAGTTACCTGGTTCTGCCTGGTTCAGCCAGCCAGCAGAAAGCCCAGCCTGGACATCCTACACTCCTGCTGGACAAGCCAGCCGGGCCGAGCCACAAAGCGATCCTGGAGGGCCTTTGTGAAGGAGGTGGGGTCAACCATAGGTTAGGACAACGTCTTAATTAGGAGCTGTAACTTATACATGATTAAGCTGCACCAGGTCCAGAGGCCCGGGACAAAAGAGCTCCGCAGGGTCAGGATGGTCAAACGTAAGGAAGTCTTACAGGAACGCCAGCGAGAAAGGCTACGCAAGGCTAGCGCCCCACAAAGCTAGCAGGAACATCCAACAATAGCACGAGGTCGTGCCTGCCTTCCCGCGCCGGCGGTCCAGCTTCACGTTCAGCCGGGCCTGAGGACAACAGCCAGGGCATCTCCACACGGGGGGGGGGGGGCAGGGTGTGTTTAACCGTGGGTCATATCAGGTCATCGCCAACCGCAAGGAAAAAGACATGGCTGTCGTTTGTACCCCCTCGGAAAAAAAACACGACGTGCTGTGACACCCACCCCCCATCCCCCACCCCCCTTCAGTCGCTCACATGTGACCGCGTGGGCGTGACGGGGTGAGGGGGAAGAGCTTCCTGGTAGCTCAGGAGTCAACTGGTCACAGGGGCCCGGAGAGGAGACTGAGCCAAGCCACTAAAAACATCATCCATGTTAAACTCGCCCATGAATAATAGACTGTAGTGGTTTTCAGTCTCTTCGCCGCAAAGGCCTCTTAATGTGTTGGGATACGTTTGATGGACCTGCTCGGACGAGCGAGGCCCAGGTCTGTGACGGGGGGGGGGGGCGGTCGAGAGAGAGAGAAGGGCAGGGTGGTTTTATTAAGAGGGGTGTGGAACAGCAATCGGGCGCCGAGCGATTAGCCACATGTTTCTATCGTTACACTTCGTTTTTTTGCCATGTGATATTTGAATGTGCATGTTACTTAGTCACGTAGATACATACAAATACTGTATATAGTTCAGAATCTGAATCAGAATGACTTTATTGATCCCAGAGGGGAAGCTCTTTAGTAACCACGGCACACAGTCTAAGGGTGTAGGGGTAAGAGAGTAGAAGAGTGCACACAGGGATAAAGGTGTAGGGGGTCCAAATGAAATAAATGCACACAGGGGGTAAAAGGCTAGGAGTAAAATAAGAGTGCTAGCCTACAGTATATACAGATCAGGAGACAAAATAACAAAATAGAGAATATAGTGGAAGTACTAACGTATAATATACACAACTATGGGTATTTATGGTTCAAGTGTGTGTTAGTTAGAGTCCAGACTGAAGAGTCTCTCTTCCTGCACCAGGACCAACCCAGATAGGAAGTGTTACATGATAGGAAACTCTGGACTATTACTGTGCTTACGGCTCCCTCTGCAGGACAGTTAAGAAAACACCACATCTGGGGGGTTTGGATGAACAGTATCAGTGCCAACACTTAACCTGTATTAATAGCATAAGTCAAATATATATACATATACATATATATAATATATATATACAAATATATATGTTTTGTTAGCAGCGATACCCTCAGTACCTCCTAACTCTTCCTCTTCAAACAGGAGTCGACACAGCAACATCAAGAGAAGTCAAACTTTTATTAGTGTACTTATGAAGTCTGCATACTGTCTGTTAACACCTGATGAACTCAGTAACCATATCCTATAGCAACAGCACATTTCTATTGGAAACACAAGCTCGTCCACTGTAAAAACGCTTTGCCGTTAAAAACAAAGAAATTAAGAAAAAAGAAATGAAAAAAAGATACAAGTGTATATATTGATATACGTCCACAGTTATATGCATATACATCTGGTCCACAGCCGGGTCTCATCTACACACTGTCACCTACGGCAACAGAGGTCCCAGGTTGTCACGACGATTCACTCACGACACCAGCAGTTCTGTTGTACTCACTGTGTCCACACTCCCACTCCGTACTACAAACACCTAGATAGAAGAACAGGCTTGGGCTGGGGGGGGGGGGGGTCAGCCTAGTCAAATACTAAAACCTATTACGGGACACAATGTGATGTTCTGAGGGGGGGGGGGGGAGTGTGATGGAGGGGCTGTTTGAGTATGTCTCTGTACTGTAGACAGCAGACCAGTCTAACACACCAACTTTGCTACTTCTCATTTCATGAGGCCCAAAGTGGGCATGATCAAAAGGAAGGCTCAATTCTAAATGAAAAAAAAAAAAAAAGTTTTAAAGATTTTAAATATATTTATATATAAAAATACATGGAAATACAAAAAGGTAGCTAAAAGGAAACAAAAATACATGGTGCAAAATTATGCTAGACTAGTCAATCAATACTTAAAGCTTAAATATTTGACATTTGAAAGAATTTGACCGCGAAAAGATTTAGTAACCGACTACTTGATTTGGTCGTTGGGACCGTTGTCATTGGCAACACTCACTCCAGACGGGAGCAGGAAGGGGGGCACAGACTTGTGGTAGAATGTTCTTGTTGTGCCACATTCTCTAGTCTGCTGGGGAGCAACAACAAA
Organism: Neosalanx taihuensis; assembly: GCA_030340665.1. NCBI lineage: Eukaryota > Metazoa > Chordata > Actinopteri > Osmeriformes > Salangidae > Neosalanx > Neosalanx taihuensis. The sequence goes on from CM059301.1 coordinate 9,258,734, forward strand.
AAAAAAAACGGTCTGATTGTACGAGTAACTTCTGGATCTTTCTGTCTTCCAGGACATTTCGGTCATCTCTTCAACATGGCGGACAGCCACTCACTCACTACAAAGGCAACACTTTTTTTATAGAGGGGAGTAAAGAGGGGCGAGGGAGAGAAGGAGATGGAAGAGAGAGGGATAGGAGGGACAGAGAAGAGAAAGCAGATGGTGTGGTAAGACTGACTAGGATGTCAAATAAAGTGCTGCTCGTCCTCCCTCTGAACACCACGAGAGGGCGACCTTGCAATGGTCTGTGGTCAGGAGCGACCCTCCTGAAACTGTCCAGGATAACAACCATCAGAGGGCAGCCTCTCTCTCTGCCTCTCTCTCTCTGCCTCTGCTTCTCTCTGCTTCTTTCTTTGCTTCTCTCTTTGCCTCTCTCTCTCTGCCTCTGTCAGAAGCTTGTTTATGTAGGTTGTCAGGCGTTAACTTTAACACAACCTGAACAACATCCATGGGGGCTTTCTGGACTTGGGGGGGGGGGGGGCGTGAGAAAAGAAATCTTAGGTAATATGATTGGGGAATATACAGAGTCTGTTTTGTGGTTTTCCCGTGACGATGAACTGGGGGTTTAGGAAAATATTGGTCAAAGGTCAGGGGTCATTAAGACATGCTGGAACAGCGCACGGAAGGCGAGCCCATCTGGGTCAGGACCTTGTCCAGCCACTGGAGCGGCCCGTTGAGGTGGAGCTCTATCCAGCAGGGGGTGCTGGTCACTGTCTGGCGTCTGCAACACACACACAGGTGTTCAGACAGAAAGAGACAGACAAGGCCTTACCTGTGTCTAAGGAAATACCCCCTAGATTCTAAGGCTCCCAGCTTCAAACCCACCTCCCACTCACCCCTCTAGCCTCACTTGTAGTCTAGCCTCACCTGTACTCTGCCCCCCAGCCTTTGACGAAGCTCATGCGGATGGTGCACATGCGGGTCAGCTGGTAGACGGCCTCGAAGCCCTGGTTCACAGACTGGGCCAGCAGGGCTGCAAACTCCTGGTTGTTGAAGATCTTCAAGTTACAGCCTGGTGAAGAAAACACACCCTTATCCTCCTCATCTTTCCCCTCTCCCCTCCCCTCTCCTCTTTTCCTTTCCTTTCCTCCCCTGCCCTCTCCTCCCCTGCCATCTACCCTCCCTCTCCCTCTCCCTCTCCCTCTCCCTCTCCCTCTCCCCTCTCCTCTCCTCTCCTCTCCTTTCCTTTCCCCTCCCCTCTCACCAGGTGGAATCTTGCAGACGGTGGCTGGATGCCAGCCGTAGCGTTGGTTACAGTTGGGGCTCTGGACAAAGATGGCGCTGTCGCTGAGGCATTCGGCGAACACCTCTCCTCCGATGTAGTAAAGACGCACACCCCTGCCTGCACTCACAAACACACACACACACACACACACACACACATCAGGTAAGAGTTGGTATGAGGGGACTGTGCATGTGTGCATCTGGAGCTAGCCTACCTATATGCCTGCGGGTCATCTCCACGGTAGCGTTGCGGTTGACGTTGGAGAGCAGACCGAGGCAGAAGCGCTCAGAGTTGGAGGGGTCGGTGAAGCCGTCCACCGTCAGCGAGGGCTGCGAGGCGTGGAAGGTCTCCCCCACCCGCTGGTTCAGCTCATAGTAGGCTATGGAGCACCAGAACGCCGGCTCAGAGTACGTCACCGGCTGGAGGTCTGGAGGGGGGGGGGACGACACACATGTGACTTCTGTCTGACCATAGACGGTTAACGGTTACAGTCTTGTGGAGAGAATGTAGAATCATCATCATCATCTCCTCTCATTACCCAAGTGTGTGTGTGTGTGTGTGTTTGTGTGTTAGGGATCGTGTCTTACCCAGGCCATGATTGACAGGTGACAATGTTCCGCTGGGTGACAGTTCAGCTGGAGAACCTAAACGGAAAGACGAACTCACTTTACAACATGTCCTAATGTACTACATGATCACACTGTCCTACCCTGGTACACCAGCCCGGTCCCACACCCAGACCTGTGTCCATGGACTGATTCAGAGGCTGATCGCTGGTCTCTCCATCCTCACTGATGTATCCTGGTGGAGGGGTCTCTGTAACACAACAGAGTATTGGAAGGAGGGGTATGAATAGGAGAAGTGTGTGTGTGAGAGAGAGAGAGAGAGAGAGAGAGAGAGAGAGAGAGAGAGAGAGAGAGAGAGAGAGAGAGAGAGAGAGAGAGAGAGAGAGCTTAACCTGGGATGTAGTTGTTGGGGGGCTCCATGCCTGCAGGAAAGTTGGTGTTCTCAGGGATGGAGTGTGTGTAGTCGTCCAGAGGGGGGAGCTCTGTCAGGATCTCTGTGTGTCTGGGAACCAGCACTGGAGGAAGGACTGGAGAAGAGGAGAGGAGTTCAGATTTCACCCTGCAGACCACATGTCCAGCTGGCAGCTCTGCTCCCAGCTCAGCGGTCTGGGCTCAGGGTTCCTACCTGGGGTCTCCACCCTCTGGTAGTGGTAGGGGTTGATGCAGACCTCGTCCTTCTTCAGATGGAAGGCGTACTGGCAGGCCTCCATGGCCCTCAGCTCGTGGTGGCTGTGCAGATCTGGCCAGCGCCACAGACGACAGTAGATGACATGGGGGAGGCCCTTCCTGTGGGAGACCTGGAGACGACCATCCAGAGACCTGGGGGGGGCGAGGACGAGTCAGGGCTTAACGCTTTAGGACGACTTCCTAACGCTAACCCTATCCCCATCATTGAGCTTCCCCCCCTCTAATCCCATTGGAGGATAAAAGACTCGGGTTCCTCCCCTAACATTTTTGTCCTCCAATGGGATTGGAGGAGACACACAAAGACGCTTGAGACACAAAGAGGAAGCACACAGGAAGGCGGCGCAGGTCACATGGGCACACTGGAGGGTCACATGACAGCATGTACACGGGTCACGTGACGAAGAGGGGGGGGAGATAGTCACCTGGTGTGGTCAGGGAAGCCGTACATTCCAGAGGTATCCCACTTCTCTATGGTGTGAGCTGAACTCAGACCCCAGATCTCAGAACAGTGGCTGTGGTCAAGAACACATGGCAGGAACACATAAACGGACAAAACAAATCAAATCAAAAAACGATGAGAAAGCATGAGATCGCGATTCCCTCGGGACACACAGAGATGGATTACATGAAGATGGTCCAGAATGACATGATTGATAAAGATTGAGGGTTTCAAAAAATTATAATCATCTAGAAGGAGGAAAAAGGAGAGAAAGAAAGGAGAGAGGGAAGGGAAACCAGGTCGGAAGGAAAGATGTGTGTGAGGAGTCGGAGATCTCCTCTTGCTAGGCAAATGAAACCTTTCAAACCCCCAGCCAGACATGACAAACCACATGTGACAGATGGATGGGAATGTGGGATGGGAAAACAACTGCTCCTTGAGATTCTGAAGCTGCCTCACCCCTCCACTACCCACCCCCATCACCCTCCCCTCCTCCCCTCCTCTCCTCCTTCCTGAACATGAGGACAGAGAGACCCTCCTGACACCAGCCTTTCTAATGGAAATATAGATGCGTCTGTGTGGTTCTACAGTTCCAAGGTCAAGTACATGGTTACAGTCACAACACAATCTCCCACCGTAGGGAGGGGAGGGGGGGAACATGGTGGAAACAGAGAGAGCCTACCTGAGACCACATCGGTCCAGAACACTTGGAATCATTCGATTTATCATTTTACCAATCGCCTGGTCAACTAATCCTTGCTTTGATACCGAGGGTGAAAGTGCTGACTCGCTCTTTCTGCTCATGTCATGTGATACAGTCAGCACACAGGAAGACACAGAAGCGTGTGACTGGACCAAAGTGTGCACCAAAGATACCTTAGACAGTCTGACTAATCCCCCATCTCCCAGGATACCCAGTGTTGACAATCAGTAGATCCCCAGTCCACCTCCACCTGACCTCTTGATAACCTTTTGAGAAGCAGTGACTGAGTGAGTTCCCTTCACTTTGCTCTAATCGGTGTGTCTGTGTCAGTGAAGGGGAATCCATCCCATCTGAACAGGCCAGAATGCCAGAAAGACAACATGGCGCTGCTGCTGCTGCGTATCACATCAACCAGCTGAGTCTGGCAGGAACACAGGAAGTCCTACTGGACAGCTGGCCCTGGCATACAGGAAGTCATCTTGAACAGTTTCCCCCGGCATACAGGACGTCCTCCTGAACAGCTGGCCCTGCCTGGGTTTCACTTCTGCCATTTCCAGCAGCACAGAAACGGCCATCTGTCTTTTGAAGCCCCCAAACTAAAGTGTGTGTGTGTGTGTGTTTGTGAGTGTGCGGTGTTTGTTTGTTTGTGTGTGTGTGTGTGTGTGGTGTTTATGGGAGAGTGGTATGGAGGGAGCATGCAAGTGTGGGACTGGGAGAGCTCAGCAGATATATCTATCGCTGATCGACTGCTTGTATAACGATGTGTGTGTGTGTGTTTGTGTGTGCACCTCTGGTCGTGTACCTAGGGATGGTGACACACTTGGTGTTGCAGTTCTGGGAGCTGATGGCCTTCTCCAGCTCCTCCAGCTGGCCGGTCTTCTTCAGTTTCTTCACCAGGCTCTTCACTGCCTTCTCACACCACTTCTCCTCCTGGGCGTTGAGCTCCACCCCTCCACTGCCAGCGGCCCCGGAGCCCGTTGGACTCTTCTTCCAACCCAGAAGACGCTTCACCACCGGCGGGGTGAAGGGCAGGATGGAGGACATGGTCGAGAAGTGGATGGGGAGGGGGGTGGTTGATGAGGGAGGGAGGGTGGGTGAGAGGTGGGGTTGGGGGTGGGGGGTAACAGCGAGGAGGGCGAACAGTCGGCCCCTCCTGGAACCAGGGAGGGGAGGCAAGAGGTGGGCAGGAATGTCAGGACACAAAAGGAGCGTGCACAGCAATGGCACGGACTCTTGAAGGCTGACTTCACCTCTGACTAGCGAGGCAGAGAGCACTTGTTGGGCGGTGAGCTCGATTCGGGGTCTGCCATAAACACACACACACACACACACACAGACAGGCATGTGAATCAGAGATAGTGGTAAATCGGCTGTGATACGAAGTCAGAGGCTCTACCTGCCCAGCTCCGTTAGAACAACTGAGTATCATAAGTTGACAACCTCAGATAGAACCACTGTGGTGGTTAACTGGAGCAGAAAAACAACCATCAACCTCATGTTTAAGGGATCAAAATAATCTGAGAATAGGGTTGAATTCATCTGTCCTGTTTCCCGAGTACGAAGATCCGCTCATCTGAAACAATGGACGGATCCTATCTCATCCTAACAGCTCAAACAAAAGATAACTCCCCTGGAGGAGAACAGCGTGCCTGAGATGTCTGCGGTTCTTACTTTGTATCTGATGTTGCTACTCCGTTATTTGCAATGCAGACACGCTTGGCTACGAATTCCACACACATCAAGGACCTGGATTAATTACCCTAATAACACCAATCATGAATCAGAAAAAAATGAAACAAGCCATCATAAGTTGCGCGATCGAGCAAACGCAAACCCCTAAATACACACATTCTTGAAAGCCCAGTAAGCCAATGCCATAACACACACCATGCATGCTTCTTTTGTTTGCATTGACTGACACTTCTACCCCAAAAGCATGCTAGCAAGCTTGCTACTTTGGTATAAGAGACCAATGAGCAGCTTTTGGGACGTGTTTACAACCATCCAGCTGGTTCCTTGTCCCAGGATTGATCCACTTACCCGGACTGGAGATCACTGACTGTTGCGCAATCAAGACAAACACTGACAATCAGCCCCGTCAGTCCGTCTCTAACAGTATTTCTGGATAGTTTATCTACTGTTTTCCTCCCTGTGCTGCCGAACGATGGCCCATCTATGAACGTACAGAGCCTCAACCAAACCTCATCAGACAGTCTGTCCCTCCTCCTGTTCGCTCCTATTGGCTAAGAATCCCATTTTCAATCGGATAACCTGGGGATAGGACTATCCTGGACTGGCCTGAGATCCTGTCCATCACTGCTTCTGTAGGGGCTCTATGATCGCTCCTAGACCCTTAATGTATATCTGGATTTTTCACACAGAATTAGATACTACTGGCATAGATTGGTGGGTTACTGCATTGCAATCATTCAGAAATTATACATCTGTTACAGTAGGCAACTATCTATAAATGCCCGTCATCTTCAACATTGTTAGATCAGACCACTCTACCTGCAAACTTTACAATAATCTGAAGTATTTTGCCATATTCATTATGTGAAGTAAACTGTTCCAATCCACGTTTCTCCATACGGTGGCGCCCATCTGTATCTCAAATGTTGCTCTTGTTGATAGCGGTTGCCAAGCACACTGCTGCCAGACTAAACTGCACTGATCATCTGTGTGTGAGACGAGTATCGAGCCTAAAGTCGATATACAGACAGTGGAGAACACAGCCCTGAACACAGGAAAGTATGGAGTTTTGTTGTTCTCGCTGTAGAATGACCTTCAGGTCATCTCTTCTGCTAGACAAGCACAAGGAGAAGTTCTGCATTGGTGGAGAGTTTATAAAACCTCAGGACCCAGACACACCAATGGATATGGTATCTATTATAGCGGCGGATCCAATCAATTATTTTTCAATAGCAAATTACTGTGTTTGAAATTGGTTTTGAAGGGATTGAGGGACAACTAGGATATGTTTTTGGAGTGTCTAACTGGGGTTGTTCGTCCAGCTTGAGAGAGTCAGAGAGTTGCAGAGAAGACGGCAGGAGCTGAGGAGGACAGAGGACATCCGGAGGGAGGAGGGAGGCCAGGGGGTGAAGGACCGACACACCCCAGGGGAGAAGCCCCATCCTGGGACACTGAGACCTGGGTCTTACAGGAACACCCACAGTGAACCAGTAAGCATGTTTCATTCACGTGCTAAATCGTTTATTATAAGTTCATTATCAAGGTTGTTCTATAGGTTTCCTGGTTATGTCATGCAGAGTTAAGTGGTGACTGTCCTCTTCCCTGCAGTCAGGGAGGGCAAGGGGGGGACTGGGGTCTGATCAGGGAGGGCCCAACCCAGGAAGGCCCACCCTCAGAGCCCTGTCAGAGGACCACAGAGCACAACTGACACCCCAGAACCTCAACCCAGAGAGACAGAGGAGAGGTAAGTTCCCCTGAGTACAGTGCAGCGTCATGCATTACGATATGGATGGAGAGGCAGATGGATTCTTAACATGTCTTGGAATCTTCAAATACACAACTTCCTATGATATGAAGCTATGTGATGATGCTACCCCTCTCTACCCTCCCCAAGACAGGAGGGAGATGTCTGCCCACAGCAGGAGAGTGTCTGAGCTGGAGAAGATGCTGGGGGAACTCAGACTACAGGAGAGCAGGAACACACACCTGCTGGAAGCATTGCTGGAACACCTGCAGCAGCCTGGCACAGTGTCAGTACACACACACACACACACACACACAAACACACACACCTGCAGCAGCCTGGCACAGTGTCAGTACGCACACACACACCCACACACTCACACACATACACACACACACACAGACACCTGCAGCAGCCTGGTACACTGTCAGAACACATACACACACCTGCAGCAGCCTGGCAAACTGTCAGTACACACACACACACACACACACACACACACACACTTGCAGCAGCTGTGTGATCGATGATCGCCTGCTTGTATCACGACGTCTGTGTGTATAGATGTGTGTGAATTATTGTACGCATGTGCACACATACACTGTCTTCTGTGTTGATTTAAGATTATATTGCTCTGTAACCATGTTTACACTATCTCCTTCAGGAGAGGAACTGTTCCCAGCAGACACAAAGACTCTCGTCTCCACACCCCCCAGGAAGATCCTAGACACGCCCCCCAGGCCCTCCTAGCACCCAGTCACAGCCACACCTACGTGCCCATATATGGTGGTGGAGGTCTTTCGGCAGAGATCAGGTCATTACAGACACTGCTCTGTTAGACCACACAATATTGACTGACAGCACCAAACATGGTGTGCCCTCTGTAGCTGTTGATAGAGTTCAACATTGGCTGTTGTGTGTTCTTTATTTGGCCCCTGCAGCTGCCTGCGTCTCACCTATCTCCAACATGGTGGCTGTGAGGTGGCCATTTTGGCTCAGTTGCAGGATATGCTGGATGAAGCCTTGAAGTTAGAGGGAAACCAGAGGATCTGGCCCCACACTAGCCAGCCCCAGCACAAGGACCGGAGCAAAAGTAAGGCATAATATCTCCTCTCTCTCTCTCTCTCTCTCTCTCTCTCTCTCTCTCTCTCTCTCTCTCTCTCTCTCTCTCTCTCTCTCTCTCTCTCTCTCTCTCTCTCTCTCCCTCTCTCTCTCTATTTGTCAATTTTGCTCTCGCTTTTGTGACAGAACAAGACATCTGGTCTACCATTCTTCCTATCTCTGTCCCCTCCCTTGGTTGTCCAGGCAGAAAGCCAGAAGCCCAAACCAGAGGAGGGCCTTCCCTGGCTGGGCTGAGCAGACGAGAGCTGCGGGAGATAGAGGAGGAGAACCGGAGGCTGCAGGAGGAGCTCCTCCTGGCCAAGCTAAGGAGAAGCAGGAGGAGTAGGAGGCCCACAAGAAGCCTCTCTGACCATCAGCTGTCAGCCATGAAGATGGACCTGGACCTGCTGAAGCACGAGATGGAGATTCAGAGAATGAGGAGGCAGATCATCACCAGCAAGACACCTGGGTCATCCCTGCGTTTCCCCACTCTGGTACTCGTCCATAGCTAACCCTATTCTCTGGTACTGGTCCATAGCTAACCCTATTCTCTGGTACTGGTCCATAGCTAACCCTGTTCTCTGGTACTGGTCCATAGCTAACCCTGTTCTCTGGTACTGGTCATTGTCCTCAGGTCCAGGCGAGGTCAGAGACTCCAGCACTACAGCGTCTGTCTCTGGAGGCGTCTGATGATTTGGACCCTGCTCCCTACGACCCTATGTTAGTCTCACACCCCTCTCTGTCCCTCGCCTCCATCAAGAACAAGAAAAAAATGTGGACATGAAGTTTAAAACCTTAAAGTATATATTAAAGTTACAGTAAAACTCTAAAAGGGAAAACAATAGGCATAGGATGTAGTCGATTGGTCAAAGAAAGCACCACTGGAGAAAGTTGCAAGTGCACACTGAACTTGAACGAGGGATAGAGGGAGAGTTCTTTTATTACTCCCATCCAATTTTTAGAATGGAGTGATAGGGGGAATGCTGTTGCAAGATCAGAGATGTGGGAGGGGGGCCCATATTCTGTTGTTTTTCATAATTAAAGTCTGCAGCTTTGAACCTGTTAGCCTTGATTGTCTCGCTGCCTGTTGGGCAAGTTGTCAAATACATTGGCAAGAAGCCTTGGTCTATTCAATGTTTATTAGTAACATGTACTCACCCATTTTAAAGAACACTTTAAAATAGCAGAATGTGTGTATCTATTTTTCAGATCTATGTATATATATATATATTTGTATATATATATAGTATATGAGTTGTCCTCATCCCTTCACGTCTGTGTGTCTCCAGGGCAGGACTGGTGGTGTTCTATGACTGTGTGCTGGGACTCTCTCCAGACGTAAGAGTGTGCAGGCTGGAGGTAAGCCTGTCCAGCGGAGACCAAGAGCTGGGCAGCCCTACACCCTTGCCTCCAGCACACTGTCAGCCTGTCAGCCTGCCTGCCCTGCCACCGCTCCCCCAGCAGGCCAGAGGAAGCATGGCCATATTTGCCACCAGACAGGCGGTGCCCATGTGAGCGTGATTTGCTTCATTCTTTATCTAACTAGCCTATCTTTGATGTTCACAAGAAGTAATTTAGTAAGGAATCCAAGGTCTTACATGTTGGTGTCCTCCTACCCATGTCATATCTGTCCCTTCCTCCTCCCCCAGGCTCCTCCCCTCCTCCTCCATCTCCCTGGGGCTCCAGCTGCAGGCCTCGGGAGGATATGACACGTGTGGACAGGAAGTGAGTTGTCTGGTGCCACGGGGCTGGAGCAAAGTTGAGCTGTTTGACAAACACAACCGTGTGCTCAGCGGGAGGTGGAAGGTTCTGGTCCGCGTCCTCCCGGTCCAACCTGGTCTAACCTCAAGAGAGATCAACACTATCCCTCAGGTATCACCTGAGCAGGGCCAGATTACAGGACAGAAACACTGCTCTCTTTCTCAGGGTGGATTATTTCAATACACTCACTTCCCCCACTCCCCCCCCTCCCCCTCTCATGTCCCTCCTGTAGCTGGACAATGCAGAGCTGTACCTCAGGGTCGTCAATGCCAGAGATGCAGAGTCCCAGAGCTGTGAGGTCATCAGTCTCAACTCCATGAGTCGCTACAGATACCCCCCGCTGGTAGGGACCCAGCACTGCACGCACACACACACACACACACACGAACGGTTGTTATTTTGAAATAGTTTCTCTGTACCTCTCTTCATTTATCCCTGTCTGTTCCCTCCATTACTATCCCATCAACAGTCACCAGATTTGTAAGGAGGATGCACACACCTCGATCCCTCCCAGAATCTGTACCAGGCTCAGGACCAGTGCCAGGCCTGACTGGCAGCCTTCCCTCCCAGCTTTCAGCCAGGGGGTCCAGGGGAGGTGGAAGACCCTCCCCATCTGTCCTACCTGCAGGACTGACAGAGCTGCAGTTCACAAACTATAATGATGAAGATGATGTGCTGATCTGAGATGGTTGTCACTGATTTCATGAATTTGTTTATAATAAAATGTCAATGATTTACAAGGGTTATAATAAAATTATTTGTAATAAACTATTATTAGCACTCATATTTATGACATCTCTTGAAGGGATCGATGAGACTGAAACGTATTTTCCTCGAGCTCATCGTTGAGTCAAATCACGTGTCACACAAACACCTGGCAGTCCTAATCAGCTCTTAATTAACTCCAAGCTTGGAGAAATCTCCGGAGGCCTGAAGTTGATTTAAAGTCTTCCGACTCGACACTCCTTAATTGCGTCCAACAAGTTTGTTGCGGCGTGTCCTAGTCATGGAGTCACCTCCATTCTTATTTTTTATTTTAGGACTACTTTCAAGTTTGACATATTTACAAGGTAAAAGCCATGGTTTTAATGGTGAAGCTACAGTATATGGCGGTTCGTTGATGTTATCATAAAAATATAAATCAAAGTTTTTTGTGTTTGCGTGTGCAGGTGACGGTTGTGGACCACGCCGATGGCAGTGTGATGATGGCACTTGTGTGCCCCGGGTTTGGAGGTGTGACGGGGATGGAGACTGTTTAGACGGCTCGGATGAGATGACTTGCGGTGGGTTTTTGTGCTAGTTTGAATTTTCTTACACACGCTCTGATAAAGAACGTGTGTAGACTTGCAGTCCAGTATTGATCTCGACAACAGTTTCGTGAATGATGGCGATTGTATCTTGGTCTGTGTTTTCTCCTCCTGGTCCACAGAGTGTTTGCAAGACCAGTTTTTGTGTGCGGGCTCTCGGGTGTGTGTGAGTGAGTCAGCGCGGTGTGACGGGCAGCGACAGTGTGTGGATGGTTCAGATGAGTGGAACTGCACAGTCAGACTGGCCCAGCGCCAACATCAGGAACCAGGCTGTCTAGAGGATGACTGGACCTGCAAGAACAAGTTATGCATTCCCAAAGATCTCCGCTGTAACGGGGCTGACGACTGTATGGACAATTCTGACGAAGCAGATTGTGGTGAGCTCTGGGGTAATCAACAGGTTTGGACAGGGGTCTTTTTTTTTTTTTTACAACCTGATAACAGTGTAAATCTAATCCAATGCCGCAGGAAGTTGTGACTTGCTGTCTAGTCTACGCTGTCCTGGAGGGCCATGTTACTCCCTTAAGCAGAAGTGTGATGGCAAGGCCCTGTGTTCCGATGGCAGCGATGAGCCTTTAACCTGTGGTAAAACCTCCATGCATTTCATCCAGACAACTTCTGTTTTGCATGAACGATCTCCTCTTGTGCCTGAGATGGACTTCCATGTGAGTCACAGTGCGGTAGTTGACCTGTGTTTGTGGTTCTTATGCAGGCCAAAGCTGCCTCGTGTCTAACGGAGGCTGCAGCCACCGCTGTATATCCCAGGCGTCGGGAGCCCTGTGCGTCTGCCCCTCCGGCTGGAAGCTGTCTGCCAACGGAACAGTCTGCCTCGGTAGCCTCAACTTGGACTGCAATTATGGATATTAGCCAGATATTTTAGGAATGCAAATACTGTTAAGTTTTGTTTTTTTATTTTTTTTTTATTCCGTGTTGCAACTTTTCTCCCACCCTTTAATTCATCTTTCCTGTATGTTCACCGATCCCTGGTCTCAGATGTGGACGAGTGTTCCCAGGCCTACGGCGCCTGCAGCCACAACTGTGTGAACACTGCAGGTTCTTACTACTGCCACTGCAGGGATGGCTTCCAGCAGCAGAGCAGCGCAAACTGCCTACCCACAGGTGACTTGGGCCGGACTCTGAACCAAGGATGCAGGCTAGTCCTGCTGGTGACTTCAGGCAGCCTCAGGGGTGTTGATTTTTTTTTAGAACACAAGCTAGCTCTGTTTTGGTACTGATAACTTAAGCTAACTTTTTAGTGACCAGGGGCCCGTTCTTCGTACGTCGCTTAATACATCCGAGATCAAATGACACATCCAGGATGATTTCATCGTGCGAATCATGATCCGGCTAACTGGGTTCTTCGAACAAAACTGTTGTGTATGATTAGTATCACTGGATAGGATCATGTGTTGGCTTAAAAGGGGATATGTATCGATAGTAGAAACATTGATCAGCAACGCTGCTATTGGCTGTTCAGCATGGCCAATGAACGTGCCCACTTTTTCTCCCAATCAGAACAAGAGCTTTTAATGGAAGGTTATTCAGAATTTGAGTCGTTATTTAAAACGACAGGGAACACCTCAAAGTCTGCAAATGCCATGAGAGTGGGCTGGCAAAAAGTAGCAGACAAATTAAAGTAAAAGTGAAATACAAGAATATTCTACAAAATGGTAGCCTTTAATTCATACTGTCTTTATTTTTAAAAAGCCACTTATTTTTCCTCACTTTTAAAAACCACTGTTAAAGGATGTGTTTGTCTATGTATAACAGCCACAAAGAAAAATGCTGAAAAAAACGGTATCTCTCAACAATTACACTTTATCCCGCAATACCCAATTAATTTGAAAAGCTCTGCGAATTATTCTCCCACCTTCCGCAAGAGGTTGCTCGCGTAAGGCTGCGACATACTTCCCTATCTCCTCCGCTTATAAAGCCTCAATCTAATCTTGTTTACATGAAGTAAACCTGCTCCCGAGCAGGTTTGAGCTTACAGACCTGTTGCTATGACGACAAGTCTAGGATGAGCTTCGAAGAACCAAATGATCCAAGATCATGTCAAATCGTCAACAATCAAATCCAGCTAACTGAGTTAGCGACGTACGAAGAACGGGCCCCTGGAGGGAAGTAGAATTTTCATACAGTGTTCTTATGCCCAATGTAGACATTTGTCCCTCTCCCCAGGTGAAGTCCCCATGCTGCTGGGAGTGATGAAGGGCTCTTTGGGTCTTATCAACCTGAAAACACTGCAGTTTAAGGTGGTGCATAGCTTGAGTTCGGACCCGCTGACCCTGACCTATGACCTGGCCCGAAAGAACTTCTATTGGGCGGATTACCAGGGCAACATCTACAAGCAAGGCAACGTCCTATACAGCAGTCAGTTACCAGTCCTGTTTGTTGCATCCAAGCGAGGTGGTTGGGGATCACATGGCATTACTTGGTCTAATGGTGGATTGAATAGTGATGGCTCGTTGTGTTCACATGGTGTCAAAAAGGGGAGTGAAACAACATGCATGAAACATGCCACTTGATACCGGCCTCAGTTTGACTCTCAGCAGAAAGGACACTTTGTTTATGACTACTCTCTTCATTCTGTAGCTTCCATTGTTTACTAGTTACTGCACAATAGTTTTTTTTTTCTTCCTTTTAAGATCAAACTGGAATCAAAAGTCTGGCATGTGATTGGCTATCTGGTCAACTTTACTGGACCAATCAGAAGACTAAGTCCATTATGCTTGGGGCATCTGATGGGAGCGGCTTTGCAGCGCTTCTCTCCAAGCATGTTGACCCACTGGATCTAGTCGTTCTACCCAGTGAGAGGTACAGTCCAACTCTGTTCACTCCTGGAGGAGCAACTGGTTTTCTCACCTAGACTCCCTGAAGTCCCAGGGTTTCTTTCTCACATCCCTCTCCCCTGTCCCAGCTGGATGTTCTGGGTGAACCAGGGACCAGGTGAGCGTTTGACCCTGGAGCGTGCTGGACTGGATGCGTCCGGCAGGGTCATCCTGGCAGTGTTGACTGCCCAGTCTCCACAGGGTTTGGCTCTGGATGTGGCTGCTCGCAGGCTCTACTGGATCAGTGACTTCAAAAAGGCAAGTGTGGCACCAACAGTTGACTGCCCCTGACTTTTGTTTAAGAGAATAAAATTAAGAGTGGTGTTATATGCTGTCATCACTTCAACCTAGGTCTGCTAACAGGTTTCAGCATGTGTGGGGTGAAGCTTGTCCTTAACTCCCCCCCCCCCCCCCCCCCCCTTACAGACCATCGAAACTGTTCAGGTTGACGGGAAAAAAAGGTACACGCTCCGAGATTTTTTAAGCCATGGCAAGACGCCTGGCCTGGCGGCCTTTGCAGGCTGGTTCTACTGGGCAGACGACAAGGGTCTCTGGAGATCCCCTCGGGACCAACTCAAATGGAAGAGCTTCCTGCAGAGGGTTCCTCTGTCCACTCCGCTGATTTACCACAATCTGCAGCAGCCCAGTGGTAGGTGACCTGAGCAACGCTTCCTACAGAAAATGTTGTCCTACCAGTTATAAACATCCGGTTCTTGGTGTTGTACCCTCCACCAATAAGAACTGGCTCTGTATAACGATAACGTGCATGCTGTGAAGGCCTTGTGTTTTTTGGGGTCCAGGACGCTCTGTTTGTGGGAGAACACCTTGCCAGCTGTGTCTTCCCTCCCAGACCAACCAAGTTGGCTACATCTGCATATGTTCTGATGAGAAACTCCTGCTGCCGGAAGGAACTTGTGATTGTACGTTCCTAGAACATGTTCTGAATTCCAAACTTCTGCTCAATGGAATCATAGAATCTGTAACTTTCTCTGTACTGTGTCCCAGATCCTAGGTTTGTCTACGGCACATCCAGCAGTATCAACCTCCTAGAGTTTAGGGGCACGGAGACTGTGAAAACATTGATGTTCTCGACAGACCAAGACCTCCAGTCTTTTGACATTGACTGGTATCGGGGCTGGCTGTACTGGGCCAACAGTACAGGACATGTCAAACGTTTCAGCCTCCTTGTGGACCAGACTGAAGAAGTCCCTACCTTGAATCCAGGTATTAACCACTGGTGTTTTAGATGGATAACAGAAAAGAGGTTAACCACCTGTTTATCTTGACATGCTATTGGAAGTAATGACATGTCCCAGAGGGTTTTGCTGATTTTTGTCCTGTGCTGTGCCCTCCTTCCTTAGCTTGTACAGTCCGGGTGGACCAGAAAACTGGGAGCATCTACTGGTTGTCATGTGACCAGCTCTTTATAGGCTTCACCCCTGTCTTCCTGAGTAAACCTCAGAAATTGTACCAAGCAGGAAGTGATGTGAAGGACATATTTGTGGATTGGCTGAGGGGCGTGTTGTACTGGTTAGACAAGGACCGTGTCGGTACCATGCAGCTCACTGGAGGAGCCACCAAAGAAGTGATGAAGATGGCAGGTCGAATGATTGGCAGCATGACCCTGGACTTGAGGGCCAATAGTTTCCTGTGGAACTCTCAGCGGAACGGTTAGTAGAGCTTTAACTGTCCACCTGTGAAACTGTTTAAACAAGGACTTTAAGTGCTGAATTAAATGGTACAGTTACACAATCCTAAATCCTCTTTCTGTAGTCTAGAACTAGATAACGACCAATTTATTTTAATCAGGTGTGTTTGAGCTGGGGAAACATGAGAGCTCAGAGCTTGAGGTCCAGGGTTGGGGACCACTGCCCTATTTGATCTGTTTGTGAAGTGAGATGTTCTTCCAATGGAGCTCCTGGTGTCTTGTTTTGCCCTCCAGGTTTCACCACCTTCAGCCTGATCCAAGGAAAAGCTCACCCGGCAGGAAGCAGGTGGAACCCATCAGGTCCTATCATGGCTGCCCTGGAACCCTTCATGGTGTCCTATTCCAATGACAAGTTTGCTCTGTGGAACCGGAAAGATGCCCGCAGAGTGGTGGATGTTTCTGTTGGCAGCGGAGTCATTGGCGTTGTCGTTTCAATGAAGAAAATCCAGAAAGGTGGAGTTAAACTGCTAAGGACGAGGGTGGTTGTCAGTCAACAGTTCCGTTGGTGTCATGGTAACCAGTTTGGCGTATTTGCGAAGCTTCTTCCGCAGTTGCTCCACCCTGCAGGAGTCCTTCAGTGTTGTGTCCCGGTTCCACACTCTGCCTCTCCCAGACTCAGCTGTGTGACGGACAGAAGGACTGTCCTGATGGATACGATGAGAAGGACTGTGTCACAACTTGTCCCGACAAATGTGATGAACTTTCAAGTTGTATAATGATTTGAGAAAATGGACTAGCTTTTTCACATGCCTCCTAACAAGAGTTCTGTCGTCTTTTAAATGTCTCACAGCTGACTTCCGTTGTAAGGACAGCAGGAAGTGTGTGGCCAGGATCCTGGTTTGTGATGGACGCTCTCACTGCCATGATGGTTCAGATGAGGTGGACTGCCCCACCATCGCTGCCCCGACCTCCCAGGTAGAAGCAACCCAGCGGTGTCGACTAGGAACCCAGCAGTGCCTGGATGGGAGGGGCTGTGTCCAGCTCAGCCATGTCTGTGATGGGGAGCCAGACTGTCAGGATGGCTCGGATGAGGAGGGCTGTGGTGAGAAGAAGCTTGTTTCATCTGCTGGATTTTTGGAATGATTGGCTTGCATTGCAAACCTTATGATGTGTAAACCTTCATGTCTTCTGTAATAACTTTTATAAAACGTGTGAGACTATAACAGATTTTAAGGACTGACATGATCTCTTCACAGATTCCGTCAGCAAATCTACTCTGTCTCCACTCCCTCAGTCCACCCAGCCTCCTCCTACCGCTCCACCCTGCAGGAGTCCTTCAGTGTTGTGTCCTGGTTCTTCACTCTGTATCTCCCAGACTCAGCTGTGTGACAGACAGAAGGACTGTCCTGATGGATACGATGAGAAGGACTGTGTCACAACTTGTCCCAACAGATGTATGATGTTACAGTGGGTCTTATTGGAGAAATACACTCGCTCAATACATGCCTCTAGTGATTTCTGTTTTGTGGCACTTTCTGTCTATGCAGCTGACTTCCGCTGTAAGGACAGCAGGAAGTGTGTGGCCAGGATCCTGGTTTGTGATGGACGCTCTCACTGCCATGATGGTTCA
This sequence comes from Neosalanx taihuensis, assembly GCA_030340665.1. Lineage (NCBI taxonomy): Eukaryota > Metazoa > Chordata > Actinopteri > Osmeriformes > Salangidae > Neosalanx > Neosalanx taihuensis. The sequence continues at coordinate 9,276,107 of CM059301.1, forward strand.
GATGAGGTGGACTGCCCCACCATCGCTGCCCCGACCTCCCAGGTAGAAGCAACCCAGCGGTGTCGACTAGGAACCCAGCAGTGCCTGGATGGGAGGGGCTGCGTCCAGCTCAGCCATGTCTGTGATGGGGAGCCGGACTGTCAGGATGGCTCGGATGAGGAGGGCTGTGGTGAGAAGAAGCTTGTTTCACCAGCTGGATGTTTGGAATGATTGGCTAAATTTCTGTCCCTTTATTCAACGGGTACAAGGATAAAGTTGGGAAGGACAGTTTGTTTATAGAAATGCACTGCTTTGGCTCAGTATCTGAATGGCTGGGAACCAGCACTGTAACCTTAGCTTTTTACCAAAAAGTCAATGTAGACCCTTAATTCGTCCAGGAATGTTACATTTTTGGAAAAGGTTTCAGAAGTAGTCATCTGGACACTGTTTTCAAAATCCAGACATTTTGATACCCATCTGGAAGTCCTTTTCAATCAGGCAAGGATCTGAGAACTTGAGTAGCATAAATATCTGAATTATCTGATAATGACTTCCTGATTGGGGGGGGGGGGGGGTCTTGGTTTTGAAACCGGTGTCCAGATGACTACACTGAAACATTTTGTATTTGGCTTTTTCAGCTAAGATTTTCCGATAACGTTGAATTCCAAAACCTTGGTTTCAGCAGCCATGAAGGGGCTTCCAGAGCCTGGGAGTTATATAAACAGACATTCCATTTGTTGAAAACTTTTAGTACTTCAGGATACTCTTCTATAACACTTGAACATTGTTTTGGTGATTTTAAGTACTATGATTGCCTCTTCAGACTCCAACAGATCAGTACCTGCACAGATACCATCTCAGTCTGCTGCACCTTCACCCACCCAGCCTCCTCCTACCGCTCCACCCTGCAGGAGTCCTTCAGTGTTGTGTCCTGGTTCTTCACTCTGTATCTCCCAGACTCAGCTGTGTGACAGACAGAAGGACTGTCCTGATGGATACGATGAGAAGGACTGTGTCACAACTTGTCCCAACAGATGTATGATGTTACAGTGGGTCTTATTGGAGAAATACACTCGCTCAATACATGCCTCTAGTGATTTCTGTTTTGTGGCACTTTCTGTCTATGCAGCTGACTTCCGCTGTAAGGACAGCAGGAAGTGTGTGGCCAGGATCCTGGTGTGTGATGGACGCTCTCACTGCCATGATGGTTCAGATGAGGTGGACTGCCCCACCATCGCTGCCCCGACCTCTCGGGTAACAGCAACCCAGCGGTGTAGAATTGGCACCCAGCAGTGCCTGGATGGGAGGGGCTGTGTGCTGCTGAGCCATGTCTGTGATGGGGAGCCAGACTGTCAGGATGGCTCGGATGAGGAAGGCTGTGAGGTCAATTGCAAACCAGGTCAGATGGTGGCCTCCTCCTGTGTGCAGGCTGCAGGTTATCAGTATTCAGCTACCAACTCAGCATGTCATGTCACCCCCACCCTCCCCACCACCACCAACAGGTGAGTTCCAGTGTTCCCATGGCAATAGGTGCCTCCCCCAGCAGCAGGTGTGTGATGGTACACCCCAGTGCGGGGACCGGTCTGATGAGCTGGACTGCTGGAACCCCTCCAGGAGCTGCAGCCATCAGTGTGACAACGGCACCAGATGCATCCCTAAGAAGTTCCTGTGTGACAGAGAGAGGGACTGTCTGGACGGGACGGACGAGCAGGGTTGTGGTGAGAAACTTGAGCTTCGTGTGGGTGGACGTTTTAACACATGAAGGACTTCCAAAACGTGTGACCTTCTTAATGACTGTCATGAACAGAATTGTTAAAAGGTACCAAGTTGGTGTTCTCTGGCCTCCTTTTCAGATTCAATCCCCGCCTCTCCAAAAGATCCTACGATCTCCTTGACGACCATTACTTCAGCTACCCAAATGCCATCTCCTTCTACTCTGCCTCCACCCCCTCAGTCCACCCAGCCTCCTCCAACTGCTCCACCCTGTAGGAGTCCTTCAGTGTTGTGTCCTGGTTCTTCACTCTGCATCTCCCAGACTCAGCTGTGTGACAGACAGAAGGACTGTCCTGATGGATACGATGAGAAGGACTGTGTAGATGCCTGTAAAGATCCAGGTAACGACATCCTGTTGCTGGCTGTCTGCTGGACACACCCTTGTCACCAAGGGGGTGTGGCATTAGTGAGGACAGAATAAAACATTGGATTTCTGAATGAGAATGGTCGTTTCCTAAAGGAACTACGGGGTGGAAAAAGGAATTATACATTTTCCAAAAGAACACGCAAAGTAGGAAGCTGAGCTTGAACCAGATTAAAAACCGTACTTTATCTCTTCAGGTGACTTCCTGTGCAAGGACAGGAGGAGTTGTGTGGCAAGGTTGGCAGTGTGTGACGGGCGTGCCCACTGCGCAGATGGTTCAGACGAGCAGAATTGCCCGTCTTTGCTGCCATGTGCGCTGAACTGTGACCGGAACCAAGTCTGTCTCACCCAGATGCAGATCTGTGACGGCAAGATGGACTGCATGGATGGTGCAGATGAGAGCAGCTGCTGTGAGTCGGGTCCTGAGTGGGAACACCCTGAGTGAGACTACACTGAGCACAGGATACCTACTGGAACTGGGAACCTGTTTTAACTGTGTTAACGGTCTCTCCAGCCTCTAGCAGTGCAGCCAACCCCAGGTTGAAGGATCCCGTCCCAGTGAAGTGCAGACTGGGGTCGATCCTCTGCAATGACCAAAAACAGTGTGTGCTGTACAGTCACGTGTGTGACGGAGATGTAGACTGCAAGGATGGCTCAGATGAGCTGGGATGTGCCGTCCACTGCAAGCAGGGTCAGTGTTCTCTCTCATGCAGACACACCATCTTCCACCACCCCCCCCCATTTACAAAACTTTGACTTGTCTCCTTACATGAACCAACCCACAGGTGAGTTCCAGTGTTTCCATGGCAACAGGTGCCTCCCCCAGCAGCAGGTGTGTGATGGGACGCCCCATTGTGGGGACGGGTCTGATGAGCTGGACTGCTGGAACCCCTCCAAGAGCTGCAGCCATCGCTGTGACAACCGCACCAGATGCATCCCTGACAGTTTCCTGTGTGACGGAGAGAAAGACTGTTTGGACGGATCGGATGAGATGATCTGTGGTAGGACTTTCAAGTGGACTAGGCTAGTTAAGGCTCTGCTACTGTTACAGCATTACAACCACTGGATTCCAACCTGCTCTTATCCACAATTTATTTTTATTTTTTTTCCATCTTCTAACTCGTTGCCACCTCCACTGCCAGCAACCTATCAGTGTGGTGTCTCAGAGTTCCGTTGCACCAGCGGTCAGTGTGTGTCGGCAGCACTGCGCTGTGACAGCCATGCGGACTGCAAGGACCACTCTGATGAGCTGGGCTGTGCCAGACCTCCACACTGCCCCTCAGAGCTGCGCTGCCCACACAGCCACGAGTGCCTGCTGAAGGACTGGGTCTGTGATGGGGAGGAGGACTGCCCTGATGGGTCTGATGAGAAGGTGACGTGGTGGGGGAGGGTTTGACAAAAGGGGTGGGGCAGGTTGGGGATAAAGGCTTCACCACACCACTGCTCGCTCCACCTACTCATGCTGAGTCTGACAAGGCCTGTCCTGTCTCCAGAACTGCAAGGCCTCTCCTCTGAGGTGTGGGGAGTACCAGTGGACATGTGCCTCAAAGCAGCAGTGTGTGCCCGTCAGCTGGAGGTGTGACGGAGGGATCGACTGTCGTGATGGCAGCGACGAGAATGGATGTGAGTGCCTGAGCAGGTTAACACAACCTGAACCTGCTATGCTATACCAAGACTTCTCCCAAGTGTGTGTGGTGTGTCCCATCTCCTGATGTGTGTGTGTGTGTGTGTGCGCGCACCCTTTAGGCGGACGCCACAAGTGTACCCCCCCACTTTTCCAGTGCAGTAGTGAGGAGTGTGTAGACCCCAGCTTGGTGTGTAACAAGATCACCAACTGTCCAGATGGGTCTGATGAGGGCCCAGGCTGTGTCCTTCAGAACTGCTCCAGCCCTTCAGCCCCTCGCTGTGAACATGACTGCATCAGCACCCCCCATGGAGCGGTCAGTAGTGACAAACACATCTGTATTGTGAGGAGAACCCACCACCGTCTCTTTATTTCCACCTCGCCCATTTTCCTCCACCTCCTCTTGCTCTGCAGAGATGCGGCTGCGCGTCAGGCTTCAAACTGCGGCCTAGCGGCCTGTCCTGTGAGGATGTGGATGAGTGCAGCTTCCAGCAGGAGGTGCCATGCAGCCACGGTTGCCTCAACACCCGCGGCTCTTACATCTGCCAGTGTCACCGTGGGTACATAATGGAGCTCGATGGACACACCTGCAAGAGTCCAGGTACACGCACACACTCCTGCAAAAATAAGCTGCAGAATGCATTACTGCGCATGCTAGTGTTGCACATGTGAAACGTGTGGTTTCCGCTGTAGTGGAGCCGTTGTTGCTGGCGTGTGTGAACACTGAGCTGCTGCTGCTGGGGGTAAGAAGCTCCAGTCTCCGAGTGCTCACCTCCTCCAGCATACCCATCTTCTCCCTTGACTACCACTGGGGGCGACAGAGGGTCTACTGGATCTGCCTGGAGCAGGAGAGCATCCTCTGGGCCTCCCTGGACCCCCACAGCCCAGCTGGAGGAACCCTGCTCAAAGGTTTGGTGAATGGGGGGGGCAGGTTGGGATTGGAGAGTGCGTTCTGGACTGGAATTGAACATCCAGGGCTGTGTGTTCAGGTGTGAAGTCTGACTGCCTGGTGGTAGACTGGGTTGGGGAGAACCTGTACTGGCTGGATGGGGCAGAGGGGCAGGTTCTGGCAGCCCACCTACAGCAGGATCGTATGAGGCCTGAGGACTGTGTTGTGGTTTTGGATGAAGACCTGGATCAGCCACGCTCACTGGTCCTGCTGCCACATAAAGGGTAGGGCTGTCTTAGCACATGCCTGAGCTGGATGGGGGGGGGGAAATATAGACTCTTTCTACCGATATTTCTTGTTTCTCCAGATTGATGTTCTGGTCTGAGATTGGCAACACGCCCCAGATTGAGCGGTCAGGAATGGATGGTTCTGAACGACTGGTTGTGGTCAGTCGTGGGCTGAACTGGCCAGTCAGTTTGGCTGTGGACAATCTGGCCGACAGGATCTACTGGATGGATGAGAAGCTGTGCTGCCTGGGTTCAGCTGGGCTGGATGGAGAGGACATCAAGGTAAGGTGCCTACCCAAGACATGAGCTGCAAGTTACTCTGGATAAGAACATCTGCTAATTGTAAACATTAACTTAATGGTTAAACCTGGCGCGCCCCCCCCCCCCCCCCAATCACTGTCACACAGTTGCTCCAGTTCTCGGAGACCTCCAGTCCCTTCTCGGTCTCCGTGTTCAACGACCATGTTTACTGGTCTGATACCAAGAGAAGGTCCATCCAAACGGCCCACAAGAAAACCGGCAAGAACCGCCAAGTTCTAATCAAGAGACCCGGCCAGCCGTTTGCCCTCAAGGTTAGTCTGGGCGCCAGCGAGAAGAGTGATTCCTGTTACTCATCGACTTGTGTTGGAACACTGCGTCCTGACTCTTCTCTCTGTTCTGTAGGTGGTCCACCCCCTGGCCCAGGGCAATGTGTCCAGCCCCTGTGGCAGGATGAAGTGCTCCCACCTGTGTCTGCTGGCCCCAGAAGGAACTCCAGGCTTGGGGCCCAGAGCTGTGTGTCGCTGCCCAGCAGGACTGCTCCTCTCTGAGGATGGTGTCATGTGCACACCCCCTGCTGACTCTACCTTTCTGCTGATGCTCTCCCCCACCACCATCACTCAGGTAAGGCACCAAAAGTCTGTCTTTCCCTGGCTCTCCATCAATCCCATTGGTCTATCAGTATCTTCATCGGATATTTTGTGTAAATATACATTTAATCATTTAGCAGACGCTCTTATCCAGAGCAATTTGCAGCAAGTACAGGGACATTCCTCCCGTGTCAAGTAGGGTGAAGTGCCTTGCCCAAGGACACATGTTGCTTCAGCCAGGAATCAAACTCACAACCTTCCGATCACTTGGCTGACCCCCTAACCACTCAGCCACCTGACTCCCACATTTAATATGCAACTTGTCATGTGCTCGCCTCTCTCCCAGATCTTCCTACGCAGCATGAGTGGTGGGCTGGGTCTGAAGCAGTGGCCAGACCACCGCATCCTGCCCATGCCTGGTGTGAAAGAGGCTTCCATCCTGGATGCATCAATCCAGGACCACAGCATCTACCTGGCTGACTCTGCCCAAGGCTCCGTGGTGCTCATGTCCCTGAGTAAGACGGGCCTGAACCTGGCGCCAAGTGACCCCCTGTTGACCCTGCAGGATGAGTATGTGACCGCACTGGCTCTGGACTGGGTCACCCTCAACTTCTACTGGAGCAGCAGCAAGCAGGCGCACATCCACGTCACAGCCACCGGAGGGCGCTACACCAGGATACTGTTGCAGGTGTTGCTGGAGGAGACCAGCTCCATCGCCCTGCATCCCACCTCTGGCCGACTTTGCTTCACCGCAGTGGGCAGAGAGGAGGGCAAGGTGGGGGAGACGACCAACAGGATGTCTGAGCTGCAATGTGCCAACATGGATGGAGGATACCAGACGGTGCTCTGGAAGAAGACTGTGACACCTACATCACTGGTGTTCTCTGACAAGGGCACCCATCTTTACTGGGCAGACCTTGGTGAGTGGTCTGTTTCCTCAGACCTGTTGCATGTTATTGTAGCTATGCTTTATCTACAGGAGCTAGGGGTGGGGTCATGTGACCTGTGCTCTGTCTACAGGGGCTGGTGTTATCGGCTCGGTTGCAGTGGATGGATCAGACTACAAGCAGTACAAGGCTGGTCCTGGCACCCTGCTGTCCTTCACCCGCACTGAAAACATGCTGCTCTGGCTCACCATGGACAACGGTCTCTCTCTCTCACACACGCACACGCACGCACACACACACACACACACTCTGTCGAGGTGACTGTCAATACCAGCCTTTACCCAAAGGGGGTTCAGCCTGTGTATATGACTCCATGCGTGTTCCTGCAGGCATAACCAGGCTGTGGTTCAGTGATGGCGTCCAACCTAAGAAGCTGTGGTTTGAAGTCCAGACCAACGTGAAGTCCCTCCAGGCCTTCAGCAAGACCGGCCAGAGAGGTAGACCTGGTGGAGGGATCTGAGGGAGAGTAACATGTACAGTGTGTCTGTCAAGGCCCAGCAGGGCCCTGGAGGAAGGTGTGTGTGTAGCTGCAGGTGATGTGATACCCCCCTCTGGGAGGGGGACTTTAGGGGCCAGCAGAGCTGTGAAAGCCTTCTTGTTTTGTCCCTGTTCCCAGCTCCTTTCAGGCCTTGGTTTTCAGAGCTGACCTAAAAAACTCTCTTCATTCCACACCTCAATCACCAGGCTAGTCACACAAATGAGCACAATGAACACAACCCACACCAGGTACACAGACAAGGCATGGAAGTGACACATAGCTGCTCTCTGCTCACCATACTGGATGAAGCTCATTCTTGTCATGTCATAATACCTACGGGTCACAAGACATTGTTTGTATTTGAACTTGCACTATCCTGAATACGCTGTCTGACTCTAAACCAATCATGACTCTTCTTTCATCCAAGGAACCAATAGCTGCTCTGACAGGAATGGCGACTGCAGCCAGTTGTGCCTAGCCTACCCATGGGGGAGAAGATGCAAGTGTGGCCATGGTTACCACCCTGTGAATGACACTGCATGTAGCCCTATCCCAGAGTGCCCGCAGGGCTTCAGAGCGTGCTGGGACAGCAGTAACTGCTTCCCTGAAGCCAAGTTCTGCGATGGTGTTTTTGATTGTCCGGACCAATCAGATGAGCAGGAATGTGAGTTGGTCACTCAGCACATCAAATTTCTGTCACATCCTCCATGTTGAACAGGCTTAATCCATTTATATGATAACATCATGATACAACGTTCATGTTAGCACCTGCTCAGTTTTCCCAACTGGATTCAGCACTCTTTCCCCCTTCAGGTTCCCATGGTAACATGGCAGCCAAAGCACCATTGGATGGGACAGCAGAGGTCAGGAATGATCAAGTTTCCTGTGATGATGAGGAGCGCTGCAGCAGCCACGGGACCTGCCTGATGATAGACGGAGTGGAGAGCTGCCAGTGCATGCTGGGATACGAGGGTGCCTTCTGCCAGGATGGTGAGGGGTCTGGGGGAAGCAATACCCCCTTGGTCCTGGGGCTGCTGACCCTGCTGGCTGTGCTGGTCATCATAGGCCTGTTCTACAAAAGGAGGTACACACGTCTGCAAGGGAGTTGAGGTCTGGGGGAGGAAGAAATGTGGGAAATGTTTGAAGATGGACTGCTCTTGTGCTGTGCTGTCTCTCAAACTAAAGAGAGTTTAGTCCTGCATCACACACAAACTCAATGGAGACCCTTGTTTAAACGGACTTGTCTAACCAATTTTATTTTTATTTTATTATAGGAGAGCCGGGGTAACAGGTGATAAGGGTACAGACAAGGAAACCCTGATGACCAACATGGAGGGGCAGGCTGTGTACTTTGAGTCCTTCACCAACGACCTCTATAACCCCTCAGACTCCGACCCTGATGACAAGGTAACCAGGGGTTCATGGGGGTCACTAAGCGACCATGTATACTGTATTTATTTATTTTTATTCTAATTGCGGGGTTTCTCTTGTCCCAGGAGCTGGTGTCTCCTGCTGATGGCGTGTCTCACCAAGAAGAGTCTCTCCCTGCTTCGTGATGCCTCCCTGTGCTCATGTCTCCTATTAAATAAAGCATCAAATTGATACCCGTCTCTGTATTATGTAACATGGACGGTTTGTAGTTTTGATGCATAATTCTGCTGTGGGCTTCTTTAGGCAGCATGTTAACTCACCTGTTAACATGCTAATCTTTGTAAACAAGATGTCGTTTCAGTTATTTGCTTAAACTTGCAACCAGCCGGTTTTACACATACTCTCCGTACCTGTTCTACCAGTTCTGTACACAGGGTGGTGGAGAGCCCCTCCTCACAGTGCAAGCTATCAGTCACCTCAGTACAGGCGGTCATTACCCTCCATCTCACAGACCAAACACTGTCCTACCTGTCTCACAGTACAGAGATCTTTATCTCCCACCTCAGCAAGCCTGAGGCTTCTAGAATTTCTCAGAATGCTGGGAAACAGGCATGTCTGGTCTTGCGTCAGATGACTCGTTCCAGGTAGAAAGAGGGTTGGATAACACGCAGATGGGCTTGGCCTTAACTTTTGTTCCTGCTTTTTGTTCTCTGAAAAGTTAGTTTCCTTTTTTTTACCACACTGACAGGACTCTCCTAAACTCCTCTTCCCAGGACAATCCTAAACCCAGACCTCTCTGTGAGTACATGACCAGCTTGTATGTAGGGATCTGGAGGCATGTTTCTGGAAGGTGATGGTACCTGGAAGCTGCTGTGGAACCAGGACAGGATGTCTCTTAACAGCTGCTGGAGGCTGCATATCTGTTAGCTTAGCGTTGAATGTGCACTAGTACAGTCTCTTTCAAACTGTCCTGTTTGGAGAGCTGATTGTTTGAGCAGGTTGTACACCAGCGTCACGGTTAATGGTCTAAACTGCAAGAACTGGTCCTGAAGGAATGGATGTCATCTTTGTACTATTTTGGGTTGTATTATAGTTGTCCTCACATGAACATAGAGGCTCGGCCAGAATTAACTACTGGCACAGAAAGGAACATGATGGGAAAAGAAACAGCTCTGAAGTCCGTTCCGTGGTCTTTGGTGGGGAAACACTGTTGAATAGTTGTTTACCCGTGTTAATCTTTTTTTTTTTCTCCATGTGTTTCAGAGGGAGTACATGTTTACCTAGGAACCAAAGTGTCCCAGTATTCTCTTGCCACACTCCCCCCCCCTGCCTCTCCCTTACCACCTTTGCCATGGACGACACTCAGGGCCTGCCTACCTGTGAGGAGATACACTGTAACAAGAGGGGAACCTGCGTCACAGTTGATAACCAGATGGGATGCGAGTGCATGTTGGGATATCAGGGTCCCAACTGTGCGGACACCATGAACAAGTCTCTGGGCCTGCCCATGACGCTGGGGGTGCTCTTCATCATCCTGGCCTGCGTCTTCCTCGCCTTCCTCGGGGCTTATATAAGCCAAAGACGTAAGGCTCGGCGCAGGTAACCACAGCAACCAGCCCAGCTTCAGGGGATTTGGTGAAACGTTATCTTGTGGGGTGGGGGTGGGGGGGGGGGGGGGGGGACATGTTGATAAGGGAGTCAGGTGGCTCAGCGGTTAAGGTGTTGGGCTCATGATCGGAAGGTTGTGAGTTTGATTCCCGGCTGTGGCTACATGATGTGTCCTTGGGCAAGACACCTCACCCTACTTACCTCAGGGAGAATGTCCCTGTACTTGCTGTAAGTCGCTCTGCATAAAAGTGTCTGCTAAATGACTCAATGTAAATGTCTGATCAGGTGAATACTGATCTGTTTGTGAATGGGCAGGTTTGATGCGTTGAGAGAAAGTAACGGTGTGGAGAGCGGGACTGTCACATCTAGGATGCACTCCTAATTCACGGTAGGAACCCTGGGATGTCCTCACACAAAGACGAAGCAATATCAATGTCCTTCAGATACAAAGGTGTTTTGCAGATCACTGTCAATGTTTCTCAATGCTGCACCCTACTGTCTGTCAGATAGTCTCACTGTTTTTGTCCCACAGCTTTTTCTTCTTCTCCATTTCCTTTTCCAACAGCACCCCCTCTGCTGACCTCCTCCCACCCTCTAAACTCTCCCTGTCCCCTCCACAGATCAGCAGCCTAGCATGAAGACCGGGTTCCATCATTTACAAGACAGCTGATGCTCTTATTTCTCAAGACAACTTGATTCATCTTGCACGTTTTATTTCCCAATCAGCACTATAGCTATGCTTTTAGATTGAGGTTCTGAGCAGATATTGATGTGCAATAGAGGGGAACACAGGCAATTGTACCGCAGGAGCAGGGCTTGCATTACTGTTGGGGTGAAAATTTACATTTTCAATTTAATGTCAAAACAAATATTAGTTCCAACATTTTTAAGTGATGTCAAGTGTATGTATTATAATGGTCTATTGTTCTTTCATTTTAATATCTAGTATTCTTTTTCAGCATGTTTTTGTAAGCAAAAATAAATCACTACCCTTTGCACCCTTAGTATTAAAACTTTTAATGGCTTATGCACTGAATATGAGATGTTTTTGGAAAGTGTAGTTCTTGTAGTTCAATGTTCCTGAACACCTTTACTTCCTTAGTGTCTGCTTTCTATTCTAGGAAATGTTGGTCTAGTCTTTAGCAAACTGTTTCACTGATCTCAATGTTCTGCCTGAAACAAACAGCTTTGTCTCTCTAGATCAGGAATGTACCATCTGCCTTCCCCTGCACCTAAACTGGATTTGTCTGTTAACACACATTGTCTGACAGGTGGATGACAAGATCTCAACTGGTCTGGCTGCTGTCATTGCTCTAGTCAGATGTGATGCCTGTATGCAAAACAGAACGACTTTTAAGATGAATAAAGTTTCCCAAATTGTCCAATTAACAAAATATTTAAAATGTATTTTAATATATATGTGTATATATATATACATATATATTTTACAAAAGATGGTTCACAAATGTGAATAAAATGTTGCTTTGTAGCCTATTGATGACTACTTTGTCTGTGATATATGGACTAAGTTACTTATCGGTAACAAGAACAGACTCGCATGTCTAACCGGTCAGACAGCCTTGCCTGTATTCTTGCATGTGCTGTGGGCGGAGGGAGAGCAATAGCAAACAAAGATGTCTGCATGGTCAAAACAAACCACATGCCAGCAAGGAAGACCTTCAAACTAGACAATAACGCTAATCACAAACATAAATTAATCTTGTAAACATTTAATGAACCCCTTGTGTGATACAGTAATGATTGTAGACTTCAGGGTCTACTGCCTCTCAGCTTGACAACGTGTTGACGTAGAATATAAAGTGCAGTTAAAACACTAAAATCAGCATGATGCTAGTGCCCTTAGGGCTGCAGAGATATTTACACAAAACTTCCTTTATTCAAAATTCATAGTTAAAAGACTGACTGCCTGTAAATACTTCCCACAAAATCTTAGCCAAAGAGTTTATAAAATGAGCAGCCTACATTGTCATTTTCCTTCATTTTAAAATGGTAACATTCGGGGAAACAAAAGCTTGAACCTTAATAGGAGCATTAAAGTTCACTTCACAGGTCGGCATCGTACGGTTTGCTGGCGTAAGAGTTGGCTGAATGGGCACCCGGCCGCGGTCCAGACCGGGGGAAAGCGCGTGGGAAGTCCACCTCGTCATCCATGGAGTGCTTGGAATAAGGCACGCTGCTGGAGCTGCTCGTGGTCCGGATCACGCTGGGCACTGTGACCCGCGGCGGAGGGTTCCTGGTGTGTACGAACTGAGGCACCTCCTCCACCCGTTTCTCACCCCGGTTCTTGCCGCCGCAGCATCGACAGATGCCAATAAACATAACGAAGCCCGCGAGCACTTCGAAGATGCCCCCGATGAACCCCAGGATAATGCAGAAGTCCACACGGATGTCTGTGCCTGACGCCTTAATGTCTTTCAAGATGTGAGTGTACCAGGATATCGGGATGAGCGTCATCACCCCGGAGAGGAAGATCAATATTCCTCCAGTCCCAGCGACACTCCAGCTGGGTCTTTCCCTCCAGCAGCGAATCCCCGGGATCACCACGGCCAGACCGATGAGGGTAACGATGAGAGAAGCCACCATCAACCCCTGGGCTATAGGGATGATCTGGCTATTAAAGTAGTTCACGTCTGGCTGATTGCATTGTCTTACCCTACTCGTATCATACGCTTTACAAATGTCCCATATGCCTTGCTGTAGGATCAGGTCTACAGGTTCGCCTGGAACAGAGCGGATGGATCTCCAGTTCGGAGCAACAGTGGAGGTTAGGTTCAGGATCCAGCCGCAGGGCGCGAAGACCATCCCGAAGATGAAGATTCCCGGGGTTCGCATGGAGGTGCGCACCCATTCCTCCGCACTGGGCATGGTTATGTTCGTTAAGTGACTGGTAGCCGCAGAAGAAGTGTAGAGCTGCGACTCTTGGAAGGCTACGAATGGTGTAGAACTGACTTGGAAGTTGTCCTAAAAACCGAAACTCCACAGGGAGGAGGAGGGGGAGTTAGTGCGCGCGGAGGGTGTGGGAGGGGCGCGAGGAGGCAGAATGGCTGGGATTGCTCACAGCTGAATGGCATTATGTTATGATGAGACTTACCTGATAGTATCAGGTGAGACGCAACACTGGTTGAGAAACCCTTAAATAGTTAACCCCAGGTTGATAAGAAACAAACCTATCTAGGCTAAAATGATAAGTTTTATCATTTTACTGTGGTGTTTTAATATTGTTTTACTGTATGTTTTTTATTGTACCTGATTTTATTGTAAAGTGTATTGAGACCATGTACCATGGTGATTTTGCACTTTAAATAATACATTGATTGATAGGCCTACCTGTGGATCCCCCCCCCCCCCCACACACACACACACACACACACACACACACACAAAGCAATGGTAATTCTTGATATTAAAATAAATCGTTTAAATGATCAGGCTTACTAAATTGGGTTGGTTGAGGGGCAGTTCTATGGGCATATGTGAAGCCCTTTGTGACATTGCTTGTAAAAAGGGCTATACAAATAAATGTTGATTTGACTAAATTGTCAAATGCATTAAGGAAGTTATGTTATACAAGTATGAGTGTGTGAACCACGATTAGAACAACTGAAACGTTCAGGAAGAATGTGGTTTGGCCGGATGTGATATGCCACCATCAAACCATGAACACACAGTTTTGGTACGTGTCACCACACCCTGACCTCTGACCCCCACCCTCCGGAGTTTCGAAAACATCTCCCAACCCGGGTACGATTGGCATGAGCGCATCAGCATATTATACTATCAATGGACGATAAGTCCTCATGGTCCAATCATGTCTTCGCTGCCTTGTTTATTTCACTCCACTCCTCCCTTTCTCTTACTCCATGTTTGCTACCTCCAGTGATCCACAGGGCCGTGGTGATGAAGAGAGAGAGATGAGGAAAACTCACGTTGGCCACGTGAACAATCAGTCTGAAAGCTTGGTCTCCTGTCACAGTGCAGTGATGTGTGCACAGTGGCAGACCAGTGGAGAGGTGATGAAGCTGTTTTTGCAACACGACACGTTGGTTTTCATTGCATACAATGAATAGCCTAAAAATAGTGATGATTTGTTTTAATTTACTTGAAAAGGACATGGTTTCGTTACTCATTAAGTCCATGCCTTCTGGTTGTTGCTGTAATTATTGTTTTTCATGTTGCGTAAAAAATATTTTATTTGAATGGTTGCTATAAAATACATTAAGGCTGGACATTAACGATATTGGTAGGCCATAATAAACATTGTAAACATTTAATGATAATAACTGTTAAGACGAAAATTCGACTGATCTACGAGTCTCCATCCTAGAACACAAAAAGGCTTAAGATAAAGTGCAAAAAAAATTTTTTTAAAGGTTTACTTCTTGTATGGGTAAGGATATTGGTAAAAGATGGGTTTCTAATAGGATAGCCTTACGACTCACTTGGCAAAATAAGTATTTCGAAGTATATCAGGCTAGGGTTATAGGCTAAGACAGACAAAGACTGTAATAATCACATAATTTTTCCTTCATGTTAACGGGATCATTAAAGTTCACTTCACAGGTCGGCATCGTACGGTTTGCTGGCGTAAGAGTTGGCTGAACGGGCACCGGGCCGCGGTCCAGACCGGGGGAAAGCGCGTGGGAAGTCCACCTCGTCATCCATGGAGTGCTTGGAATAAGGCACGCTGCTGGAGCTGCTCGTGGTCCGGATCACGCTGGGCACTGTGACCCGGGGCGGAGGGTTCCTGGTGTGTACGAACTGAGGCACCTCCTCCACCCGTTTCTCACCCCGGTTCTTGCCGCCGCAGCATCGACAGATGCCAATAAACATAACGAAGCCCGCGAGCACTTCGAAGATGCCCCCGATGTACCCCAGGATAATGCAGAAGTCCACGCGGATGTCTGTGCCTGACGCCTTAATGTCTTTCAAGATGTGAGTGTACCAGGATATAGGTATGAGAGTCATCACCCCGGAGAGGAAGATCAACAGTCCTCCAAGCCCAGCGACGGTCCAGCGAGGCCTATCCCTCCAGCAGCGAACCCCGGGGGTGGCCACGGCTAGACCGATCAATGTCACGATCAAAGAAGCCACCATCAGCCCTTGGGCAATGGTGATTAACTGGGTATTAAAGTAGTTGGTGTCTGTTTGCTTGCACACTACTGATCTGGATGTGTCAGACGCCAGACAGATGTCCCAGATGCCTTGCTGGTAGAACTGGTCAGAAGATAAGCCTGAAATATTGCGTACGGTTCTCCAGTTCGGAGCAACAGTGGATGTGAGGTTCAGGATCCAGCCGCATGGCGAGAAGACCATTCCGAAGATGAAGATTCCCGGGGTTCGCATGGAAGTGCGCACCCATTCTACAGTTTGTCTGGGCATGGTTCCTATCGCTGCTGCTGCACTGGATCTCTCAGTAAGAACTCCTGTGTCTCTCAGTACAAATGGTGCATGTCTTGAAAGCAGTAGTACTGTAAAAACTTGGCCACCTGAAACTCAGAGGGGAGAGGGGGGTGGAGGAGAGAGGGGGGTGGGACCAAAACTAAGTGTTGTGTATAGGCACGTTTGTCATTCATTGTTTCGTTTGGCAAGCAGCTGATTATTCAAAGAAAAACATATTTTTGTTCCAGTTTTACCTATGTTTAAATCCTGTAAGCAAGATAACTACTTTTGTTTTGTAAACATTCAGATATATTTATTCTGACCCTATCATATAAACAAATAAATAAAATATACTAAACTTTTGTTAAAGTAACTTGCGTGTGAATCACTACACCTACACTGCAATGTCTATGAGGAATGTGGCTCAGCTGGTACAGTAAAGCGTCATCAATCACACACACACACGCCCTCCCCCCCCCCCCCCCCACACACACACACACACACACACACACACGCACGCACACACACACTTGACTTGACACTTGAGATTGTTAGAATGATGGAGGGATTTGTTTAAAGCTCTCAGTCTGTCAGAGGCAAAAGGCTCTGCTATTAACCTGGCCTACAGCATGAGGCCATGCCTTCATCTGGGAGGAGTGAGAATGTGGACAAACAAGACAGCATGTTGATCTGCTGGGTCTGTGACACCTATAGTATTATCATACCGATAAGGTGACTTGACAGACAAGCTCATCATTTCCACTGTTCCGGTTCATCACATCCAGAGGTAACATTCCATAACAGACCATCGTACGAGACTAAGTCAAGAGTTTTCATCAGTCTTTAGTCTTATTGTCTGTAATGTGACCCTCTGCAATGTGCTGTCAGTACTGATACTTCAGTCAAGCCTCAGCTTGTGAGCTGATCAGCAAATATTCAGTGTTGTCAGGAAATATGCAATGATTTGTTATTTAACAATTTATCAACCAGTTCGTTTTTTCAACATTGTAGATACAACAATGTTGAATGAATATCAGTTTGGTCAACTAGTAAACTACTTTTAACAGCTTAACTTTATTTTTACCTTATGGTTTATCCGAAGCATCGATACTCATTCGTCTGAACACATGAATTCCCCTGGTTCTTTGCAGGAGTCTTCTTGCTATGACCTCCCTCTAGTGTTTAGTTGGTGTTCCTGACTGAGAAATACAAAAACCGGAGGAGGGGGTTAGTTTAAGGCGGGACTTGAAACAGTTTTAATCAATTTAAATCACCATCTGTCAGACTGGTCGAAGCTCCCGGAGAGAGAACTGCAGTTCATGCCATATAGTACTCACCGTCCTTGATAGCAGATGTCACATGCGAAGATGAGGGCCAGTCTGTTCATCTTTGTATCAGGTCTGTATAACACCGAGCCGTTTCTTTGTCAATCTTTTGTGTGTGTATCTGTGGAGTTGTATTAAGAGCACAGCTGGTAACCAATGCTAGAGTTGGCAACAGCAACTACTTTGAATTTTCAAGTGTGAGTTTAATTATGAGATACAAGTCATTCACTGAATAAATCGTTTTTTTTAGATATTTATAATGATCTTATTTGTTAATGACTGGTGTTATACCTGTGTTAATTAGCGTTTTTCTATTATTCTTGCAGGCTGGTTGTGTCTGGTCTCAACAGACGCCCAAATGGACACCACATCCTTGGCAAACTCTCCAGCTGAAACCACTTCCTCTCCAATCACCACCATTGAGACTGTCTCCTCTGCCACTCCTTCCTTACCCCCACCAACAACCCAAGACTCTTCGTCCTCCTCCACCAAACCCAACTCCACGACATCTTTCCCAGTCAACATCACCACAATTTTTCCCCAGACCAACACTACACAGACCACCATTAACCCATCAGGAGCTACCTTACCTGTATCCACTGTGAACGGGACCACAGACACCACCAGCAGCCACACTCCAACCACCAGCCTTAGCAGTGCTACTGGGTACTCCACCTCCTCCCCCACCTCTCCCTCCACCTCTTCTTCCATCTCTCCCTCCGCCTCCTCTCTCATCTCCCGCTCCACCCCATCCACCACAGATCTCACCTCTCCCTCCACCTCCTCTCCCATCTCCACCTCTTCTCCCACCTTTCCCTCCACTCTTTCCTCTGAGCCGCAGACCTCTGCTGTGCTGCAGACTACTCCATCAGGATCCAAACCCGCAACCTCTCAGTCAGCGTCAAGCACCACTCATCCGAGCGCTGTTGCCGTGGACAGCAAGGCTTCATCCAGGGCTTTCAGCTCAGGTGAGATAGCCCCATGTCTGGACGATCTGTCTGCATAGCTTTCCAGTTGTGCTGGGTGGCCCTGTTGAGAGTATTCACCGTTCCATATGATGATCTGTGCTTTTGTAGAGTTGATGTGTATCAAATCACTTTCTTGGTTAGTCAGGCTATTCATGGTATTCAATGAAGGATAATTATTATTTTTTGATTTCCGTTGATGTATTTGCCAGGCATCATTTTTTGTTTACCTATGGTAGTCACCGGCCACAACTAAAGACAGAGCCTACTTTACAACTGTCAAAGTCCACCACAGACTGTTTTTACAAGTGTATCATTAAACAGGTTACTAACCATCTAGACTTCCTTAGGGTTAATTTGTCAACAAAATTCCATAAGTCTGTAACACCAAGAAGTTCAGTTCACATGTGGTCCAATCCGGTTCTGCTGTTCCATCCTTGTCAGTGAATATAGGTCAGATGCCACAGGTGTGGGATTGTTTGTCCAAAAGATGATTTGTTTGTTGGACAGGTCATGTGTTGTTCCAGTGATTAGTGCAGAATGTGTCCAGTCGCTCCCTTAAAGTTTGCTAACTCTCTCTCTCTCTCTCTCTCCCTCTCTCTCTCTCTCTCTCTCTCTCTCTCTGTCTCCGTCTCTCTCTCACACCTCAGGAAAAGTTGCAGCCATTGTGGTCTCATTCATTGCTATAGTGATCCTGTTGTTCGGCGCGTACTACTGGAAGTTGAGGTGAGTAAAGTCAGGAAGGAAAGGACACTCTTTCATTTTCTCCACGCTCTCTAACTCTCTCTACCCCTGCCCCCCCCCCCCTCACCCCACCTCTCCTCCAGGCGTTCCTCCTACGGCCGTCTCCTGAACGACAACGAGTATGCTTCCTTCCACAACCCTATATACGAACACTGACCCCCCAGAAACAGCCTGTGCTATCGCTGTGGTACTCTGGGAGCTCCCGGAGAGAGTTTGTTGATGAGAGAGAGAGTCTAATGAGTCTAATAAGCCTAAGACAGAGCCTGGTTGACCCCTCACCCTGGAGCAGTTGGACCCCCCTCATGGATGTCCAGATAGGAAGGTGTCCACTAGGAAGGGCTGTCTGGAATGACCAGGAGCCTCACCAGCACACAACAGGCCCATGCTCTGATATCCCATTATTTTGCACTGAAGAGTATATACACAGAATATATGTTGATAATATATAGATCGCTCTGGAGTGATTTTGAATTATTCATGACTGTGATGATGTTCTCGCGAAGGTTCTTTGGACAAAGTTGTTTATGTTCCTTGAAGTGACTGTCCTCCCTGGCAGTCGACTGTTGTGATCACTGACGTGTGTTTGCAAGGCAACAGTTGTGTTGTGTTTCTCAAGTCAAAGGCCAGTACTATGACAATCTCCTTGTGAAGTATCCTCATCTGAACTACTCTGATTCACTGATCTTGGTGACCTTTGTTGAATTGAATAAATCGTACTGCACTGTACCTATCAGTGATTACATTCTTCCCTGAAAAGTTTCACAGATCTTGCCAGAATACATCCAGAACACTGTTCTACCTCCCGGAAGATAGACGACCTCTCCCTGATAGTTATATTTTTCACTTCTCAAAGAACGTTGTGGGGAGGGAGGGATGTGGGAACAGGAAGGATGATAGGGGGGCAGGGGAGGGAGTGGAGTGACCGCATCATTGGGGCTTGATTGTACCCCTGTCACTCCTTTCTTTCTCCATCTCTCTCTCATCCTCCCATACTCTCTGACCCTCCATCCTAATCTACCCCCTTTCCTCCTCCCCCTTCCTCTTCCCTCTTCCCCCTTTCTCTCTTTCTCCATCACCCGGCCCTCTTCCACCAGTACGTTTGGATCAAAAGCCTTGTCTTCAGAACATGTTATCCTGTAATGACAGAGGCAGCAGTGTGTTATTAAAAGGCTTGAAATATCCCACAGGGCCATGCGTGCATGTGTGTGTGTATGTGTTGTGTATGAATTGTGTGTGCGAGAGAGAGAAAGAGAGACAGAGAGTGTACAAACAGCATCTGGCTCTCATGGTGTTATGCAGAAACATATCTTTCGTGTTTCGCCTCAGAGAATATGCAAACCCTGGCTTCTGTCATTCCCAGAAGCCTTCTCAGCCCTTCACAGGCATTTGTGGCGTTTATCATTTTACTACAGTTCAACCAGGAAACTAGAGTAGGTTACTGATCATACGGGTGGTTCAGCAACTTCTGCTTCCTGCGTGCAAATCTGGATTGTTTTCTGTTCTGTCAGAATACTCACCTGACCACAGACACCAGTACAACAGAACAACACAGAGGCTCAATTTAACATTTAATTTCAAATGTTTTTGAAACATTGCCAATAAACTGCTATCTATTAAATTCATTTAACACCATAATTAAAGCTGACCGTCAGTTGAGGTACAAAGCACAATACAACATATCGCTATTTGCAATGCAACTCAAAAAAAGGCAGAGCGTCTAATGAAACAGCGTAGGATGGAGAGGCGCTCGTCAAGGTGTTCCATTATCTCCGTAGATGCAACTCATGCACTTCTCCTGGCATCATTTGGTGTTCCACCGGGGAATGGGCGTCGTCGCCTACGTCCTGGAAGACGTATTCTTCACTGTCGCAGGCAGTGCTGTCGATGCCACCCAGGCTGCCCCTGCTTTTCATCTGCTGCGTGTCTGCACTCTCGCTGGTGTCGCTTTCTGTGCTCTCGCTGGTTCCACTTTCTGTGCTCTCGCTGGTGTCACTGCTGTCACTGTCCTCAGAGGTCTCACTGCTCTCACTGGGGTCAGCAGCAGCCTCTGGGACCTCGCTGGGACCACGGCCTTCTTTGTCATTCTTGACCTCTGTGGGACTGGTAGCAATTTGACCGTCAAATGGTTGGGAAATAATTTCCATAAAAATTAAGTCTCCCTTGCTTGGCACTGTGGTGCCCTTCGGGGTGACTGTCATGGCGCTGGTTGCATGAGTGGAAGTGTGCAGTCGTTCGCCTTCCGCAACATTCTGATGATCTGGTTGACTTTTGACCTCGACACTGCTGTTAACATTGGGGCTCAGGACTTGGAAGACATTTACAAACCTCCAGACCCAACTCTGGACATGGACAAAGATAGATTAATAAACAAAATTGTTATAAAATCAAGACTTCAAAACATCACGTTGGTTATAGCTACTAGATATACGAGCGGAAATTCTTTCAATTTTATACGAGCGGAAATCTTATGAATATATGAATGACATCTAAGCGTCCCATGATGCCAAGCTTATACGCACGGGTCTGTTCAGCCATAATGTCAATATTCCTGTCTTACCTTTCGAATGTTCTCCTCACTGTCCAGGCTGTTGTCACTGGTTACACCGATCTCACTTGTGTTCTGCACCGACATTTACAGAAAGAAAATAACCTTTCACATATCCTGACAAAAGAACACTAATCTTTCTTCAATGGAAAAAGACTGATACACTTGTGATATACGTCTTAAATCACAGGTGTCGCATGGACGTTTGTGAACACTGACTTATGTGGTCATGAGAAGCGATGTATTTGATTTGTTAGAACTTAATCTTATTATTTTACTGTGTCTTGGTGTATTTGGCTTTCCCCCTTCTCAGAACTCTGTAAGTGGGAAACAAACAAAGAAATATGCAACAAGACCAGAGATGTTGTTTTCTTTTCAACGTCATTTGTCTATATTATTGTGTCTACTGATGCATCTACACACACCTCATCATCAGAATTAGACTCAGACTCGGACTCTGAAGTCTGAAAAGAGAAACCCAGTTGTAACCTTCATGATAAAAATGCAGATCACTTAAACATGAACACATCTGCTGGTGTTTATAGCGGTGTTTCTGTAAGTGTTTCTGAAGGTGTTTCTGACCTGGTTCTCAGATGTGTCTTCTGATGTGTTTTCTTCAGAGCTCTGCAACATTAGTGCAGATACAGAGATTCATTACAGTTTTTACCGATTGCTAAAACACATTTGTCCTCCATGTTCTCAAAACTACAAACACAAAACCAGATCTTCAAACTCAATTTCCAAAACCTCCTGTGTGTTTAAGCAACTGTGAAAAACTGTGTCGTCAGAGGCAATGATAACCGTGCAACAACAAACATTAATATTTGATCCTCAAAACATTCACACCCACCTGAAGTTCTGAAGTGTCACTTTGATCTGACGACTGTGAGTCAGACGAACTTTGAGTCTGAAAGAAAGTAAAAAAACAGCCGTTCATTTTGCTGAGAACTCTGTCTGCCAATGTCAGCAATCATCATGTTAATTTGGACTCAAAAATTGTGGCCCCAACAAGCTAAAATCAGCCACACAGTCTAATACCTGGATGTACATAATGCAGAGAAAGGTAACCGCAAACTAAACTTGAGGTTTGGCCCTGGTATAAATGACTGCATTTGTCAGCTTTTCTTGCTGAAATAGGGATCGGAGGCAGACAGGTTGATTGCATTCACAAGACTTGTGTCTCTGGAGATTTCAAGAGCCAACACCCAATGCCACAACCAAGTGCAATGGATTGTGATTGCATGTTTTGATAGTACTCACTGAATTGGATTCAAGCACTCTTGGCTCCATGGCTAGTCTGTGCAAAATCTGTTGAAAGAGAAATGCAAGTCAGAGATAGATAGGGTGTAAAAACATAGATGAAACAGAATTAATACTAATCTTATTTACATTTAACTGTTCGTTTGTTGCTTTTTGCTCTTAAATCTATGAATGTCACTTACTGGGTTGGCAGACACTGCTCCCACCAGAAAGAGTATTAATGTGGTAATCTTCATCCTGCAATAAACACTAATTGGATTTAAATTTGACGTATTTTACAGTTTGTAGTTAATACAATGGTCAGAAAGTTGATCTGAAAATCATTTCAGAGCAAAATCCTCCCCACAACAAACACCCCTACCATAACAAACCGTCTGCATGTGATAAATGTGCACTTAATTCCTCCCTCATCATAGAAAGTAACACATTCCACATCCCATTCTCAGATGTCAGACAAACATGCAACTTTGTTGAAGTTGTTTTATCTTTTACCTTCCGCTCGGCTGCAACCAGATAGATCCAGTGGTTCCTGTATGGTGTACAGAGGTAGGCTGCAGTGCCACGCTTTATCTCAGAAGTGTAGAGACTGGATGCTGAAACAATCACATTGGTGGATGTGGTGACTGTGGGAGCAGGCTGAGCTATATAACCAAGCAGGAACACCAATTAACATTGTTACATTATTTCCTCCCAGGCCACAATGCATCGCCAGGCTGCACTGCCAGTCAACAGGGAAGGTGGGTTGGTTGGACAGGCCGGACGCACACACACACTCATGCCTACGCCCAAACACATAATATACATAGACATACATACACTGATGTACACAAGATTGCTCACAAACACACACACACACACACACACACACACACACACACACACACACACACACACACACGCACATGCACAAAAGCACACAGGCAAACAAGATATTTATGCACACTTATACACAGGATTGCACACACCTACACACAATATAACTAAACAAATATGGGTAGTTTCGAGCAAACACTTACACAGTAAACACAGCCTCCCTCTCTCCCACATACACATACACAGATCCATCCACCAAAACAATGCCTCCTTTCCATCCTCCTCTGCCTTGGCAAAATTAAAATGTAATTTAGGAGTCTTAACTATAGGGTCTGTGGTGGCTTTAAAAAAGCATATTCACCCACACCAGGAAGAAGGGAGGGTCCAATAAGAACACAACTACATCCTGTCAAAAAGTTCCATTTTACAAACCCCTGGGCCTTCATCAGAGAAGCTCACTAATGCTGAGATACTCTAAGGGTGCTGCACCATCCTATATCAAATTCAATTACCCCACTGTCCAAGATTTCTGCAGGAATTATACAAAATACACTTAGACGAATAGACTTTGGGAGAGATAGAGGGTCATCTAGTGGTGAAAGTATGTCACCACAACAATTGGTTACAGCTTCGTGAAATATGCCGGTGGTGTGGGGGTTTGGATACTATGGAGGTCACCTAGTGGTGCAAAGATGTAACTGCAAAAGTTTTCAATAACTTAAGTTATTTTTATTCTGGACATTTGTGGTAAGCTTACCTTTTACCATAACTAATACTATGCATCCTACTGTGCGATTGTAATGTCATACAAGTTCTTGCAAAGGCATCAGGAAACACAGAGGGTTGACTGATCATTTTCCCATAGGTTCTTAAACTATTGTGATCTAACTTTATCAAGTTGCTGTTTCATACCACATTAGATGATTTCATTACTGCCAATATAATTATACAATAGCATTCTTTCTCTGACTCTTTGTCTTGCTGTCTTCCTGTCTCTCTCTCTCTCTCTCTCTCTCTCTCTCTCTCTCTCTCTCTCTCTCTCTCTTTGTCTGTATGTCTGTCTGTCTCTCTCCAACTCAAATTCCCATCCCTAGATGGTTCAATGAGACCCTAGGAACTTTATGTGTGTGGCTGTCTTGGATGAGAGCAAACCTCTCTCCTGGTCTAGTGCCGGTCTGTGTCAGTGTGTGTTAGAACAATTCTTTATCCTCGTCTCAAAGCCAAACCAAGGTAACATCTTCGTTATTGTACTATTGTCTTTTTATGAAGGTCTTACATTTACATGTATTCATTTAGCAGAGGCTTTCATCCAAAGCAATTTACAACCTTAACAATAGAAATTACTGTTATCACAATCAGTTTTTTTGATTTGTAGCAACAAATTATACAACTGGACATTAATTAATTTTTTTACAATGATTGTACAAGTGTGGTTTTGAAGTATTATTATCAACATACTATAAAATGTGTCTGTGTTTGTTTGAAAGATGGTTTTGTTTTACAATGCATACTAACTCTGGCACAATTGGATTGTCTCATAGTTTTTGTTTATTGACATGAGAATGATGGCTTCTTAAAAACTTGCAGTGTTGTATTTCTAACATTGCACAATATTTGAACATTATGCAGTCTCAATAATTTGTCAGTGATGTTTTATGTTTGACAGAGCTGCTTTAACACCCCCCCCCCAACCCCACCCCCCCACCCCCTCCCTTTTCTGGGGGCTTGTGGCTGGGTTCATTGTGTCCCAGGGTTGAGTTCATTGTGTCCCAGGGTTGATCCAGTAATGCCTGCATTGTCGCTGCCCCCTGAGAAACAAAAACATTAGTGGACTTTGTCAGTTCTTTTCCAGTCTGGTGGGTTGTGGTGTTTGCTTTAGGCCTCACCCGCTCCCCGAACTCCACCACTGTGAGAGGGGGCGCATCTCGCTGCCCTCTCCGTGGCTTTTTTCCCTCAGGGAAAAAAAGAGGATCAACCTGCATGTTGTTTATGAACGGTCAGGCTTTTGAATGGCTGAAACATCCTTGTACTGGATCCTCACTTAACTTGGACCCAAGATTTTAATGATATCTGTTTATCAACCATTTCTGTAGCTCTGGTTTGAACAGACTTCTGGCCCAATAATCCTGCAATGGTCAGGGACATTATTCATGCTTTCCTGAATTGCAGTTAAATCTCAATCTAATCCTGCTGCAGGTATGGGGATGCGTTTGCTGTGCATCTGCTTGTTGGCCTCAGCATTTGCAGTGTCAGTAAGTAGCATCTTTATCAGAAACCTCAGTGATTTAGCACGGAACACCATCTTAAATCCAATCTTTCACTGTCCTCAAGGTCAAAGGCAAACCTCATGTAAAACACCAATCTCCAGTCAAGTCCTCACACACAATTACTGAAAAGGTACAGTATGGCGCATACAGTTTAGTGTTAGGTTGAGGGAATTCCCTTCCTGTTAAGATAGGATACTTTTGTAATGAAATTAGACAGTAGGCGGTTCCTTCTTTTTATTGCTGTTTAACACTCATATTATACAACCTGGTCCCTCAGGCTGTTGTCTCTGAGGGGGCCAACAAGGACCAGGTCCTTCACACCAACGTAGAGACCAGCATTCTAGAGCAGGAGGATGAGGAGTTGAGCTCCCAGGACAATGCTAATGTTGAGAGAGAGGAAGGGGACGAGGACAGCAAGAGGAGCACCCCAGTCCTTCTGAGCGAAGAAGAGCTGGTGAATCTCCTGCAGGAGTCCAGAGAGGAGGTGAAAGAGGAGGTGGGAGAGGAGGTGGAGGAACGAAAGGTTGAAGTAGAATATGCAGAGACTGTGGAGGAGGTCCCTGCCGAGCAACAGGCAGAGGTGGAGGGAGAGATGGAGAAGGAAGAGGAGGATGAAGAAGGAGTCAATGTGAAAGAGGGAGAGGTAAAGAGGGAGGGAGAGGAAGAGGCTGACAAGAAAGCACAGGAGGAGGAGGAAGAGGATAGTGAGGAAGAGGAGGAGGATAGTGAAGAGGAGGAAGAGGCTGCTGATAAGCAAAATGACGAAAAAGAGGAGGAGTCCTTGGCTGTGGATGGAGACGGAGAGCAAGGGTCTGATGTGAAGGCCACAGGTAGCAGCACAGAGACTGAGATCCCCAGTGACGTGGACTACACAATGCCCCTGGAGACTCAGACACCTGCAGGGAAAACCCAAGCTGATGACACGCTGCCCCTCTTGGAAGAGAAAGAATTGGATGAGGTGAAGGCTGCGGAGCAAAGGGAGGAAGAGACTGAGGAAGAAATCCCCACTGAAGTCAACGACTATGAGTCCCAACAAGATGTTAAAAACACAGAATCATTGGAAGACAAGGAGTTGAGTGACCAAGATAAACTCCCAGAAGAGAACCAAAACTCGGGCCAAGATTCCCTGACTAAACCCCAGGAAAACAGCTCCACTCGAGAAGAGGACAACCCAGAAGTTGACCAAGGTTCTAAAAACAGTGTGGAGCTTGATGGGAGTATGGAGGAGGACAAGAAGAAGGAAAGCATCAGTCACCTCAAAGGAAAGATAAGGAAGGTGAAGAAGAATCTGAGGGTGAGGAAGCACCCTGCTCAGAGGGATGAGGCCAGCCAAGACTTTCAGAAGGATGAGGCCCTGGCAGGACAGGCCAGCCATGACTCTCAGAAGGATGAGGCCAGCCAGGACTCTCAGAAGGATGAGGCCCTGGCAGGACAGGCCAGCCATGACTCTCAGAAGGATGAGGCCAGCCAGGACTCTCAGAGGGATGAGGCCCCAGCAGGACAGGCCAGCCATGACTCTCAGAAGGATGAGGCCCATGCAGGACAGGCTAGCCAGGACTCTCAGATGGATGAGGCCCCTGCAGGACAGGCTAGCCAGGACTCTCAGATGGATGAGGCCCCTGCAGGACAGGCCAGCCAGGACTCTCAGATGGATGAGGCCCATGCAGGACAGCACCAGCAGGACACCGAGAAGTCTGAAGGACAGGTGGAGCCCAGCTTGCCCACTGACAATGCTGCCTACAAGCCACAGAGGAAGAGGGCTGGAAAATGGGTAAATAAACAAATACCCCTTCACAAACGTAATTTAAATTAATACAAATTTTGCCAATTGAACTTTGACCAAGCAAATACAAAATAAAAAACATATGAATGCCATTCTTCATCATTGGTATTCACTGGGCTTATAAGTGGGCCCTTATTCTTCATTGCGATATGACGTAGCTCCCTGTATGGCGTGTTGATCACAGGCTCCTTCAGTGGGCATGAACCCAGTTCAAGTCAGGGCCAGGGTGGATCTTTATCCCAGGACAAGGACTTTCTTGTGGACCAGCAATCACAGAGGAGAGGCATCCACTGGTAAGTGTCATCTCAGCAGTTAAATCTCTATCTGCTCAAGCAGATATACTATCTCTCTTTTTATCTATCTATCTATCTCTCCCTTTCTCTCTCCCTCTTTTTCTCTCTGTCATTCTCTCTCTCACGCACACACACATGAACACATATACTCAATAAATAAATGCATAAATATGCTGACTGGCCCGTTTGACTAACCCTCCCAGAATAATAGTGTCAGTCATTTTCACGGTCACTACCAAAACACAACTGTGTCCAGCTTAAGGAGTCAATGAGAGAGATCATGGTGATTTCAGACTCTGTACAAACTACTGCAGCTCTGGAATGTAGGGCACTGCAGCGCTGGTGTCCTGTGGTTGTAGTGCTTGTGTTCCCTGGTCCCTCTGGCTCCAACAAGGACAGGGAGGGCCATGAGGGTGACATACTCTTAAGCATGATCGTGATAGTTATCACAGTAGCAGGATGTTGCTTTGTGGTTAGGGGTAGCAAAACCAGGTTATTAAGTTACATGTATCTTCAGGGTCTGAGTAGAAACTACATTCTCGTCCTGTTTGTGTTCCCCTCAGACCCATGTGATACGTTCCACTGCAAGCGTGGAAAGACTTGCATGCTGGATGAGGACCACAAGCCCACTTGTGTGTGTCAGCAGCCCTCCGCCTGTCCTCACAGCAAGTCAGAAATTGACCATGTGAGTGACATTGTCTTTGGAGGGTTCCAGAAGTTGTGGATGGGAGGATAAAACTAAAAAACAAAACATTATATCAGTCTACTTTTCTGAACAAAGATGACACTTTTGGGTGAAGGAATCAGTGGAAGAAAACATTTGGCAATTAGTATTTAGCTACAACACTTGTTGTTTTTGAACGCACTGTATACATTTGCTGTAGGTTTGTGGATCGGACAACATCACTTATGACACCTCATGTGAGCTGTTTGCTACTAAGTGCAACCTGGAGGGAACCAGGAGGGGCCATAAGCTCCACTTGGACTACACCGGGCCCTGCAAACGTAAGATGGCCACCGTGCCGACCATCGGCCAGTCTTTGAGTGACAGAAAATTGGTCAAACTGAAATTCATACTGTTTTCTACCACTCCTTTTCCCCATCATTGCTGCCTCTTTCTTTCCATCCCCCCTCTGTCTCTCAGTCATAGCCCCATGTCTGAGCTTGGAGTTGGTCCAGTTCCCTCTGCGTATGAGGGACTGGCTGAAGAACGTACTTCTGCAACTCTATGAACATGACAGCAAGACTCCTGGATTTCTCACCTCCAAACAGCGTATCAGAGTAAGAATGAACCCATGGATGGATAACCATCTGACTGCAAACCTTCCAACATCCTTAAAAGTGTGTCTACATAGAAAAATAAGAATTCTTTAAAAGACAATAATCAACAAAATCAACCCCTTAGGTGAGGAAGATTTTTGAGAGCGAGAGACGTCTCCACGCAGGAGACCATCCCATCGAACTGCTTGCCCAAGACTTTGAGAAGAACTACAACATGTACATATACCCTGTCCACTGGCAGTTTGCTCAAATGGACCAACACCCAGCAGACAGGTATTCAGATATCAAGAAATATGAAAATAACATGGTTTGAAAAAACAAAACAAATAAACAGCATATTCACATTGCTGACTTGAATATATTTCATATGTAAGCTTTTCAAAGGCAATTCAAACTCCAGGTGAGGGTTTAGACTCATACACGCACCCCCTCCCCCCCCCCCCCCCCCCAACTCCCCGCCCCCCTTCCTGCTCATCCCCGCTTCCTTCCCCCTTCTGGTGCTCCCTCATCCTTCCCCCCTGTCTTCGCACACAGGCTCCTGTCCCACTCGGAGCTGGCCCCTCTCAGGGTACCTCTCGTCCCCATGGAGCACTGCACCTCCCTGTTCTTCCAGGAATGTGACGTCAACAAGGACAAGAAAGTGTCCTTCAGGGAGTGGGCTCACTGCTTTGGCATCAAGAATGGTAAGGAGGTGTAAGGAGGTGTTCTCAAACGGTGCAGTTCCGATGCCATCTTGGTGTCTGCTTTGGCCAATGTGTGGTGAGGTTGTGTAGTTGGTCCTCGAGGGCTAGTGACAGACCAGGCTGTTTGGTCAGACCTTCATTGACATTGTCCTATTTTGTCCCAACAGAGGATATGGATGTCAACCTTCTGTTCTGAGCTTCCTGTACCGTGCTGATCGCTTCAGCTATGACAGAGCAAGCAGAGACAACATACCATTACCTGAACAGGAGAGGTTGACTGAGTCAGTCACGTGACCCAAACAAATATAGTTAACTAAAACAAAACAGAAACGATCATCTCTGTGTCTTGGCCACACTTCCTGGTGTGACATCATAAATGGAAGATGTTATTTGTTTGACTTTGACTTTGCCATTAATACAGACAAAGGCAAACCTTTTGGGTCTTTACATGTGTTTATAAATTGTGATATGTAGATGCATCAGGTAGAATTTGTGTGTGTTAGCTGATGATAAAAAGGAAAGTATATTTTAACTTTGAATAATAATAGTGTTTCGATTGCATTCCAAAAGGGAAAAAGTTTACAATCTCTCCTTCATAGCTGATTGAGAACCATACGATATATTGTGTCATCAATGTCATACCAGTTGTACTGTTGTGCTGAATCATAAAAATACAAAAATGTATATGTCTTCTATTTATTTCACCACATAGAAGCATGACATTTCTCTAAGAAACAAAATGAAATTGATCTTGAAGAAGTTATTTACATTAAAAAATAAATATTTTTGTCAGGAGTACTGCTCCTGAATGCTTTACATGTTCAATGTGTTTCACCTATTTAGGTTGTCTTTAACAATTCTAATAAAATATTTTTTGACCTCAACACATTTTCTCATTCCCACAAATGTATCTCTCATAATGAACACTGCACATTACAGTAAATAAGGCCTTCCCACTAATGAGTGTTGAGGACACTGTACTCTAAAGCTGTGGTTAACCCAACTTGGTCAATGATGCACACATCCTCCAATAGAAAATAAAAACGTAATTGTGAGCTGTGGTCTTTTTACATGGTATAGGGGGTAAGAATGACTAGCATGTTGAGATCAGCTTTGGCGCTTGACTCCGATTGGACAGATGAGGTCCTCTTTAAAAGCACGTTGTCTCCACCTATCCACCATTCTATCTCAACTAGGTGTGACCTGCTGTTCCTCACTTAAACACGATTCATCAACAGAACCAGATCCAGTTTTGATCAGTTTGTCTTTTTATTGCTTGTTTTGGTTACATCTCTTTGTAGGATAGAACATCATGTTCTGCTTTCTTTGGATCATGTTTCCAATCTTTGCTCTACTGGTAAGAATGAAATTCACAGGCTTTTATTACATTAGTGTAGCTCGATTCTGATGCCATGTTGATCACATGTCCCAACATGATCACCATGCTTCTTCTTCTGGTGTTTCAGGTGGGTAATGGAGGAGCATCGTCGGGCAGCACAGAGGCAAAGGTACACTCATTACTTTTTAACCACATACGATTCTTCTCAGGATACCTACAGTGGCTTCCTGTCTTTATATGTACTGTTTACTGTTTCTGGAACATTCTGTAGGCTGGTGGCGGCAATGGGAAGGCTGGCGGAGGGGTGAAAGGAGGAGGGATGGGTAATGTTGCCAACCAGGGGGCCATGAATGGTGTCATGCTGAACGGGCAACCCTTTCTAGTTCAGGTTTGTACTTTGAGGGATGGAGTATACTGTCAATATGCACTATTGGGTACCTTGCATACTGATGAAGTCTTCTTCTATGATGCACTTTATTCATATGTAAATTATTTTTTTTACATTATAGGTTGTCCCAGTTGGTGGGTCATTATTGATTCCACAGCCGGGTGCTCCAATTGGTCAGGCTGCTGTACCTCAGTTGATCTCCATTGGACCAGTCCAGCAGGTTGGAGCAGCCAATGGGGTTCCTCAGCTACAGGGACAGGTTTCTCAGCTACCGAATAGGGTCAGTGTGTTTGGTTGGTCCAGCATTACATACATACCAAACTGGGAACTCTTGAAAATGTAAAGGTAGAATACGATCATAATAATGAAAAAATAGGAAGCAAACCTTATTGCATGAACAACCATCTTAAAAGGATCATGTGGTTTCAATTAACCTGTGTTGGCAGGCTGTACCACTGTATACCATACTGCCTCAGTCCAATGGAGGTCCCCAGGCTCCAGTGTTCATCCCTGCACAAGTACAGGTATCCTCACCTGAACAAACTGTTACAAATCGCATATTGAAAAATGTAGTGTAAGGTCACCCAACATTCAGAATTAAATAGGGTCCTTGTACGGGAACTCAGACATGCCATGCTGTTATGGAGCCCTTATCGCTCATCTGTCCCCCTCTCCAGATGATCCCAATGGGAGGGGGGAACATGCAGCAGCCAGGGGCAGCACCCAGGGGAGCAACCAGAGCCAAGGTAACCTCAAACACCCATGCATGACTCACTCTGCCTCAGTTGAGGTCGCTTGAACCCCCCCAAAATAAACCAGCAATGTAGGTTTTATAAAAAATAAGCTTTAAATGCTACTAACAAGACACTGGGAAGCGAGTTGTGATGTGTACTAATGATAGTGGCTCTGATGGTATGTTTCCTACCTGTGTGTGTTGACAGAGGTGGTTAGTTGAAGGTGAGGTGGAGGAGTCTTCCGGTACTACGATGGACGTCCAGCAGACCTCTTGAAACATCTACATTTATCATTGCTGCCGTGGTTCTTTGTTTAATTGGACCATATGTGTGATGATAATCTATTTTAATGCAATCATTTTGTTCTGTAATGTCGATAAACTGAAATAAACTTTTACAGAGGAATTGATTAAAAAAAAACATTGTACTTATTTTGTTAGCGCTTGAATATAAGAATTCGATCTTTGGGATTGATATAAACTGGAGTTGTGAGTGAACTCCATTTCATCTCCTCTTTCTTTTCTGTGTCTGTCTCACAGTCACACACAGCCGCACACACAGGGGTGATATGTCATTGTCCCATGTCATGGGAAAAGTCTCAAAAACAAACAAATCCATCATCTTCATCATTGCTGATGTGTCAAAACCATAATGAATCAATCTTAAGACACAGCATACAATTAAAATCTCTCCCCCTAAAAACCTCACTAAGCTTCCTACCTCTCAGGCTGCATGACAGTCCATAATCAAGTTGAACCTCCAGACTATCACAGGTGCTTGTTACGTGTAACACACCAACCCTACAAAATATAATTGTAGCATTGCACCATATGCATCCGACCACAATAGAGCAGAGTCATGGCCCAGATTACATCCGGTGGAAAAGAGCCAGTGCTCTATCTCTATGTGGAATCCAATAGTGGGAGTCAGGTGGCTCAGTGATTAAGGTGTTGGGCTCATGATTGGAAGGTTGTGAGTTCAATTCCTGGCTGTGGCTACATGATGTTGTGTTCTTTGGCCTGCCACTTCACCCTACTTGCCGCAGGGGGAACGTCCCTGTACCTGCTGTAAGTCCTTTTGGATAAAAGCGTCTGCTCTACCTCTCTCCCCACACACTGTACACTATATGCAGTCCTGTAACAGACTACCAACATACTTCACAGTTCATTATCCTGTGGTTGCACATCCACAGCTGAAGGATGTTGTGGCAAACAGACAGCTGAGAGGCCTGACACAGCCCAAACACAGCAGATATACTGATGAGAGGGGAACCTCTGCTAGGAGTCCAGTGGGATCGTTTAACATCATTTTTACAGGCCCAGTTTATGATTTATGAATCTTTCAAGTTCTATCAAAATGAAGCCCAGATTGTCTGCAGGACCCTGTCCAGTCCCTCTTGGTCTGTCAGTCTGTGGCTCAAAGTCCCTGTTAGGGTCAATTTTTTCCTTTTACCACAACAGGTTACCACTTTACCTTCAGAGGTTTTGCAATCTACTTAGCAGTCTTTGACCTGACTCACAACATCGGTTTTTTACTGGTCACTATCCAGCTGTTGTCTTTCAGCATGTCCAGAACAATGGCGAATTTCTCCACTCGTCATTCAACTTGAAAACCACAAGCTTTTGATCATTGTTGAGTGTTTAAACGCTTTGTCAGAGGGTAACAACATGGCCAGTTTTGTAATTCTCACTGGCAGGTGACAAATAAGAGTATTATGACTGTTTACTAATTTCTAATTGGCCACTGTATGAGGTCTAACGTCAATAAAAAGCTGCAGTATGCTCAATGTTCATATCACTGAGCAAGACAAATCAGCAAAGCAGACATCTTGAGAACAACCAATATCTACATCAAAGGTCTATATTCAACAATTAATCACATCTGGCAAAGGCCATTTCTAATCTGAAACTGTAAAGTGTATGATATGTTGTCTCTGTAGTTACTTTATCTATTTTGTATGTTTGTAAATACTTGTTCTTTTTTTCAGCCTCAGAATGAAGTATACTCTCCAGGCCATCTTTATAGCTGCCTTATTCCAGGTGAGTCAACCTAAAACAGTGACTGATGGTCATACATTTAGGTAAAACAAACACCAAAATATTAAGTTGTACATCATAAATGTTGTTTTCTGCCCTCTTCATCCTCTCATCTCATTAGGTCAATGAAGGCAAGGTAAGAAATATGATCAAACATTGTTTATTGTCATGCGAAAAACAAGAAAACTGGATTTCAGACTCTGATTCTATCTTTCAGAAACTACGTCTTCTGGCTGGTGTTAATGGAGGGGTTCTAACAGGGGTGAGCCCTGGGTTGGTGGTCGGGGGGGTGAATCCTGCTCTCCTTGGAGGTGTTGGCCTTCTAGGACAGCCCCAGTTTGGCCAGGTTAGTCCCAGGTCTCACCCCTCCAGGGTTCTCTCTTCCAGGTTCATATTACACTTTGTGCTTCAGGAAGACAGTCAGTCTGGCTACCTTGTTTCACTTTGCATTTTTAGACTGCAGACGCAGATATTCTACTTCTACTAAAGCTTCTTCTAATTCTGCTTTAAACTGGAAAGAAGCGTCAATGTTCCACGTGTTTCATCTCACCCTTCTCTCTCTATCCAGATGGCCCCTGGATTTGGGTTCCTGCCGCCCCAAGCCGTCCCTGTTGGGCCCTTCGGTCTCCCTAATGCTGGTCTGATGCCTCAGCAGTTCCCTGGGCAATACCAGTATCCAGGCCTGCCAGACAACAGGGTGCAAATCAAAAAATCCCAATACTCAGTTTCAATTGAGACTATATATTTGACTTTTTTTTTTTTTGTGGCGTCATTGTTGGTTTTATAGATTATAGATAGTTTCAGAGATTTGATGTTGGCATGTGTTTCTTTACTACTGGTAGCTCCCTAACCCAGGATTCCCTCAGATGGCAGGAATGATCCCCCCACAACAGCAAGTCATGGTACAGTCCATTTTAACATATATTAATATATGTTACTCACTAATACATCATGGAAATTATCACTAACCGCTGTAGCGATATCAGCAGCCTGTACAAATCCACATATAAATATTACTGTGATTGAGATTGAGATTGTGAATGTACATATGCCTCTACTTTCTGATTAGGGAGGACCAGGAAATACTGGTAATGGCATGCAGCAACAAGGTCCTCCACAGTCTGACCCTGTCAAAAGATTCAAGGTATTCACCAGCTGTGGGTGTGTGCAAGTGTGTTTGCTTGCTCACACAATCATGTCTCAGTGTGTGTATTTGTGTGAAACTGACACCAATAATCTCTATTGTTACGTTGCAGCGTTTTCTCATGAGAAAGGCTCAGGCCTCCGAAACCAATCCTGATTCCCAGGTAACTCTAGCATTTAACCAACCGGTGAAGGAAATGTAAATATCATACTGGACCTTCAGCTATCTCTCCCTGCTTCCTAGACCCAGACCCAGGCTCCCACTTCTGCTCCTGTTGAGAGAGCAGCAACCTCAGCTGTCTGTAAAGACCACAATCATGTTTAAACTTGACATACAACACAAGGAATCATAAACTACGAGGATCAACAACAAAAAAACAAATAGAATGTAGTTTCACTGTTTTCACACATATCTGTTTTCTAATCTGGCTTTACAACTGTTATGTCTGTTAAATTTAAACTACATTAGTGCCTACAATGCAGTTTGACAATCATCATATGTTTTTTGACTGAATAAACTATTACCTATTGTGCCTAACACAATTTGGTGTGATGTCATTTCTGTACTGTAAAGGCTTGTGAGAGCCCCCATCTTAAATGTAAATGGTCATTTATCACCCTCCAGTGGTGTAATGGAGCATTTTGTTACATGCTCCAGAATGTACTTGGACAATAATAATACAGACATAGTATACTGCTCATTGTTACAGTTTTTTTATTCTTTATTGGACAATATAAATAATACGTAACATTACTTTTCATCAACATTTGTAATCATTTTGTGTTGTTAATATTAGCAAACCCCTATTTCTCATGTTAAACTTGTTGATCGTTCATTGATCATTCAACATTTTTTAAGACATGACACTCTACTAGACAATGTCCAGTCTTGAGATTAGGGATGAGACCATGTTCATAATAACACAGTATTTCTGCACTGTGACTGTCTGAGTCTAATGTGGTTGTCTTTAAGTGCCCCTGCGTCATGGTGGCGGCCTGTGTCTGGGTCACCATGGCTCAACTTGTTGATGCAGGGAGAGTATAAAAGGAGAGAGGCAATGAGAGGGAGAAAGACTGGAAAACACTTGAAAAAGGTAAAGGGAACATTTTACACAGGACATATTATCGACATTTTCATGTTTTTATGTCTTTGCTTATGTTTTTGTATTGAAAGACCTTGTAACTGTTCTGCTTTCTACTTCAGATATAACATGAAGTTTCAGTCAGCTGCTGTGTTGGTCTGCTTTTTTTCTTTGAGTTTTTCCTTTCCAGTAAGTGTTTTCATAAAACCTCTGCAAAGACACTTTGTATACCATGTTTATTTCACATTGGAGACAAGTAAATGCTTAAGATAAACATAAATATTTTTGGCTTTTAAAGGTTCAAATTGGAATCCTTGCGAGTAACAGCAATGAGGTACGGTCTACTTCACTGCAAAAATTATTATTATTATTCCCACTCTGATGCTGGATGAGTTTTGTTTGTAATATTTATTGTTTTTCAGATTTTGAGGCTGAATGGGCTGACATTGACCAACCTGGGCTTTGGTCAAGGACAAGTACAAGTACACAGAGAATATTTGTTGTATTCATAATGTAAAAAAAACAATATTCTTCAAACATAAAATATTATGAATGCATTTGACCTTTACCCCCACTTCCCCAGGCCTCCCCCTTCCTGCCTCAATATGTGCTCCAGCAGCAGGCAGAGTTGGCTCGCACCCCTCAGTTGGTGAACCTCAATCCCCAGCTGACCGGCCCCTTTGGGCCGGTGGGCCCCCAGATGTTGTTCCCTGGCCAGGGGACCCAGCTTACTCCCCAAATATTCCCAAACGCCCAGAAGGAGCAGCAGCCTGGGACCCCCCAGGACCCAAACAGCCCCCACCAGACACAAAACACACAACAGGTGTGCAGCATCAAAGAATGTTCACTTTTACACTCAAGTGTTAAAGATAAAAATGTGTTTAGACTTGCTACTGGCTAACCTATAATATTAATTAAATATCACATAATGTCAAATATATGTTTCAATAAAAAATGTTTACCTAATCTTGGCTTGTTTTCAGCAGGTGGTTCCCCAGTACTACCCATCCTTCCCCTACCCTCAGCAACCCAGAGTTCAGGTAGGTAGAATTACACTCTGCCTCCATCTTCATCAGAATCCCTGTTTTCTGGGGATGCAGAATCGTCTAGATTCCTGAAATCCAGAGCATACAGCATACAACACTGACAGAACCAACACACCTTGAATAATGTAGTAATGAGCAAATGTACAACACTAACCATGCATAATTTTGGTGCCTCTAATAATTTTACTACTCAGTCAATACTTAATTAATGTTCATTCTCCATTCAGATGGCCATCTAACTCTCAGCTCTCTACAGGGCTACCCCTACTACCAATATACACCCTATGGTTACCCTCAGATGAGGAACTCCCCTTCAGTCATGCAGCCAACCATCAACAACGGTCAGGGCCAGCAGAACCTGGAGAAGACCACCCAGAACCCACAGCTCCCCCTGCAGGTGAGGATGAAGTTTCACTGACTTGAGCATTTCCTGTCTCTGTCGTGTCTAAAAATAGTTTCTTGTGCACCTCAATCTGTGGTACTCTGACCATGGACAGTTGAGAGCTAACTGAGTTAGATTGTCATTTTGCTTGTCTTGTCTTTTTCTCCTGATGACAGCAAGCAATCAAACCACCAGGGCAGGCAGAAAGAGTAAGGATGCCATCATAAAACCTTCTAACAGCTTCTAAATAGAGGGAGATGTTTCTGGGACATTATTGAGTTTCTGTTGTCGTCATTAGACATGGCCTAAGGACAAACCAACAGAGTCCTCCACCCTGCTCCCTGATCACCGTGGAGACACAGCTGACCCCGGCATTGATGAGGTGTGATCCCCGACCCCTAACCACCTCAAAATAAAATACTTTGCATGAATTTCTACAGTGCTTAAAAGTTGAATCAATGTTTCAATGAGTTACCTTAATCCTGTTCTTAATGTGTTTACAGGGTCGGCCCAACTTCCCCTTCATATTTGAGCCATAGACCACAGTGGGTATCAAGAGCCATCAAGGAATATTGACACTCTAACCTGTTTTTATCAAGGATGAATAGATGATACCTTTGATCTATGTGTATCCTAACATCGTAATAATAGTCATGTTTCATCTGATAATGTGATCATTGTTTTGGTTTTTAATTTCCAGCATAATCTTTGCATCGCTGTCATTAATCTGAAGAATGTTCAGCAACAGTATAATTCAATGTCCAATAAAACCGCTCATGCAACTTGAATGCTTGTGTCAAACCTTTTAGATTAGATTAGATTAGATTCAACTTTATTGTCATTACACAGGTACAAGTCCAGGGCAACGAAATACAGTTAGCATCCAACCAGAAGTGCAAAACAGTTATTAACAACAGAGTATAATAATATGGATATACTCAGAATATACATATTATGAACAGTATAGACAGAATATACAGGGTATGTACAGGTTCAATCCGGGTATGTACAGATACAAATTAGACAAGCAGAAAGCAAGCAGAAATTTACCGGGTAGCATGTATATACAGGTAGTGCAAATGATGCGATTGAGCAAAAAGAACTGATGTGCAAAGTGAACAAATGTGAGCAAAATGTGCAGGTGGTGCAGTAACAGATGTGCAAAATGGACAGATAGTGCAAATAACAATTCACATATGCAAGTGGTGCAAATGTACAAACAGAATGTGCAAATATAGGAGGGGGGGGTTCTATGGGGGGGCGGGGGTTATATAGGGGGGCGGGGGTGTAGTGGAGTTCAGGAGTGACACAGTTCTGGGGAAGAAGCTGTTCCTCAGTCTGCTGGTTCTAGACCGGAGACTCCTGAGGCGCCTGCCGGAGGGCAGGGGGGCAAACAGTTTATGGGCGGGGTGTGAGGAATCTTTTCGGATGCTGTGAGCTCTACGTAGACAGCGCTTCCTCTGGATGTCCTCAATGGTCGGAAGAATAGTCCCAGTGATGCGTTGGGCAGTTTTCACCACCCGCTGCAGTGCCTTGCGCTCAGCGACTGTGCAGTTCCCGTACCACACTGTAACACAGTTTGTTAGGATGCACTCGATCGCGCAGCGGTAGAAGTTCACCATGACAGCTGAGGACAGGTGGTGTTTCCTCAGTGTTCTCAAGAAAAAGAGACGCTGGTGAGCCTTCTTGATCAGGCCGGAGGTGTTTGTAATCCAGGACAGGTCATCCGAGATGTGGATCCCCAGGAACTTATAGCTGGAGACACGCTCAACGGCCATCCCGTTGATTTGAATGGGGTCGTGCGTGTCTCCCCTCTTCCTCCTGAAGTCCACGATAAGCTCCTTGGTCTTTGTGGCGTTGAGGAGCAGGTTATTGTCACCACACCACATGGCCAGGTGCTGCACTTCCTCTCTGTAGGCTGTCTCATCGTTGTTGGTGATGAGGCCGATCACCGTGGTGTCGTCAGCAAACTTGATGATGGAGTTAGATCCATACATTGGCTTGCAGTCGTGGGTGAAGAGGGAGTAGAGGAACGGGCTGAGCACGCATCCCTGTGGTACACCTGTGTTTAGTGTGATGGTGGTGGAGCAGGAGTGGGCTGACCTAACATGCTGTGGTCGGTTGGTCAGAAAGTCCATAATCCAGTGGCAGAGGGAGGTGTTGATGCCCAGCTCTCCAAGTTTGGTGATCAGCTTGGAGGGGATGACGGTGTTGAAAGCAGAGCTGAAGTCTACAAACAACATACGGGCATAGGTGTTATTATTGTCCAGGTGTGTCAGCACAGAGTGCAGCGCTGAGGAAACTGCATCATCTGTGCTCCTATTGCTGCGGTAGGCAAACTGGTGAGGGTCAAGTGTGGGTGGAAGGTTGGTCTTCAGGTGTGCCAGGACCAGTCGCTCGAAGCACTTCATGACGATGGGTGTCAGTGCCACAGGGCGATAGTCGTTCAGGCACGACGGGCTGGAGTTCTTTGGCACCGGAACGATGGAGGTGGATTTGAAGCATGCCGGCACAGCTGCTTGAGCAAGGGACAGGTTGAAAATGTCCGTAAAAACTCCTGCAAGCTGCTCAGCGCATGCTCTGAGCACGCGACCAGGGATGCCGTCTGGGCCAGCAGCCTTGCGCGCGTTGATCCGGCTCAGTGCGGTGAGGACGTCTGTTGGGTTGAGTGTTAGGGGTTGGTGGTCTGTAGATGGAGTGATTGGGGTGGCAGTCTCTGTGTTGTTCCTGTCAAACCGAGCGTAGAAGTTGTTCAGCTCGTTCAGGAAGGAGACGTCTGTGGGTGCTGGGGTGGTGGTGTTCGACTTGAAGTCACTGATGATCCGGATGCCCTGCCACATGCGCCGGGGGTCGGAGTTGTCGAAGTGCTCCTCGATCCTCAGCTTGTAGCAGTGCTTGGCCTTTTTGATGCCCCTCTTCAAGTCAGCCCTGGATGCGCTGTAGGCCTGTTCGTCACCTGATCTGAAAGCGGCCTTGCGAGCCTTCAGCAGGAGCCGAACCTCCTTGTTCATCCATGGCTTTTGATTAGGGTACGTGGTAATCCGTTTCTGTGTTGTGACGCTGTCAATGGTGTTGTTGATATAGTCCAGTACAGAGGAGGTGAAGGTGTCAATGTCCGTGTGAGAGCCACAGGTAGCCTGCGAAGCAAACAGACTCCAGTCCGTGTGTTGGAATCTGTCCTGGAGTACAGAGTCAGCTCCTGCCGGCCACACCTTTGAATTGCAATAAATAGTAATCATTTGCATGAATTACATTTTTATGAAAGAAAGTTACAATGTTTTACATCATCTTTATCTATATAAATATACACTATGATCTGGAGATAATACATGAAGGATAAAAAAGGGATCAAACTAAAAGCCTATGAGCTTCAATTTGAGTTTTTTGTATAACAAAAAATATGTAAATAGTATGTAGAAGCCCAAACACAGTTTTGTTATTTTCTTTATTTCTTTGTTATTGAGATCATTATTAGTTAATTATATAAAACAGAGGTGAAAGTTTGTGGGATGATGCAAAATCTCCCATGGACCCCAACCATCTTTCTATATCCCAAACAATATGTCAAGATAGTATATCTGTTTCCTAAACTGATAAACCTGTAAAACACACCAATCACATTTTTTTTTTTACAATCCAAAACAATCCCTCCAAACCTTTGCATTTTCAATAAATCAAGTGTCACTGGGCTGCTCCTACCTGTGCAATGTCTGTGTACAGTAATCCCTCGTTTTTCATGGGGGTTACGTTCCAAAAAGCACCCGTGATAAGTGAAATCCGTGAAGTAGAAACCTTTATATCTTTTTACAATTATTATACTGTACAATTAAATTTAAATTAAAGATCCATGCACTCCGTAATAGTGATGGATTACTGTACTAGTAGTTGTGTATGGGCACTTATTTACATTTACATTTATTCATTTAGCAGACGCTTTTATCCAAAGCGACTTACAGTAAGTACAGGGACATTCTCCCTGAGGCAAGTAGGGTGAAGTGTCTTGGAATGTTATATAGTCACAGCTCGAACTCACAACCTTCTGATCATGAGGCCAATGCCTTAACCCGTTGAGCCACCTGACGCCCCCATACACACAAAAAAACACAAATTTGAAACCAAGTGTTGTGAAATCCTTATAGTTTTTAAATAGGCCTACTGTATGTGTGCAATAATGTCTTCAGTTTCACATTGTGTTTCCATAAGATAGGATTTTAAATGAACTGGAGGTCAGAATTGAGTCACCAATCAAAACAAAGGGATTGGCTTTCCCATGAAGATATGTGACAGAAGAAAGATACAACTTACGAAACATACTTTTTGTAGATGTCATAGGACTTTTTACATATTAAGGCATATGGATGACCTTACACAATGTATATCTTGTCTGAAAGCGTTTCAGTAAGAGACAGAGCTGAACAACGAAATTAAGAAGACGCACCGGAAACAGACCATCATCATTCTCAGCACTACTAGATTAAATGAGTTTGTGTTTTCAAAACAACTAGATTAACATGATTAGAATGACCTGCACAGCCCAAAACCACAAAGATACTGACATAAATTGTAATCCTGGATTACTACTCCTCTCCTATTTCAACATATGGGGCTTTGTTTTCACAACCTTTTGATCTGGCGTGACATAAGATGACGTTGGTGAGGCGCTTCAAAAAACCCAAATGATGAATCTACATCTATTGTTTCCTCTCATCTTTAAACCTGAACATCTGTTAAGATTTGTGAGATTAAAGGTAATTTACCATTTATGTACTTGGATGTGTGTTTGTTTAGAACGTTCACAGTACTGATCCAATATGGTCATCTTGAGATATGGAGTAGATTTGGCAATGCCAATCTAGCATGTCCAACCCAGACAACAAACAGTACAAGCCTTTCTTACAACACATTCGGGAAGCTTAATTAATGTGAGCAGTAATTGGCTGAGAGGTTGTATATATATCCCTAGGTGTTCTTCCCATCAGATCATACACAAGAGACAACAAGATTTTTACTCACAAAACTCACCGAAACCCTGAGACACACCAAGGTAAAAAATGGAAAAGAGTTTCTATTCATTTTCTATTTCTGTTTATGGTCAATTTAAACACTGACAAATTACTGTGGATTGTTATAGTTTTTTCCTAATATTGTGTTTTATATGCAGATGTTTGGAATGAAGCTCACTGCTCTTCTTGGATGCTTGATGCTCCTCTCTTCAGCAGTGGTAGGAGTCAGACCATTAGCTGAGGCAAACGTACACATGTAATTGGTCTGTACTACTTTACTAATGCATGACTTCTTTAGGCTGAACCTGACCACATCATCGAGAAACGTTCATCATCTTCAAGTGGTGATGAAGTGAGTTTTACTCTAGTCTGAGAAAACCAAGAACACCATGTCTGAATATCTTTTTCAGAGTGTCTTTAACAATATACGGCACCATAACATGAATCTCCCCAAAGGATTCAAAGTGATTCAAAGAGAAACAAAGCTGTGTTAGCATGTTGTTCACAGCCTTTTCTTCTTGCCTTTCCTCCTTCACAGGGCAGGAATGACACCCCAAACATCCTCCAGCTCTACAACTACCTCTTGCTCCTCCAGAGATTAGGTCTGATTCCACCTGCCGCTGCCCCGGCCCCTGCCCCGGCCCCTGCCCCGGCCCCAGCTCCTGCCCCAGCTCCTGCCCCAGCTCCTGCCCCCGCTCCTGCCCCAGCTCCCGCCCCCGCTCCTGCCCCTGCTCCTGCCCCCGCTCCTGCCCCAGCTCCTCCCCCTGGAAGACGTTAGAGCATTCCTCAAAAAAAGGAATCCAAAAATGTGTTTTATGACTGTACATCTCTGCAATAACCTGTCTGCTGGGATGATGCTGGTCAATGTGCAATAAAGACAATTGGAAATAGCATATATGGCTTCATTACTTCTTTGTTTGATAAGACCTTCATGTTGTGATACATGCGGTAACAACAAGTACAGAAGTACAGTACAGTGTGTGATTAAGTGTGTGTAAGTGTGTGTGTGGTCAAGTGTGTGTAAATGTATGCGTATGGTAAAGTGTGTGTAAGTGTGTGTGTGTAGCAAATAATGTCAGTACAGGGAACAATATCATATGAAAAGAATCAACTGTTGAGATTCACTATATGTGATGCCTTCAGTAAGACGTTATTAACCAGTACAGTGAACAGAGTGAGGTACATTTCCCATCACCCTTCCTACTGTAGTAACAGCTGCTTGTTTACCGGATGTGTTTACAAGGTCGGTTGCTGCTGGATAAGCGGTGTGGAAAATTGATCCATTTCCACATGTCTTTAAGTCCTGCTGATGAAAACATGGGTGTAGTTGATGCCTTAACAAATACAACTCAGTTGTTTTGGAAGTTGGTCTCTTAGAAAACTTA
Source organism: Neosalanx taihuensis (assembly GCA_030340665.1). Lineage (NCBI taxonomy): Eukaryota > Metazoa > Chordata > Actinopteri > Osmeriformes > Salangidae > Neosalanx > Neosalanx taihuensis. Next base: position 9,320,172 of record CM059301.1, read on the forward strand.
TGCTGAAGAAAGCAGGTGCCAAATTTAGAGTAATCTTGCTTAGACTACATACATTGATTATTGACTGCTTATTTCTCTATAATATATATCTTTTATAATCTTTTTGCAAGATCTCTGGTTCAGTCACAAGTATGGGTAGATTTAATGTTTTGTTCCGTTTGGATATGTAGTATAAATTATTTTTTGGGGTATTGTTGATATGTATCTTATATGCATACTTAAGTCTTGCGTGTGTGTGTGCGTGTACATGTGTTTGCGTGGGAATGTGTTTTGTGGGTATGATTAGTCTCTGCTTTGTCTTTCTGTCTCAGCATGTCAATGCCAATGAGTCATATTAGTGAGAAAATAATTGTTTTTTAATCCTAATTGGTTTATTAATTATTTCAAAGGTGGCTTGAGACATCAGAGATGGAAAAAGAGAGTTGGAAGTTTAGATGTGAAGACAGATGAGGAACTATTCCTTTAGTCCTACATGGAATTTTCCTGAAGAACCTTCCGGATTCAAGTCCTCAAGGTAAGTGAGTGCCCATTTCTAAACTATCCTATTTTTTGATCAAATATTAACATCATATATATATTTTGTATATTTCTGTGCTGTAATAAAACCTTTTTTACATTTACAGTACATTTTTCTATAGATCATGAACTTTATTTTTCTGTTCATTCTCATCTTTGGAATTTTCCCTGAAACTGTAAGTGTGAAAAATATTTTATTTTCATGAATTAGATAAATCACTATTTAGAGAAAGCTATATTTGAATACAAATTAAGGAAGCTGATGCTTGTAAAATGTAACACAAAACTGCTTCATTTTAATTTTCTTTTGTAGAACTGTGGTCGTCACTATCATAGAAGCTACTCTGACAGCGATGAGGTGAGAACATGTATTTAATACACAACTTTACTGAACTACCAACTATTACCAAAACTAATGTCTACATATTTTAAACATATCTGTCTTGTGATGTAGAGACGTAGCATCTACCAAATCCCAATATTCCGCTGGTGTCGACCAATACCGGTGCCTCCCTGGCTTCCCTTCCCTCTGTGGCCACGATATCCTGGGCTGCTGCCCCAACCGGCTCCGGCTCCAGCCCCAGCCCCGGCCCCAGCACCAGCCCCGGCACCAGCCCCGGCCCCAGCCCCGGCACCAGCCCCAGGACCCGCTACCCCACCCCCTGGTACCACCGCCCCACGAGGAGACAATGGCTAACCAGTGGTACTTGCACATGTCTATGGATCCTATCTTTAAAAATCTCATTTTAAATGTCTTCAGTAGAATGATTTAACCTCTGTTAATAATGACCCAGGGCAGCAAAGCGCTTTTCAATATGTGCATTTATTTCCACATTCAATTGATATCTCTGCATTTTGAATGTCTTTTCATTTGATTTGTGCTTTTTTTGTTTAATCAGAGGATTAAAAAATGCATTTTTGAATTGGATTAAGATTTGTGTTGGTTATTTTAATGTTATTTGCAATAGTGTTTAGTCTGTCTTTTTTACACAAAGTTCTTCTGGTCAAGGTGTGTCCCAAAATGAGTCATGAACTTTTTATGATCTTGATGTTTGCATGTGTCTCATTGTGTTTGTGTATGGACTTGATTTAGTGTTTGGACGTGATTTTTTTTTCCGTGTGGGAGAATGCTGAACACAGCCAATGCCACAGATATAAATTATAGGATTAGCTCATATTATGACATACCTAGGTGCTGCTGGTGTAATACTAGGCCTTGTGAGGAAAGCAGCCCAGTCACCAGGGCCAGTAAAGTGTCTGATCTTGCTGTCACACCACACCACTCCTTACAGATGAAGGGAGATTCAAGATGGGACACTTGAAAAATCTATATTAGTTGGGACTGCAAATCCAAGATTACAAATCCCAGAAGCACATCGGCCAAAATCCACAATTCATAGATACTGGAATTCTAATGTGTTTTATGATTTGGTAAGATCATTAACTCACCATGACATACGATTGTTCTATTAATTTGATTGGTCTTAAGTGTAATTTTATTCTTTCAACGCCATTGTGGTTGATGCATCTAATTATGGATGATGCATGAACCTCAGACTATGATGTAAAGAAAATGATTGTCAGTGGCTTTTGTACGTTGCCTTTTCAGACATTACAGCACTAAAACTAATTGAAGAGCTCTGAGTTACATCAAATCAGCGCTTCGTCTGTGGCCATTAGCTCATAGACTACTTCAGGTACTTCAAGAAAGGACATTATGTTGGTCTAACGTGATTGGTTGTTTTGTTCCATGGCCAGAGCATAAGTTCCAGTTCTCTAGTGAATTGTCTCAGTTTTTTGCTCATATTTCTATACGTTCTTGTTTTGACCTCTTTCTAATTCAAAAACCCTGTGCAGTTTTCAAGATGATTAGACTGGGAATACTGGCATATCTTGTCTCAACCGTATCTGCAGTACCAGTAAGTGTCTTTCATTTGTATTTTAGACAAATTCACAGCGCAACTTCTATCTTGGTAATACTAGTTAATCCTGTTTTTTGTCCATAGTTTCTGCTTGTTCTCTCAGTCTAGCGTTGAGCTCTAACCCCACATTTCTGCCCGCATGGTTTTATGTGGACCAGGTCAGTGGATCCACAGCTCTTTCACAGCCTAAACTAAGAGAAGACCTACCTGCCCAAAATGACCCAGCTGTGCAAGCCTTTCCCACAAAGCCTGGACCTCAAGTAGTGGTTCAGATCCATCCCAATGTACAGCAACCCCAGCCTATACTACCTCAGCAACAGGATACCCAGGGTGGGGTACAGTTCCTGTTTCCCTTTCAGCCCCATGCTTGGGGACCACAGCTGGGGATGCCTATCCCCCCTAACACTCAGATCGTTGAGCAGCCTGGACTTCTGCCCCAGCAACCTCAGGTGAGAGACCCAGGCCTGGCTTAGTCATTCATGGAAAGATGATATTGTGTTCACGAAAAGTAATGTTTGCGTATGATAAAAAATAGCATCGTGTTTACGTATTCTTTTACAGTATGTTTTGCCCTATGGATACTTCCCTCCACTTTTACCACAGCAAGGAAATCAGCTGGTAAGATGAAGCTGCATGTGTGGTCTTATTGTGTACTTGTTCCTGTATAGATACAGTTTTTCATATAGTGAAATCATCTGTGAAATATCCGTTGGTTTTCTTCCATAAGCAAACATAATTAAGTTGGAACATTTGGCCCTGAAGCATTCTTTGTTCATCTGCTACATCTACAGTAGGTTTATTTTTTTCCTAAATTCCTCTGTTAAAATATTTATGGTATTTATCAAACAGAGTCTGCTCTTCAGTCTTTGCCTCACAGACTTGTTGGGAAAACCTCTGATATCAAAACAAACGACTTGATCAGATAGAGCTTGAGTAATGACTTCAGGACACTGCAATATTCAAGAAAGAATTTATAGAAAGATTTATAAGCGGGAACTAAGATTTATTGAACATGTACTGTATACAGTATTTTTCCCCTAATGGTTCATCAATTTAATCTAAGCAGAATGGTCTCTAAACTGTCTTGTCTAAAGCAGCTACATAATCTTACTATTTTAGTTATGTTACTGTAGATGCAGGAAAAAGTTTATGAAAAATATAGTTCGTTATAAATTAGTCATAAAAAGTTGTTGCAATTATACATAATCAATATATATATATATATATAATATTGTAAATACAAATATTATGTAAATTAAGATACATTAATTAATATATTGTCTCAATTTAATTTGACTTGTTTGCTTGTTTGCAGTTCTCCCCCTATGGAATACCTGTGTTTTTCCAGCCATCTGTCTACCCACACTTCCCTGCTCCAATTGGCCCAGTAGAAGCAGCAATGCCTCCCCCTCAACCTGAAGCACCAGCCCAGACCCCTGTGGTTGAGGAGCAGCCACTGCAGGTACCACAGCAGGCCTGATCCTGCACCTGTGTTTGATTGTATCTGTAAGATGAGTTGTTGAAAGGTATGTGTTCTGTACCTACAGACGTCTCAATTTGTCTGGATTCCACAACCAAGGGTAAAACCAATTATGTGATTATTATTATTATTATCATCAGAATATTGTACATTCTATGTTTGCAGTTCATTTTGTTTGAATGTTGCTACTCAGTAGAATGACTCATGCTTTTACCGACTAGGATCCTTTGTTAGGGGGACTGAGCTCTGAGGAACTTGAGGTGAGGCAACTAACTTAGTTAAGTCTTGTTTGTAGTTAAGACTCAACTCAATACACTCAAATACACCCATCTGGATGAAAGCCAACCTGAAAAAAATCCATATTTTCTTCCCCATGCCTGTTTTCACTCTCTCTTTCACCCTCAATCTGCCTTCTCTTCACTCTCTATTTCTTTCAAAGATGGCAGACAGAATGGGACAGATAGGTTTAATTATGCCCAACATGCAAGGGGCAAGCGAGGCCAAATCTCAGGCTCGGCAGGTGGCCCCGGCCAGTCCTTCTGCAGGCACCATGGCTGTTAACCCAGGTCTGCGAAGCTTTGGTTTACCCTCTCCTGCCTTAATACCTGCCATGGGAGTCGCTCTTGGAGGTCTCCCCACCGGACAGGCCACCTATCCTGGGGTAACCATTCAGGAGGTTCCCCTCCATGGAGCCCCACCAGTTGGTCTAGAAGCAGCCACCTTCCCACCAGTGGTCAACCCCAACCATCAACAAGTTGAGCCCACCTCCACATATTCAGGCATTTCTCCACCACCTGAAGTAAACCTCCTCCCTGAGACCACGCCCACTGTGAGCTTTGCTGTGGCGTCCAATACAGACCTCTATTCTTGAAGAAAAACATTTGAGGAAACAAATTTGTCTGGGAACATAAGGAAATTTGATCTGTTGAGTTACTGTAGTCATTGTCATTAGTATACTATGTAACATCAGAGTGTATTTGCTTGACAAAAGTCGTATTTCTTATGTTATTATTAAATGTTATGAATTATACAAAATAAAGACAATAGAGACATTCTTCTCATTAAACTTTCTTGCATATTTTTGAATTTCTGTGGCCATGAACACATGGGTGTAAGTTTAGTGGGGTACACAAGGTATTAGTCCCCACCAATATCTTACGTAAGATCACAAAATTGTCCCCACCAATATTTTAGCAACCTCGTTTGTGCTGCCAAGTAATGGGTAAAGCAGTTAAGGATTTTGCAGTAAGGATTTTTTTTACAACTGCCAACTGTGAAATTTTAAGTTGCAACATATGAAGGTTTTCAGTTGGTCATGACTCTTAGTTGTTAGGGAGACCACTATTTCAACATTGCTATGCTAGGTCCTTATGCTAATGTGGTGTGAACATTTCTTCTTCCCCCCCCCCCCGGTCCCTAATTATTTATATCATGTCACATCTTGTGCATGTTTACAACAACTGATCACATTGCTTCTCCCAAGGAGCCGTCTGATCAAACACAGGATGGGGGACAGACCATAATTAATGCACGCTAAAATCATCTCTGGAGATCTTCCCTGTAGATGGAGTTCGGCTGCCAAAGCACATTTTTGCTCAATTCAAAATAAACGATTGGCAAGGAATCAAGGCCTGTCAAGATTTAGAACGTTCTTTTGTTCCAGAAGAGAATAAAAAGGACAGAACCTTTCCACTGTCATCACACTACTCCTCAAGCATCCTTCGATAACCTTGTGCATCCACACATCCAAAGGTAATGTTGGCGAACTGTTAATTAAATTAACTGTAAATTGCAATGTTGAAACGATGTGTGGTCGGTACATTTGGTCAACTTTGATACAGCTGCTGTATGTCCTGTCAGTTCTCCTTCTGAAAAAGTATTTGTGTTCGCAGTTTCCTTCAAAATGAAATCCTTCCTTCTGCTGGCGTTTGTCATTGGGACTGCCATCTGCGTCCCTGTGAGTTCCCAGTCCTATAGTAAAGAATCATTTGTGATATATTCGGTTGGAATTAATGGTTTGTTAGGAACAGGCAGTGTGAGGTTGACATTTACTATTTTCATCTTTCAGCAAATGATGTTCATGGAGTTTGACATGCACCATGCACCTGCTCATGTAAGAGAGGACTGACACTGGGATGTAATGTGTAAAGCATGCAGAGGAACCAACATGGTGGAGATAATGCTTATTTCTATTTCGTTAAAATTGCAGACCTCCCATTCTATATACTCACCTCAAAACAGTAGTTACTCCATGACAAATATCTGTTCTTAAACTTTCTCCAACAAAACAGAGGGAAAAAAAAGATTTGATTCTATTGGAAATTCACAGAAAATGATAGACTTCAACTAAGTACATCTGATTTCAGTGTGATGAAATGTAAAGAGACCATTTTAAAATGTTCTCATCTCCCAGGCTCTCCAAGTTGTTCCTGTCGGAGCAGAGCCTTCCAGTCTGGAAGTGGCAAGTCTCTCCTACTTACTTCATTACAATACGACTCTTCCATTACCTAAAGTACAAATGTGTTATCTATTTGACACTATTACTAGTCCATTTTCAAAACTGTCCATGCTTTACAGCTCCTCCCTGTCAATGGCGCCCATCAGCCTGTCCACGCACCTGTGAGTAACTACGGTAACACACCAAAGTGCCATAAGAAACAAAGTTTTCAGTAGAACATTTTTCATTTAATAAGGAGGCCTTATGTTTTTAAATATCCATACATGTGCTGAATTGAAGTTATGTGTTAGGGTTGGAATGAAGTTGATAGTTTCTGCAATATTTCTCAGTTTGAGTGCATCTTGATCTTCATCTGCAGACTCATGGTTTCATCAAGGAGGAGATCCCCCAGCCCCCTGGTAGAGAGAGCATTGAGATTGTAAGTTCAGATGTACTGTGCATGTACAATATGGGATGGACTGTTGGTGTCCTTGGTTACCTGTATGTAATGTGACGTATTCTCTCCACTCCACTGCCCTTCCCTCCTCTCCTGTCCTCTCCTCTCCTGTAGTTCCACCCCTTCGGTTTCGCCCGGGCTGCCCCTGCTGCCCCTGTTGCCCCCGTTGACCCTGTAAGACTCTCTTTTCTAGTCTGATATTTTGGCAGAAACTCCATGCACATCATTAGTACTGTTTGTAATGTAAAAGTGCATGGTATGAGACCAACGCTCCTCACAGAAGTAATGATTGGTTCATTCATGTCAACTTGTGTCATCTTAGGCTTCCAGAGATAACTCTGACGATGAAGAGGAAGATGAGGATGAATAAAGATGTGCGTCTGGCAGGCACACACACGCAGCATTGAAAATGTTCTGGCTCAATCCGTGAAATCTTCTTTATTGTATTCATTAGTCTTTTTTTCTGCTCTTTAGATGACTGGTTACTGATCAACTGCGCCCCCTTTTGAACCAATACTGGAAATGTGTCTGACTGATGTTTCTTTTCCATAGAGTAATGTGGTAATGCAGAAATGAACCCAAAGCTAATTTGAATGGTTAAATGGTGCTTAAAACCTGAATTAGCTATTGTATAACCAATGTTTTTCGTATGGTAGGTTTGTTATTGATCGGTAATAAAACTTTTCATCAATTTGTCACATTTTGTTTGAGTAAAATTGTGACTGCAAACCCAGACACACCGTTAAGCAAACACATACACATACATAAATATACACATCTTGTGAATATTTTTTTTGTCCCTCTCCACTAGAACGGTGTGGACATCAGCTTAGGCATCTTTAACTCAGGAATAGGCAACACTGGTCCTCGAGAGCCACTCTCCTGAAGGTTTTAGATGTTTTCCTGCTCTAGCAAAGATTATTCTAATAAATTGGGCATATGAGGTTTCCACAGAGCTTGATAAGAACACAAGACCGTAGGTGGCGGGCAGGGGTGCACCCTCCTCTCAGTATGCCTCCCTGATTTCTGCAGGGTGAAATTTAATTCTACATATGTGATCCAGTATGATGCAGAGTAAGGTTGAAATGAGGCTCTGATACACATAATCAGCTGGGCACTGCTATTACTGAGACTGCCTACCTGACCACCGATCATTTACTAAAGCTTAGGACTAGACACCCATACTCAGTTGCAGGGTGGTGCCAATGCAAGGTCAACACCGATTGGCTGAGAATTCAGTCTAAATGATTTAAAAGCTGATGTGCTGGTTGAAATTGGAATAGAGCTACCAGATCTGTCTTCTTCAGAACCATACCAATAGTACTGCAGGTGATGTGAAGTCCTGAGAATAGGACCACGTTTTTCAAACTTTTCCAAGGCTTTTATTTTGAATTCTTTTGAGATTTTTGAAGAAAAAATCTGGAGCTGCACTGCGTTTGGTAACATGATATTTGCTGATATTTTGTCTGATTCATGATGTCAATATGTGATTGTTTTTGTGTTGTAGTGAGTCCTGTGACCATGAAGCTGATCATAATGTGCATCTGTCTGACCAGCTCTATAGCAGCTGTCCCGGTAAGTTTGACAAAATCAATAAACCTATTATTAATAAATAGATGATTAGCATCCTTATACATGAGTATATATTAACAATAATAGTAAAGCTTCTTAACTCATCAACTTATACCATGTAATAAACTTAATGTGTTCTGTTACATCAACAATATCATTGTTTTTGGGGCATCAACACAGCTATATGCTGGGGTATCACAGCCAACCTACCACCAGTCATCATGGAGATGAACACACAACACAATCTTGTTTGTTTGACTGTAACCCTTGTGCCTTTTTCAGCTTCCCTCTTTCTTTCACTTCCTTCCTCACTTTGGGCCCAGACAGGCTGGCCCACCCACACAGGTGCGACAACACACACACCTGCTAGAAGTAGTCCAACTGTGTTCACATTCAACTGCAGATTCACTCGTTTTAGGTTGCCCGTCTACACGGGAATCTTTATTTGTGTGTCGTCTCTCTGTTTTAAAGGGTGAATTGTAAAGACATCCCTTCTCACTCTCTGCAGGGAAATAATGTCTATCCAGCTGGCCAACCCTTGCAGCCACACATGAACGGTGCCGTCAGCATGGAAATTGTACGCTGTCATGTTTCCTACACTGTATATTATGTAGATGATGCACATGCAGTATGATCTCTACTCTATGAGTAACGTGTCTTCCGTACTTTTACTAGATTCATGTGACTGGTAACTATTCCTAAAAAAAAGAGGTTTGCAGATATGAATAGCTGTCCAAAAACAGAAAAGTTAATTGGGCAATGTAATGATTAGTTACACTGATTCTGAACTGGTAGTCATGTGGCTGAGCTGTTAGGGAGGTATCCAAACCTGGTCATTGAATGAAGTTTTCTCCAAACAGGTATTTCCACCCAGATTCCCTGGTCAAGCTACAGGAGGACAAATGAACGGACAGGTACATAGCAGCTGATTGTTGGTTCTATTTGTAATTTTGATTTAATTGTTGAATGAAACTTGGTTGAAAGATGTTAATCTGTTGCATTTCTCTGTTTGTCATCATCCTTTCCCTCTCAGGCCTTTCTCAAGTACTCAGTACCGAAAGCACCGGGTCGAAAAAGTGTGGAAATTGTAAGTGTTTCTTGTTCTTAACGCAGAATCAAAGGGTTTAAAATGGAGTGAACCTCTTCAATTACAGGGCCAGTTCTAACCACAGCCAGCAGTGAAGATGTGTTCAGTCACAGCGGACTGCTCCAGCTGTGTGATGTTAAGTGGTTTGCAGAGTGGTTGAGTTTATGTGGGTGTTTTTGTAAATCAAACCACTGCTGTGATGTCTTACTACGACACTGATCACAATGTGGTGCATGATGTGGAAAGAGTTTTAACGTTATAATTTTTTTCCCCTTTTTTTTCAGTACTACCCCTTTGACTTCACACAGGCAAGTGGTGTTTGAATTCAATACAAACAGACTTTTATAACCTTGCCTTTCACCATTTTAATACAAATTCTACATCTTCATTAATATTTCATCATTAATATCTAAATATGACCTCATTATCTTCTTCAGGTGTCTAACATCCCACAACTGTTCCCGTATGATAACTCTCCCCAAACTTTGCCACAGCAAGATCCTATTGTAAGTCTTACCTGTTCTAGCAATAATCTAATTTGTAAATGACAATACAGCTTACAGTACTTTAGTACACCACCCAGTCTTAAACACAATATTTGACATAACTAAACTGGGGAGCTTCCTCAGATCAGAAATGTTTCAAGGAACAGAGAAAAGAAGATGGTGTTTTTAGGGAATTCAACTTGTCCTCAGACCCGATATGTACTCTGCTGTCAGCAGATGCCGCCCTTTGAGGCCAGACGTCCTCTGGCCTTAGATCCTTTGCAGCCAGCCAAGCAGGACCAGCCAGGCCCTCTAGAACGGAGAGGCCAGGTGGGATCAAATGCACTCACAGTACCTGTAGTTAATGTCATGTTAATGTCATGGCCCTATGTCCTGTACATGTAGATCTACAGGAACAAGCTCACGTGAAAAATGTTGCTCAGTTTAACAATGATATTTTCCACCATATCCAGGTGCCCGTTCATCCATAGGATGGGAATGAGTTGTAAGTATAATTTAATCACATTTCACATACAAATTGCAGTGAAAAGGACAGTAACATCCCAAAAGGCCATTAGAACCTAACAATCACATTCTTTCATTTGTTCTTGTAGTGACTCGCATGATCCAGAGTGCCGGTGCCAGAGAGAGAAACGTCGACAAGATACATGTTTGTTTTAAATTAATCTGTGTGGAAAATGTCCGTGGATGGAGTAATGATGTAGTCAGCTGCCTTGATAAGCAACGTAATTTATTCTGTGTCGGAGTGAACTGATTTCATACAAGGATAGAGAACTAATATACTGTACACAGCAGAATACACTGTTATGTACTGTAATGTTATGTACTGTATTGTACGTAGTGGTTTCTATTGTGTGCAGCTTTTACCATGTTCCCCTATTAGTAATGAAGGCAATTAAAATGTTTACTAGCAACCATTTCAGCTCTCTTTATAAGTTGTTTTCATATCATTGAGACAGACTGTCTTGTACATGATGTAATTGTTTATTGTAAGTGAGATAGTGTAAAACACACCATAACTTTATTTTATCTTGTAAATGATTTGCATAGCAGGGGGCCGTTACAGTACAGTACTTGCTACCAGAACTAGCTAGCTAAAATCAAAAGCAAGCAAAAAAAAACATTGGCTCTTGGAAACCATACTCCAGGGATTTTCCTGGAATAGAAACCGAATGTAACATGTTTTCATCACACTGAAACTAGGTTTCCTTGAATTTAGATGGAAACTGTAAACATTAATGATGAGGTTCCAGTTCAGTCTTAAGTAGGTATCACATATATACATCCAGTATCAAACCTTTGCACACAAAACACTGTTGTGATCTAGTCACCCTGGTCCTCGTGTTCTCCTGCAGGGGCTGGGGCCTGTAAGAACATGTCAATAGTGACAACTAGCTCTCTCACTCTCTTCAAAGAAAAACAGATAGACCGCAGGCGCCATCTTTCCACCCCATTTATTTATGTGTGTGTGTGTGTGTCCCAGCCCCAGTTAAAGACCTCCTTTCAGTAAAAATTCAAAGCCAACCCATACTACCGTTCCATATTTGCCAAAATGATACTATCAAACATTCATGTAATCTAATTGACGCAATGTTTTTTTTTCACTTTCTCCTTTCGTAGAGGGTTGGCAGGTTCAGCACATGAGACTGTGTTATCGTTATCCTAGCTTTCATGCAGGTACACACAAGATAGTCTGTAACTATCAGTTAACATACCTGAGTTTCTGGAGCCACAGGGGCCATTTAGCCTTGCTATTTATTGATTGATTGCTTAGCCACATGACACTTAATTCCCAAGAGTAAACCACAGTTGTTTATTAATTACAAGTTCAAGTTCTCTTCATTGGCCCCAAGGGGAAATTAGTTTAGCAGCATAAGTCCACAGATAAAAACAGTACAACAAATAGACCCTAAGCAATGAAATACAAAACATCAGAGATTTTTTTTTAAAACATCAGAAAAAAAAGGGGGGGGGTGTCACAAATCACCCCCTATAAAAGTACAAGACAACAGCATAAACACTACAGAGAGATCTTTTGACTTTCCTGTTCTTGAGAACAAAGTAAATAGAAAGAAACAGAGCCCCATTGAAGGCTGAGCTGTCATGATCCACTTTCACACAATGGGACCATATCTGATTGTCAGACAAAAAGCAGAACACCGAGAAATTCCAATATGATAATCATAATATCTGATAAGAAAGTCTCATGAGGGTTCAGAAGATCTGATAAGATATCTATCCTCCACTGAAGACACTGAGCACAACATTTTCTGAGGTGGCAGCTATAGAGGAACAATTTAGAATACTTATCCCTGGTTTGAAATTATGGAACTTATTTCATTGGTTATCTGATCTGGAAACTCAGAACCAACCCAACTTTCTTCTAGCATGACATATCACCTGGGGCGTTAGCAAAACCCATTGATCAAGCCCAAACGAGTCAAAGGGGTAGAAACTGTAGTGCATGTGCCACAGTAAGCATTCTTGTGTGTAATTAAACATAATGGGAGGCATTAAGACTTGACGTTTTGTCTTACTTTTGAAGACTACGGACGTTTCATCAAACTACTAAGGCTTGCACATGCCACTGGAACACAATGATTTGATTGGCTGTCTCATGACGGTCGAGCAGTATAAAATGGCAACTATACAGACTTACGAAATACTTCACTTCTTCTCTACAACCAAAGACCTCTACAGCTGCTCTCACTACCAAGAAGGTGAGAATTTTCATACCATATTATTTTGACTGATGCTTAAACTTGTGTTAAGTATTTGGAACCTATTATTACCCCATTTCAGTTCTCTGGGTTTGATTATATTTCATACTGTCAATATACGAGGTGGTATAGGTTTGTTTAAATGTGCAAATATTCTCCTAAGTATTTTTTTTTTAAGATCATCATGATGAAACCAGTGCTCATAATGTGCCTGTTGGGCTCAACATTTGCTGCACCTGTAAGTATAGTGGCAACCGTAGAAGAAGTTTAACTGTATACATTATATCTCTACATATTCACTCAAAAGTTGTTTGTAATCAATGTTTTAAATGTTGCTCAGCTGTTTCTTACTCTGTATGACTGCTGACTCCAATCAATTCCCTTGTTTTACTAGGCTCCTGAAAGCGGAAGTAATGAGGTAAAAACACATTTTCCATGTACATGTAGGCAGACATCCCTCCCTCTCACCTCCCGGTGCCAAAATGTTTTTTTCTTGTCAAAAATAACTCAATTGCCTTAATTACATGTCTGCTGTCACGCTGTGTATTTTTCAGCAGGTTGCAGCACATGCCAACATGGCCGTGAGGATGATGGAGCTCTACAGAATGTACGGTTCCCTTCAGCAACAGGTTGGACATCCTCCATGGGATTTTTTCCACATGAACTTGAACATTCACTTAACTCTTGACTTGTGTGGAGTGTGTGAGTGTACAGGGGGCTCATCAAAAAGACAGAAATAAAACAACGTGGATTTTTGGGGGGGTGAAAAGGGCATTTTTGGGTGAATCGTTCATGATGTGTTTCCATGTTTCCTTGTAGGGGGTTGTAGCAGCAGGAAACCCTGTCATCCCTGTAGATCTCGTGAGAAATCTCCCACCTCCTTTCACCAAAGAAACCGAACAAAAGACCACATTACACAGAACTTGAATAAAACTGGCACAGCGTTTTATTTTCTTGATGAATTATTTATTGGATTGGGCTGACCTTCTAGAGCACATGCAGCACTGTGTGTCAGGATGGTGTGAGCAGCATTGGAGGTTGAAAGTGGGCCTTGATCATAGTCTCTCCTGCAGGCGAACGTGGTTCCAGCTCCCATACCGGCTGAGTCTGATGAGGAAGGCGCAGTAAGTGTGCTGTTCTGAATGGGTTACATTCCACTTGATGAGATGAATTAGGACTGTTGGCCGTTCTAAACCAGTACAGAATGGTTCTCATCCTGCTTTTAAGGAGGAAAGAATGTGAATTTGTATATGTGTGTGCTGAATGTGAATGTGCGTGTGGAAGCTCATCCAATTTATTCTCATTCCTTCTGTGTCTGTTCTCCATCCCCAGGATGCCTATGGGGTTGGTTTACCAGTCGGCGCAGCCCCTGCTGCCCCCCTGAACTCTGATGAGGAGGAAGAGGAGGCTGCTGAAGCGGAGGCTGAGCCCGCTGCCACGGAGGGTGGAGTGGAGGCTGAGCCCGCTGCAGAAGCAGCCCCGGAGGCCGGCGCTCCCGTGGACGCGGTGCCCGCTCTCCCTGAGGTCTCCGTGGACATTGCCGTTGCCGTCCCCGCCGGCGCTGACGTTGCTGCTGCCGTGGATACCGCCACCGCGGATGCTGTTGGCGTCGTTGCCGCTGCCTCACTCGATCCAGCCCTCATTCCGCAGGGGTCAGTTGCCGTGGATATCGACACCACTGTAGTGGCGGTGGACACACCTGCGTTGGTGTGATCTTCACAGCCACTGTTTCTGACCTGAGCACGCTCCCCTGATGTAATCATGAGTTTGGAAGAAGGAGGTGTGTGTACACCTGGCTACTGGTGGCAAGAAATGAGCCTGGACTGTCTTGTGCAGTCAAACACCACTGATTCAGCCTTTATCTTGTGTTCTCTTTTCATTCTTAATAAAAATCATTCTTGTTGAGATATCTTGGGTTTTATTGAGTCTCATCTGACACCTAAACACCGAATCTGTTTCTTAGGTTTGAAAGCTGTGGCTTCACAACTTATCCATGTCTTTCAAAAAGGAAGCCATCGAGTGCACTGTCTATGTAATCATAGTTGCCTCCAACCACAGACGTGGATCGGATCTTATGTCATCACATTACTGATGGAAGTACACATTATAGTGTTTTCATCTGATCTCCAAGTGGGTATAGGCTACATGGCTATGTCTTGTTTGTTTTAATAGGATCAGAGGGATATGAGAAGTTGCTGACAAGGCAGAGGGGGGAAAGGGGGGAGGGGGCAGTGTAGCAAAGCCGGCCCTCACAGAGGATTAATCTTCATCTGTTCTTCTCTAGGTGAGCCAGCTCACAGAGGTGATGCTGCACACACTCCTGGCTCAGAGAGCTTTTTTCTTTTATCTTGTCTCATTATTTTGATAATAACTCTATTATATGTTTACTAGAGCATTGTCTCTTTTCACAATGTTACATTTTGAATCAGTAGGTGAATTAAATTAGCGATAAGTAATATCTGATACTTTGTTTATTCTGAAAATAATTCACTTTGAAAGTGAAAGAATCACTTTGACCAAATTGTAATAACACAATGTAGTAATAAAATAATAATGAGCTTGGGAACAGGTTTTAAAATGTCTCCAATAATCACAATCAGAAGGTTCTGCAGATTCTAAATTGCAGGTTTTCTCTGCAATTTAATTAATTCCCATGACAGGAAAATAGTATATTCTGGATGAATTACATGTTCAGTGTATTCATAGTTAAACATTCAAAATGACTCAAATGATTTGTTCCCACTAGAAGTGTGTAATGGTTCTCTAGTACCAGAGGAGGGTGTGGGGGGGGATATGAGCACTCTCTAATCTACTTATGTTGGTCAGGGTCAGATGTGTCTCTACAACACAGCTATTACACAATGCTTGGATGTAAGGATATATTCATTGTGATATGATCATCTACTTGTGACTGTGTTAATTGAGCGTTAAAAGTGTGTTAATTGTGTTTGGAGTTGGAGCACACAGGTCATTTTCTAAGATAGCCTAGTTAACGAACTATGGACTGTATACTACGCTGAATAAATGTGAGTATTATACAACATTGGTTGTAGTTGAGTTTCTGTGTAATTTGTTTTATGCATCAACAATGACTTCTGTATTTGTAGATTTTCATGTGGGAAGCTTGGTGAGTAGTTATTAATAGTAACTGGCTTGATTATTCTGTAAAAAAACATGATCACAGTATTGCAATGGTTTAGAAATACTTACAAAAATGCTTTCAAGATACTGCTGGGTTTGACTGAATGGAACGTTGTTACATTTATATTTGAAAGGCTGGATCGTAAATCTGCAGTCATGGCAACCACGTCAAGCTGGCAACCACGCTACCTGGCTTTGTCATGTTGTGTCTCTTCAGAGATGAACACTGAAACAGAGGGGGAAAGCACAGAGGATGACATGTAAATAACAACACACCAGGATACACACTCTCATTTGACATGTTCAAGACCATAGGTGGAGGTTTGGTGTTCACTACCAATGTCAAGTGACCATTTCTATGTCCCTTCCAAAAGGTGTGCAGCAGGGCAGGACAGGGGTACTGTTCACATATAGGATGACAGGAATTTTTCAATCAAATCAGATAAACCAATCTGGACTTTTTTCCGGACGATTTGGTGCCCTAGGTGAGAACAGTTTATGGGAGTGGGGCGGGGTGCGCCCAGTTGGTGCCACGCCCCTTGCAGGTGCTGCAGAGGCATCCTAGAACCAATGGTCAAACCTAGCCTTCACCCTTGGTCTGATTACAAATGTCACAGAATGTTTTATTGTCAAATTTCATGTTTCAGGATTTAATTGGAAATTATTCTTGTTTTTCAGAGATCAGCAGCCTCCTTGCCCAAGTGGTCTGTTCAATGTCAACAACAACAATAACAAGGAGGAGTATGTATGTTATAAAATAATGATAACATATTTCAACATTACCTGAGTGTGTCTCATTTAAACTGATTTCAATGTACTTTCCCCAGAGAGGAGAAAACAAAGAAAAAAGAGAAGAAAGAAAAAAAGGAGAAAAAAGAGTAACAGGCTGTTCCTGATAAACTATACAGACTTAGTTTAACAAGTAAATTAATGAGATGCTGTGACTCATTCCCACGTGTCTCGTTTTCTGATTTTCTCAGGAAGAAAGACAAGAAGGAGAAAAAAGACAAGAAGAAGGAGAAAAAGGAGAAAAAGGATGAGAAGGAAAAAGAGAAAGAGAAAGAGAAAGAAAAGGAGAAGGAGAAGGAGAAGGAGAAAGAGAAGGAGAAAGAGAAGTATGGATTGTATATGAACACATCAGTGCTATATGGACGCCATATTTGAATTGTTTTCCATAATTCCTTGCTCTTTTCTGACAGGCCCAAGGAGGCGTTTATCATTAACCCTGCCGGCAGTTTGTACTACAACTGGTTATTTATCATTGCTATTCCAGTCATGTACAACTGGACAATGATTATTGCAAGGTAGCTTCTTAACTTTGTATTGCATTGAAAGCACACATATCTGACTATTATGACTGGTAAAGAAGCATGTGCTTGCCTACACCACTCCCAATCACACTAGTGTCTCTCTCTTCAAGGGCCTGCTTTGAGGAACTCCAGCATGACTACCTCATCACCTGGATGATTCTGGATTACTGCTCTGATGTCATCTACCTGGCAGACATGGCTTTCAGGGCAAAGACAGGTGAGGAAAAAAGCACCTGTCCAATCGCAGGATGTTAGAACCAATCTGGATGATGTCTACTGATCCTGACTTCTGTGTTGTCAGGTTTCCTGGAACAAGGCCTTTTGGTGAAGGACGAGAAGCTGCTTCGTCAGCGCTACTTCAGCAGCTTCCAGTTCCGTGTGGATGTTGTATCCATGCTCCCCACAGACATCTTCTACTTCTACCTGGGGCTGGACTACCCGGAGATCCGCATCAACAAGCTACTGCGCATCAACCGTATGATGGAGTTCTTTACCCGTACCGAGAACAAGACCAACTACCCCAACATCTTCCGTATCTCCAACCTGGTCATGTACATCATCATCATCATCCACTGGAACGCCTGCCTCTATTATTCCTTCTCCAAGTCCATCGGCTTCGGATCAGATGCCTGGGTCTACCCTGCTCTGGATGACCCAGACGAGCCAGAGTTCGGGGAGCCCATGAGGAAATATGCCTTTAGTCTCTACTGGTCGACGCTGACGCTGACCACCATCGGTGAGACGCCGTCCCCGGCCCTGGACTCAGAGTTCCTGTTCCACGTGGTGGACTTCTTGGTTGGGGTCCTGATCTTCGCCACCATCGTGGGCAACATCGGCTCCATGATCACCAACATGAACGCTGCCCAGACGCAGTTCCAGTCCCGTATCGACAACATCAAGCAGTACATGCAGGTGGGATGACACAGGGCTGCTGACACCATCAATACCATTTCAAACCAATGCCTAATATTTATGTTACATGTCTTTCCATGTTGATATGTCAGTATTGTATGAATACGACGAATGAATAAGGAACCTGAATAAACCTGAATTCCCACTATTTGTGTCCTGACAGGTCCGTAAGGTTAGTAAGGACCTGGAGGACCGTGTTATTAAGTGGTTTGACTACCTGTGGAACAACGGGAAGGCTCAAAACGAGAGAGAGGTGTTGCGATACCTGCCGGACAAGCTGAGGGCTGAGATTGCCATCAACGTCCATCTGGACACGTTGAAGAAGGTCCGCATCTTCGCAGACTGCGAAGCGGGTCTGCTGATTGAGCTGGTGTTGAAACTCCGCCCCCAGGTGTTCAGCCCGGGGGACTTCATCTGTAAGAAGGGGGACATTGGACGTGAGATGTATATCATCAAGGAGGGAAAGCTAGCGGTTGTGGCCGACGACGGCGTCACACAGTTTGTTGTCTTGGGTGACGGAAGCTACTTTGGCGAGATCAGCATCCTCAACATCAAGGGGAGCAGAGCAGGGAACCGAAGGACTGCCAACATCCGCAGCATTGGATACTCAGACCTCTTCTGCCTGTCCAAGGATGACTTGATGGAGGCCATGACGGAGTACCCGGATGCAAAGGCAATGCTGGAGGAGAAGGGCAGGCAAATCCTGCTGAAGGACGGTCTCCTGGATCTGGACCCAGCCAACATCATGCCCGATGACAAGGACCTGGAGGAGAAGGTGGACCGCATGTACAGCACCATGGAGCTGATGCAGATGAAGTTGAAGAACCTGCTGGCTAGCTACGACGTTACAGACAAGGCCCTGATGGAGCGCATCACCTTGATGGAGCATCTGACTGGAGAAGAGGTAGAGGAGGAGGAGGAAGGTGAGGAGAAAAAAGCAGAGGGAGAGAAACAAGAGGTAGGAGTGGTGGAGGAGGAAAAGGAAGGAGAGATAGCAGAGGAAAAGAAAGAAGAGATGGAGAAGGAAGAGGCAAGAAAAGATGAAGAGAAGAAAAAGTAGAAGCAAAGGGGAGATTTAGGGGGAAGGAAGTAGCAATTTTCTTTCAAGCCTGAATTGAACTTTATAAGAACAAAAAAATTATATATGTCAACAGGGAGTATGGCTGACTGTCTTTGTAAGAGTGTTTGCCATCGGACAATGGAGTAAGAAAGAGACTGAAAAACACCAAGTCAGATGAGCATCTGAACAAATCCCTCCAGTAGATAGATAAGTGTAAACCAATACAACAGTGGTGGGGAATATTGTTCATTTATGTAAAATACTTTTCTGTATTGTAGAAGATGTGGAGCACGAATTGGGAAATTAAACATTTCCATTAAAAACGTAAAAATATATAGATTTTTGTTCTCTGTTTTTGTTCAAATCAATCCTGTGTGAATCCAAGCTAAGTAATCAATGTGCCACACAAACAGCGATGATGCAACTCAATCATGCAGTACATATGTTCTTCCACAGGGTGAAGGTAGAGGGCTGCTTTATTTTCATAAGCATAAGTAGCATAGCATTTTAAGTAGCATAGTAAAGCATAGACATCAAACTGAACACATTGTCATAATTTCTCTTTTGTATGCATAGCAAAGTGTACTGTACAATAAGATGTCTTGCCTAGAGGCTTGATTGGTGCCATCTTACCTCACCAGAACCTTTCTAACACTGTTTTTCAGACAGACACACACATTTTCAGTCAAAATTGGTCTTGTAATCTGTTTTGAGTCTTCAGTATTGAAAGGCTTGTGCGTAATGGACTATTCAGATGGTTCCACTGGCGGTCTTAAAGATAACAGTTTAGACTCCCACCTTTTCCTGACAGGTTTTCATTTGAGTTTCCCTTTTAAAATGCCCACATATCTTTCCTGATGCCTGCTGTTATGTTGTGTAAAATTACTTGTATGCGCTTTGTACCATGGGAGATTTGAAAGTGGTGTTCATTGTACATCAAAATAAGACGTAACATTTCAAGATACTTGTAGAAGGTAATAGTGTCTATTGTTTTGTCTTACTCTCGCTTCCATTTTAGCAATTCACTATGAATTATTGTTGAGGGATTAGAGATCAGATGATTGGAGGAAAAGAAAATTGGAAAATAATGATTGCGCATGACAGCCTTGATATAGGCGATTCCATTTTGTGTCACATTTAAAATTTCACAGGAAGAGCTCAATACACATCTCATTAGTTATACTATCTTAGTCCACAATTGCCACACAATCTCATTCATTATGGAGATCCATGCAAACCCCAGGTTTCCAGACATTACCCCAAATGCGTGTGGTAATGAAAACAAACAGGACTCTTTCTGTGGAGTACAAAATACATTTGCATTGTCTCCAGTGAGACAGTTATCCAATTACATTCCCACAGAAAGACAGGAGTACTAGAAGCCACCCTGGTGCAATTATACCTCATTCTTACTAATATATCTGATCCATGTGCATATTCTGGTGAAAAGCTTTCATTTAAAGTATCTGGAAAATCTTAAAACATGGATTTGAATCTGAGATTTCCTTCTTCTTCTTTGTCGCCACAAATGCCTTTTCACTCTCTCAGATATGAGATCCATTATTGATTTGGTTTGGAACAAACTAGGTGCTGCACTGCTGGCTTCTTGATTGTTTTGTATACAGAGCTGGTGGCCCAGCTACCGGCTATACTGTTGTGTTAGTCAAGCCTAGCAAGCAAGATAGAAGTTAGACTTGATATGCATGTTAGATTTGAGAGCTTGTCTTGCAAACCTCCACAGCTTGCTGCAGCGCCCAGGGGATGGGGTTTGTGTTGCGTGGTAATCAAACCAAGGTCGAGGCAGACCCCCATTGTGCAAACAGAGGAAGTAAGGAAGCGATTTCTTTAGAAAAACATTTTTTTCCCGAAGGACAAGAACTGTTGGCAA
Organism: Neosalanx taihuensis; assembly: GCA_030340665.1. Lineage (NCBI taxonomy): Eukaryota > Metazoa > Chordata > Actinopteri > Osmeriformes > Salangidae > Neosalanx > Neosalanx taihuensis. The sequence continues at coordinate 9,341,180 of CM059301.1, forward strand.
GGCACAGCATGCTGACAATCACAGGCGTTATTCAATAGGTAAAAGAAAGACATTAACCTTATACAGAAATCTGTCTGATAAGAAAGTGATCAAATACTTATTTGACACAGTAATATACAATAAATTAACAATTTAATCATACAATGTGATTTCTGGATATGTATTTTTTTATTCTATCTCAGTGGAAATACACCTACGATTAAAATGTTACACCCCTCCATGTTTTCTACTACTACTGTGAGAGAACTTGAAAAATCACAGGGTGATCAAATACTTACTGACCTCACTGTACGTACACAATGAATATTAGTTCATTTGGATGATATCAAAAGTGAGTTTCCATCACTCTGAACCATCTCCCATTCTCAGTTCAGTGTAGGAAGCCACATCATTTCTCATGGGAGAAATCATCCATTTCCTTGAAAACTCAGAGTGACAACCATGAAATCTCTCGCCATGCTGCTGTCACTCACATTTAACGGAGCATTTTTGAGAGGGAGGATGGAAACTACGAGATTGGCACCAGACCTCCTCCACAGGCCATTCTAGGTGTAGCGGCAGGTACAATTAGCAGAAGTGACAGGAGCATTTATTGGCTCTCATTTCACAAGTCACTAGATTCTCACCATCAGTAAGCACAGTCAAGTATATCAAATCGAGGCACATTTGTGATCTGTGTAATTGTATGTGTTTTGTCGATCCCTGTTTGAAATGGTGTCCCTGATGAACGTTCTTTGTGGAGTTCCTCTTTTCTCAAGTGCACTATCGTTCAAAAGTTGGAGATTACTTAGAAATGTTCTTGTTTTTAAAATAATATTCATTCAAATAACATCAAATGGACAAATTGATACAAGCTTAAAAGCCATGGGAGACATTTAATATAATGTCCAAATGCCCCACAATGCTGGATTCATCTTTGTCTCCAACAGACGCAAGAAGATCCCGCAGCAGATATGCTGTTTGCTCTTTGGCACAGAAGCAGACACCCTCTTGAGCAGCTAATTAGCCTCATTCCACATAGTCAAGGCTGGAAGAGTGAAAGGTAGACCGCCTACAGAGGACCAGTTTGAGGTTTGTAAAGTTGTGTGAGCTCCATTCAAACTCAGACACAAACTCCTCTTGAGACCTGCTTAGCATATAACTGATGCATTAGCATGTGTGAATAATTTTGAATGACTTTGACTGACATTTTGACTGACATTTTGACTGACTTATTTATAACAGGCTTACTGCTGGAGATCCACCTAGGTCTCTCATGTTTACATTTAGTAGACACTCTTCACCAGAGCGAAATACAGCGAGTACAAGGACATTCCCCCCTGAGGAAAATAGGGTTAAGTGCCTTGTCCAAGGACACAATGTCATATTGCCATAGCCTGGACTCAAACTCACAACTTTTTGATTGCTAGTCTGACGCCTTAACCAATCAGCCACCTGACTCCCTCTTATTACATCACACTGAAACCCGATTTACCAGCTTGTTGATGTTACCATTGGTTATACATTGTTCCCTTCCACCCTCACCATAAGTCTGCAGCTCTTTGTTTTGTTTTTACTTTGTTGTTTTTTGTTGCTATTATTGTGCTGAGCACAGTGGGATTGGACATTGATGTTGTATTGATGTTGGAGAATACATTTGATTTCCTCTTTAGATGTGCCCACCATGTCTCTCTTGTTGTACAAGAGTGAAAGATGAAAGATTTATTTTTGTAAATTTTGTACAAGTGCACTTGAAAAATATGTTCCAGTTCCAAGATAGAAGACATAAAAAATAACAATACAAATGTTATCAACTGGAAACTACATGTCCTCTTTTCATAAATTCTACGTTGTGTGGGTCACCCATCTAAATTATCAATCATTTTACAGTCAATCAACATAATCAACCAACTTGACCTAACTGGTAGGAAAGATTTCGAAAAACACCTCGTTTTACAGTCTGCCTTCAGCCATTCCCAGCAGCGAAAGCTTTCCTGAAGCTAATTAACAATGCTGGATTCATCTTTGTCTCCAACAGACGCAAGAAGATCCCGCAGCAGATATGCTGTTTGCTCTTTGGCACAGAAGCAGACACCCTCTTGAGCAGCTAATTAGCCTCATTCCACATAGTCAAGGCTGGAAGAGTGAAAGGTAGACCGCCTACAGAGGACCAGTTTGAGGTTTGTAAAGTTGTGTGAGCTCCATTCAAACTCAGACACAAACTCCTCTTGAGACCTGCTTAGCATATAACTGATGCATTAGCATGTGTGAATAATTTTGAATGACTTTGACTGACATTTTGACTGACATTTTGACTGACTTATTTATAACAGGCTTACTGCTGGAGATCCACCTAGGTCTCTCATGTTTACATTTAGTAGACACTCTTCACCAGAGCGAAATACAGCGAGTACAAGGACATTCCCCCCTGAGGAAAATAGGGTTAAGTGCCTTGTCCAAGGACACAATGTCATATTGCCATAGCCTGGACTCAAACTCACAACTTTTTGATTGCTAGTCTGACGCCTTAACCAATCAGCCACCTGACTCCCTCTTATTACATCACACTGAAACCCGATTTACCAGCTTGTTGATGTTACCATTGGTTATACATTGTTCCCTTCCACCCTCACCATAAGTCTGCAGCTCTTTGTTTTGTTTTTACTTTGTTGTTTTTTGTTGCTATTATTGTGCTGAGCACAGTGGGATTGGACATTGATGTTGTATTGATGTTGGAGAATACATTTGATTTCCTCTTTAGATGTGCCCACCATGTCTCTCTTGTTGTACAAGAGTGAAAGATGAAAGATTTATTTTTGTAAATTTTGTACAAGTGCACTTGAAAAATATGTTCCAGTTCCAAGATAGAAGACATAAAAAATAACAATACAAATGTTATCAACTGGAAACTACATGTCCTCTTTTCATAAATTCTACGTTGTGTGGGTCACCCATCTAAATTATCAATCATTTTACAGTCAATCAACATAATCAACCAACTTGACCTAACTGGTAGGAAAGATTTCGAAAAACACCTCGTTTTACAGTCTGCCTTCAGCCATTCCCAGCAGCGAAAGCTTTCCTGAAGCTAATTAATCAGCTCATGCTCTGCTCTTTCTGCAATAGGACTTGACCCATGATGACCTTTACAATCCTATTCTTTTCCGGTGCGTTTGACCAGTCTGGGATGCCGGTTAATTGATCTTATTGAGCTGGTCAGAGCCAAGGCCTCGAGTCAGTGTGTGAAATGTATTTTGGCACATTCTTTTTGTCCCCCTCAATTAGCTACCAGAAACTGTGATGTGTCCCAGCTCAGACTCTAAGGCGAGGAGTTTTAACAAGGTTACTGTGAGATCTTGCTGTGACAGAAAAAGATACATAATGACAGGGTGCTATTGAAGAGCATGTGTTGTCCATGTACAGTATGTGGATATTTGTTTTAGTTTACACAAACTGGGGTAGTGAAACTGCATAGATATCGTATCACCTTCTGCACCCTCGACCCTGCTGGCCTGTGCTCTGTCACTGTAGTTCTGAATGATTTAGTCTAGCATCACCCCAGGCTTCTTGTCCCATCCTCTAATGGATGGTGCAACATGAAAACACTCTGAATCTGAAATACTGTACAGTTCAAACAGAAATGGATGTGACATCAAACAATCTCTGTTCATTTATTGATTTCACGGTGTGTTTACATGTGATGTTGTGTCATTGCGCAGTGAGGACTCCACTCATAACCAGCCAGCCTTAAAATCTATCAATGAACGCATAAATGAACACATTTCTATGGATAATTCTCAATTAGAACACATTCTCGCATACATCTGACCTCCAGCTGACGATTTAATGTTGATCATGCTATTAACACCATAGTATTGGACCACCTTAATTAACCATAATGTTTAGTCCACCTTCATTAGCAGTCATCTCTATGCTTTCTACTCTGCCAAGAATGACATTATTATAACAGTGGACATCAAAGGGAGAGTCAAATGTATTTTAATTGTGTAACGTGTGAGCACACTTCAAACAAGCTGATCATGTGCTGTGCATACTTGCAGGTGTTACTGTAGAGTATCAAAGAGGCTCCGTCGTACGGGCAGCATGCCAGATCTACAAACGGCGTGTAATCGGTTTCCAGGCATGTAATACATCCCTCACACACGCCTCTCCCACCTTTCTTACAGGAACTTGGTCAGTTCACCATAATATTCAGCTCCAACTTCCTTCAGCCTGATGTAACCAAGAATCCTGACAACAGCCTCATGTGGCGTTTCCATCTAAACACCTGAGGATTTAGATCCACTAGAAGGCCAGGTGATGCTGGTGTGTTAACGTGGACGTTTTGGAGTTTGACAGTGCTGTTATGGGAAACAGCAACATCTGATAACCCAAAGGATTGGACCTGTAAATGACCCATTTCACAATCAGGAGCGGCTTCCTTTCAGGATCAGGAAGTTGAGGCGGGCCTTATTCCTCATGATGTTCTTGGCAATGCTCCCTCAGTGTAAGCAGTGGTTCCAGCAGGCAGGAGGAACTGCCAGGAAGAACAACAGATAAAAAAGATTGCTTCTAGGAAATCTGTATTGAGTGTTTTTAGTGTCTCTTGTAAAGGATGGTGAGGGTGTTCACACTAGAGTTAAGGGAGGGATGGGGGGGGGGCTTCTACGTAGTGTTCCCTGATGTATGACTTCGCTGCTTCATATTCTCAAAATGTGCAGACAAGAATGAGCAAATTATGAAAATGATCATATCAATAATTAAACACTACCATCGTTCCCATATTTCTTTAACGCTTACATTTTGAATGCATCTAAAGGAATGTGTATCACACGTTCACATAAAGGGAGTGAATATAACAACAACCTACGGAGACATGAAACACCGCAAGCACTGGCATCATTTAAATATCCCTGAAGGTGAAACTTCAAATTGCACTGGTCTGCTCTGCATTTCAATCAGCTTGAGGGATGAGAGGATGTTGAGGGACCATGAACCCTGGCCCCTCAAGTGGCTCTCCAGGCGTAAAAAATTATAATCATCAAGATTACTCATAACATGAATCAAGTTAGAAATTGTAGAAACCTTGATCCTTTGTAGTACACATCACACGGTGTTCATGACACTAAAAGGAATAGCTAAACTGTAGAGAATCCCGTCTTTTCGTCATTTACAGTGCAAAAAATGCACTATAAAATTATTGAGATGATGAGAGGCTACCGGATCACAATCGCGGTAGCATGTCTCTGTTAAGATCTCGGGCTCAGTGCTGGCGATCCGCGGATGTGCTCTGATTCAGTAGCTGTCGATCAGAATCCAGTGTGCGATTCGAGATGTCTGCGAGGATAACCTGGATACCATCTGGGGATCAGCAAGTGCTCTGCTGACACTGAATTTTTCCCTATATAACATATGTTCGTGTTCCAGCGGGCTTGCTGCCTTTGCATACATCCTGATGGGCTCGCTGACAAGCACAAGCCGAGGTCGAGGTCGAATGAGAAGGGCACCGGGGGAGATGGTTGGTGGATCTGGTTTAGCCGCAAGTTCACCTTCCGTCCAGCACTGGGTCTAGACGGAATGCGCACTTGGGACGGCCTGGTAAACTGTCAGATGGTCAGATGCGACACGACAGATATGCACACATAGTATGCAGTCATCGTTAATGCTGGCATGACCCGTGCATCCAGAAAAACAACTTGTTTTTCGCCCTCAGTACTAAGTGGGATGTCAGGGAGTCCTCCTGTGGCCCAGGAGCAGCGGTGCTCCCCTTACACATAGTCTGGCTGAGTGGTGGAATTGTTGGGGGATTATATCCCTATTGCCCCCTGCCTCAAATGCTATGTATGCTACATGTGTTTTATTGAGGCAGTAGGGAGCGTTTCCCTTCAGATCTTCCACTCCAAGTCAAACATATTTCCATGTTACGGTTATCAATAAATTATCAAATAAATCACGTTAGTGTCCTGACTAAAATGAAAATATATGCAAATATATAGATACAATGAAGATAGTTCTGGTTGACATAAGGGGTAGGTAGTAATACTGATGCGATATTAAAAGTGTCTTCTATGAAGGAGACACTCATTGGTTATGATGTGGAATTAGTTAATTAGCCTACATAAACATAAGTGGAAGGGTGTGTTATCCAACTATTTTACACCAATATATTATTAATGCATAGTTATTAATCTTAGCCTAATTAATATGCTACATAAAGATGTCATGTCTGGACTGGCGAGGGATTTGATTTTGTTGACGTTAGATCAACATAAAAATATTTATACACCTGCTTGTGTTTTTTGTGCCAAACGGAACTGCAACCTGTTCACATTATGTTGTTCACAGTTTTTTCCGTTCTCAATTTTTTTTAAAAAAAAGCAGTGAGTCTAAGGAATTGATTGAATAGGGGGTTGCTGTCGCTCCAACCTATCGTTCACCCACTAACTTGGAAAAAGGCAGCCTGCCAAAATCAATCCACTTCTCGCTGTATTGGTGCCACTGGTGCGTCACGCGCAGTGCACGTGTTGCTGCTGTGGACCGCGCGCTTCTCTGCATTTGATAGAAGAGGAACAGCACGGTGGAAACCAACTCCACATTTCATATCGCAAACAATTCAAATTCAAAACGTATTTTGAATCGAAGTATTCTGAAAGACATGCATGCATGCATTAGTTGGATCGGAAAGGATAACAGTACTAGTTATTAAGAATAGGGCAGTGGAAAGGGTGCAGCATTACCATCGTGAAGAAGTGGCTTCCATTCTCGGTCCTGTTTTTGCGGAAATCATTAATGAAAATAATAAAACAAAAACATAATTAGCTTTGACTAAGTGAAATAGGAACCAGAATGGCTGCGGTGCACAACGGATCGAACATCACGGGGAACTACAGCAATCAGTTTGTTCAGCCTCCCTGGCGCGTGGCGCTGTGGTCCGTAGCCTACAGCTCCGTCCTCACGGTGGCTGTCTTCGGGAATCTAATAGTCATTTGGATCATTCTTGCCCACAAAAGAATGCGCACGGTGACCAATTATTTCCTTTTGAACTTGGCGTTTTCAGACGCATCCATGGCTGCTTTCAACACTTTGATCAACTTTATTTACGCTTCTCACGGAGAATGGTACTTCGGAGAGGCTTATTGCAAATTCCACAACTTCTTCCCAGTAACTGCAGTGTTTGCCAGCATCTATTCCATGACAGCGATCGCCGTTGACAGGTATTGGGGGATGCAACTGGAATCATTCTTAATTTACCTGTTGAAATTTGAACTTTTCTGTCAGTTCCAATGGTTCAACACATATCGGAGCTTATCACGTGCGTTCATGTTTTATGTGTCCCCAATTTTATGGAGCTATATTTGTGCCAGAATCCTGAGCGAGCAAAGATAGATTCTGAGCACACAAGGAGAGATTTTGAGCACAGAAAAACATATTTTGCAAGCACATCAATTATATTTCAAAAAGAAATTACACTTGAGCAAACAAAAACATATTCTGTGTGCACAAACAGGCCGCTGCGCTCGCTCGCCCCCCCCGTCCTGCTCGCTCAACATCTCTCGCTCGCTCAGCTTGGCACACACGTTACAAATGTGCCACAAAACCAACCAATCAGAGACCTGGCAGAAGTACGTCCTGATTGGCTGTTTGCTCTCCAATGGGATCGCTGGTTACTGTAACCCGGAAAAAACAAAGGAGATCGCATCAGATGGTGGTGGACCTGTGTGAAGTTGGCCCCCCGTCTTGTTCAAAATAAAAAAATAGCACTGCTGTTCGTTTGTGCTGGTTTGTGCTGTTAAAATAAAGTATTTTGCAATTATGGTTTGAGAGATATTAAAGTTTTATTTTTCATACGTGACGTCACTCAGCCCCCCGTCAACCTTCAAATCGAGTCAAACTGGTCTCTATCGTTTGTGCTAGGTTTGTGCTCGTTTGTGCTGTTAAAATAAACATTTGTGCTACTATAGTTTTTAAGTTATTCTTAAAACTTTATTTTGGCCACTTGTTATGTATTTTTTACTCCACCTGCAGTGCTTTTCAGTTAGGGGCTTTAATCATATCCAACATGACCCTGGGCTGGGCATGAAAACCAAAGGTTTGAATGTATGGGATAAAAGAAGTAAAGAGGCAATTTTCACGTTGACAACGCAACTGTGTGTGCCATTTATTAATTAACCAACAAAGTGCAAAAATAGCAACAAATAATATTTGAAAATATAAATGTATGACTCTTTTGTGTAGAACACAACATGAGGTTGCACATTCTGTTTTTCCTGTGCTGTGGAAACCCCCTTGGACAGGTCATCATACCATCATGGAAGTCCTTTACTCGGCGTCCCTTTTTTTGTAAACATTCCCATCGAGTGATCAGTTTGATGCAATGGGCAACATCTACTCGGATGAAGCAGGGAGGTAACTGACTTGAGTCAGCGTGACCCAGTAGTACACCAAAGCAGGTATTTATGTAGGACCTTAGGTCGGGCTGAGGTGTGAAGGCCTTGACAAGACCCCCTAGTAATGCTAGTGAGAAATCTGACACAGCCTCTTTTGGAATTGGTGCCCCTGCTCTATGCCACTCACTTAGCCAGTTTGCAATGCTGTCAATGTTATGCTTTTCAGACAGCATTTGTACTACTGGTGTGTGTACACCAGTGTGAGCAGACAGGACTCCTTGATACAAGAATATGTGGCCAGATTTATCTGTTGGTCTGCTCAGCTGTCTTACCACAGAACCAGTGGCATCAAAGCTAAAACCTGACCCATGGAGCTTTGAAAGGGACTTGTACACTTCCATCTGCGAAGGGGTCCAGTAGTGGCAGAAGAACTTGTCCAGCCCAATGTCAAAAATGCTCCCACTCAAACTGGCACTGTACTTCAGAAGCTGCAGTGACAAGATTGGATCTTTGTGCTGCAACTCCTTGCTTCCCCTCTCTGACTTTGCCTTTCTCAGAGTAGATAGGCTGGGTAGGTGGCTTGGCTCAGGGTCGCCCATGGACATCAGCTTTGTGGCCTTGGCTGCTCTCCACACATGAGGAAGTTCTTTCCCCTGCCAGAGCTCCTCCGACACCTTCACCCTCTCTTCACCAGCCAAATTACGTTTCCCTTTGCCGCTGTGGAGACTTTTATTCACCTGCTCCAATGAGGTGCTCTTCCCCAGCTTTTCCCAAATGTCATGCCTATTCATCAAACCTTTGGTTTTCATGCCCAGCCCAGGGTCATGTTGGATATGATTAAAGCCCCTAACTGAAAAGCACTGCAGGTGGAGTAAAAAATACATAACAAGTGGCCAAAATAAAGTTTTAAGAATAACTTAAAAACTATAGTAGCACAAATGTTTATTTTAACAGCACAAACCAGCACAAACCTAGCACAAACGATATAGACCATTTTGACTCGATTTGGACGTTGACGGGGGGCTGAGTGACGTCACTGGTCAGAACATTTAATTTTGAATTACTCAAAACCCTTAACAGCACAAACGATAATTTTTACGGCACAAACCAGCACAAACCTAGCACAAACGAACAGCAGTGCTATTTTTTTATTTTGAACAAGACGGGGGGCAACTTCACACAGGTAGTCCACCTGCATCTGATGCGATCTCCTTTGTTTTTTCCGGGTAAGAGTAACCAGCGATCCCATTGGAGAGCAAACAGCCAATCAGGACGTACTTCTGCCAGGTCTCTGATTGGTTGGTTTTGTGGCACATTTGTAACGTGTGTGCCAAGCTGAGCGAGCGAGAGATGTTGAGCGAGCAGGACGGGGGGAGCGAGCGAGCGCAGCGGCCTGTTTGTGCACACAGAATATGTTTTTGTTTGCTCAAGTGTAATTTCTTTTTGAAATATAATTGATGTGCTTGCAAAATATGTTTTTCTGTGCTCAAAATCTCTCCTTGTGTGCTCAGAATCTATCTTTGCTCGCTCAGGATTCTGGCACAAATATAGCTCCATACAATTTGGGTTGTACTTAAAATATACATATATATTTTTTTAAAGTCTTATTTTTACTCATAAGTGAATAAGGCTGTCAGTGTTTCCTGTAATTCGCCTCGCATTTGTTTTTGTCAATCATCCATTCACTCCCTTTAGTTATCTGGCTGCACTAAAAGCAAGGAATCGAGAAAGAGAGGGGATTTTGTTTGTGTGTGTACGCGCGAGTGCGCGTGTGTGCACTTGTGTGCGCGCGCGCGTGTGTCTGCGTGATGGGGGTAGTTGCAGCGCGTGTACTAAGCAAAAGCAGGAATCAAGATGAAAGTCCCCTGGAAACAGAAACAACCCAGGCTCTCTCCAGCCTCCACCTCCTCACTGTGGTGTAGCCTTCTGAGGAAAACATCTAAAAACACCTCTGGCCATGGCTTGGCTAAAACTAATTAATGTCATTTGACAAACTAGCTGGCTCCCGCACCATTGCTGTTCAATCTCAGGCTCTGTTAACTTATTTATGGTAACTCCAGGGGGGCGACACAAGAGAGGCCTAAGCACATCCATTTTGGTGATGGAGGCCCCAGTGGGCTGTAATGTTATTGTGCATCCGTTCAACATCACTTCACTGGAGGAATGGGCTTTGTCAATATGCATGTTAATGTAGACGATTTAACATAATGTGGGCCTTATGTACCCTATTTTCCAACTAAACGTCGCTCCAGAGTATAAATTGCCCCAGCCACAATTGCCTTCTCTGAGCTACTAGATGCCCAGGACCCCCCCACCCACTCAGAAAGATGTGTATCTATACACCTGAGATCCTTCCATTGAGTTCTGGTTTGGGGACAAACAGTGTCATGTCATCACCCTGGAAACCAGACAAAAATAATACCTATGATTTGACCTACATCATGTGACCTTGAGTCTCTGACTTTGTTGCCCTGTTCTGTTGACATCTTGAAAATGGCAGAGGTTCTACAGTTCACCGCTGTTTCTAAGACGCTTCCTCTAATACTCCCTCGTTGCAGCTCCTCCTTATAACTCGGTTCCACCAGTGCTGCCAAACAGACTTCCTATTGGCTGTAGATCAAAAACTAGTAATGTGTGATATCAACCAGTCTAGATGTACTAGATGTAGACGTATGTACCGGTACACAACAAGTACAGACTTGCTGCGTCTGACAGCTGCCTGCGTGGTGTGGCTATTTTTTATATAGTTGGATATATTTGATTTACACACAAAACCTGTTCCATCTATTCCTCACATTTAGGAGTTAGTCAATACAACCAAATTTTTCAAGAAATAAAAGCAATATTGTAAATCTTTTTACTTAAAATGTGACAGAAGAGAGAAAGGGGAGGGAAATGTGAAATGTGGTTCTCTAACAGTTTCTAAATATGTTACAAGGTTCCACCAGGTTCCCCAGGCTGTGTGTCTGAGTGTCTGCTTCATGTAGATACGCCATTTTGTTATTCTGAGTAAACGCATGCAGAGTGGATATCAAAATAACCTTTAACTGCCCTACTGTGTACATACCCCCCCACCCCCATCGTATATATTCATTCTTACCCATATACTTTATTATTTTATACTTGTATACTCTTTATAGTTTTTATATACTCCCATCCATGTATAGATACTGTCTACTTTTTACTTTTAATCTTCATTTAAGTTCATGTTCTTGGTTTGTTACATCCTGCCACAGTAAAGTTAGTGTAACTTTAAAAAAAGATTCTGATTCTACAGGATACTAAAGCCAGTCCAGTATCCTCGCCAAGCTGAGAGCTGTTCTGGCAGATGACTGGTGTATAATTGATTCTGAATTAAACAAGTGATTCAATTCTAGTCTCCCATCCTGGACTGAGGAGTGCCACTTAATATTAATTAAAAACATATATTACTAGAGGTGTTTAGGGAGGTCTGTGGGTATGTCTTGAGTGAGCGCCCATTATTGAGGTGACAAGGTTCTGAATACCCTCAGTCATAAGGTGTGTAGTCTAAGTATGCCTGTGTTTCAATTAGCATCCTCTACTATCTACTCTGGACAGTCCATCAGGGTAATATTCAGCATGTCTCCTTGTCTAGCTCACCATGTAGGCAGGGTAATCTTTGCCTCATTTGCAGGCTCTACTGTTCAGATCAGCCCGGGAAGTCCTCTGTTGATATGAAGGAAGCAAGATAACTAACGAGTCAATAGGATGTGAAAGAATCAGATTCTGATTATGAAAGGGATTTTTGTGTGAAGCCAAAGGAAACAATGATGTACATTGGCTACTTTTTCTCCATAGGGGTTTAGATAGATATTTGACGAGTGAGTGAATTGTCTCTAGGTAATAAGAAAAATAGGCTTTTTATTTATTTTATTGAAAGAGACATAATAATAAAATCCTTTATTTGTCCCCCGGAGGGGAAATATCAGTCTACAACAGCAGCAGCTTAAAATATAAAGTACAGAAGATACAGTATAATACAAAATACATTAACAAATCGGTTGGAGTTCTCCTAACAAATTATGTTACTACTGAAAATACATGTGAAAAGGTGTCCTCTAATTTCAGATGAAAGTGGAGAAACATGTTTTCTTTCATAAAGAAGAGTTAGACCACTGAACCTTGTCCCCTGACATCTGAACCCTGTGACCTCTGACCTGCACAGGTACATGGCCATCATCCATCCCTTGAAGCCTCGCCTGTCGTCCACAGCCACCAAGGTGGTGATAGTGTGTATCTGGGCTCTGGCTGTGGCCCTGGCCTTCCCTCTCTGCTTCTACTCTACCCTTCGCAGGATGCCTCGCAGGACCATCTGCTACGTGGCCTGGCCTCGACCTGCGGACGACTCCTTCATGTGAGGGAGCGCACACGCACCAATACAAGCATACGCACATGTACGCTGACACATCAACTGACAGAAACACACACACTTCCATTATTTCAGATCTTAGTACCTCCGGTCATACTATAAGTCTCTACTAATCCTTTCATCCACTCTCTTGCCCTTGCTTCACTACTCATATCCGTTTTTGATACCAGATCAGATTTATAATGCTGCGTTGACCTGCCTACATTTTTTTATTTATCAGTTTGGTTCATGTCACACTGTTCTCTCAGCTCCCCCCCCCCCCCCCCCCCCCCCCCTCCTCAAATTGCCTTGAGATTAAACTGAAACGAATGCTTTTGTTCACGGCCGTGTTTAACTGTTTGTGTGCAGGTACCACATCATCGTGATGGTGCTGGTGTACCTGCTGCCCCTGGTGGTGATGGGCATCACCTACACCATCGTGGGCGTGACCTTGTGGGGAGGAGAGATCCCTGGGGACTCTTCAGACAACTATCACGGACAGCTCAGAGCCAAGAGGAAGGTGAGAGTCGAGTCCTTCTGTGAGATTTGATGGAGAAAAAAAAAAAACAGTGAAAGAAAGCAAATAGATTTTAATGGATAACTTCAATTGTTCTCTGTCTGATAGTTTTGGTTGGAGTTTACCTAGAACCTTCTACGTTCTGGCTCAATGTGGCAGGAGATAGGCAGGGGGAGTTGTCTCTGGCAACAATAATATTCCCATGTCACAAGCAAACAACCCTGACCTACGATGAGGTCTGTCAGAACAAAACAAGTGGGGCCGACGCTCAGACCAACAGTCCAATATGAGGTGATACCCCAGCGCTGCCCCAGCCTCTGCAGAGGACCATGCATACAAAGCTTTGTTTGCTCAGACCTGCCTGCTCTTTGTCCTCCCCCTGTACTCTGGCACAATTTGTATTTCGACAAGTGTTATCTGAATGTTAATGTAGACCCCCCCCCCCCTCCACATGTGTGCTGTGAGTTTTCCCACCTCCCACCTCCCCAGTGACGGCAGGAGACAGCATAACACCTGGCTGTGTATTGGTGCTGACAAGAAGCCTGCCATGGAGATGGACAACCTATGCAATTTCTGTTTGGCGCCAAACCAAAAGAGCTAATTTGTTCATTTTTAGTGTCATTTGGATCCATCACAGTCGACTCATAGCTGCGGTTACTTGTGAGTTGCGCCCTCCTTTGTAAAGGGAGCCCTATTCGGCAATCCTGGGTCTTCTTAGCGAAGAGTGACGTTTTTAGCAAAGTGTGCTCTGTTTAACAATGCATGCTCTTCTCAGTGAAGTGTTCTTCTTAGCAAAGAGCGCTTTTCTTTGCAAAGTTTGTATACAGTTGTTACAGTTACTTTATCAGCTGTGGTTCAACTCAGTTTCATTAGCTTTAGTTTGGGACCCCTGCCGTTGTTCCATCATTGCCATTGGCATTGATTATTGACCACAGCTTGAAACCTATTGTCACTGATGAATACTGCAGAAGAGAGAGAAGGTCCGTGTACGCCCACTCAGAGTAAATGAGCCTGGCCCAATAATAACAGAGTAGCTCCCATTACATGGTGCGTCTGATCTGGACGCGTTGACATGCATTTCAACTCTCTGCTTCACTCTTTCATTCCCTTTTCCCCTTTAATCTTCCTGGTGCATCTTGGTCTTCATGTTGTAGAAGTATGTTTTTTTTCCCACTGCGATGCTTGAAAATGTTTGAGATTTATTTTGATTTTTTTCTACGAGTCCTGCACTCCTAAAAGATAGTCAGACAGTCGCTGCACCTTAAAAGTGGCTCAGAACATTTGATATCCTGTCTATACAAAGACTCTCCTCCCTCCATATCCCTGGTGTAACCATACTGGGTTTTGAATGGGTGAGAGTTGACTGTGAGTGCCCTTCCCCCCCCTCCTCAGGGGTAATGTCCCAGGTAGCGTAAGGTAGGTGTTGCTGACCCAGCTCAGAATCTGTTAAGGGAGAGAGCCCAGGCCTTAAGCACTACTGTCACACAAAATGTAAATACTGAGACTACGAAGGTGTCACACTCACACTCTGTCCACGGGCAGTTCTTCTAGCATCATGTTTTTCAGTAAAAAGCTGGGTACTGATTAGATGTGTTCGGTGTAAACAGTGCAAATGATAGCATATTAAATAGGGCTGTCAAGTGATCATTTTATTTATTGGTTATCTATCGTTAATGGGGATGATGTTCTCGTACCTACTGAGGTGCCACCTGACTTTTTGCCATTCAACTGTCTTTGGCTTAAGGGTGCTTTTGTTTTCCTCTTGTCAACACAAGTAGCTGGGCATAGAAACAGGCTGACAAACCAGCCACATTAACACAACCACGCTGAATGGTCGGGTCGGTGAATGAATGCATGAACGGTTATGTGGGAGGGTCCTTGAAGAAAATTGAAGCATCCGAATTACAGTATTTTCCGGACTATAAATCGCTCTGGAGTATAGATCGCACCAGCCAAAAAATACATAATGACAAAGAAAAATAAATATATAAGTCTCCGTAGAGTAGAAGTCGCTTTTTGGAGGGGAAATTTATTTGAGAAAAGACCAAGAACATTTCATCTTGAAAGGCAAGTTATAGTAATAACAATAGAATAGAGAAAAACATACAACAACATGGTTTACATACAACTTTGTTTTGCACAGTCGCTACTAGCCTCGTGTATGCACTGCTCCTAACTACCTTAACCTTAACTTACCGGCCATCTCAACATCTTCATTTGTTCTTCTGAGGATTTGAACGCATCAGTTTCTAAAGCTTTTTTAAAAATTATTATTATTATGGTCTATTCAGCTACACCTGCCGTTTCCGTTATTCTTTTTTATTTTGATCAAGGTGTTGCTGTCGGGGGCTGGGCCAGGGGTCAACATATAATCATGTCATCACTAACCTGCAGGCTGCAATCTGTGGGGATTCAAGAAAATAATAAATGAAAAGAGTGGGACTAATGTGAGTGCAGGCAGCTTAGGGACAGCATCCATATTTTGACCCAGTGCCATGACAACACCAGCCCTCACTGCCCCAAAAAACAGACCGGCCCAGCAGGAATCCTCCCTGTGCTCCCGATTAGCCCCTCTGGGCCTGCTCTCACCACACAAAATGTGTATGCATGATTTTGTGTGTGTTGGTCTGTGTGTTGTCTCTTAGTGTACGATTGCTAGGTTGCCCGAGAAGGCCTGATTTAGTGTCTGAAAATCCAGTAAATCAGTGTGACAGTGCTAGAGCCAGCTGAACTGTGGTGGTATAAGGCAGAGTTGCAGGCACCACTGTTATAATCCAACTTGTGCTGCAGAATGTAAACAAGCTTTATAGCGTGGCCGATTTGATTGGCATCACAGTCTTGCCAAGACAGATCTGACAAGCACTTGTAGTACGCTGCCTGTTGCTGCCTCCTCTATATTTTTTAACTTTTGGATCCAGGAGTGTGTAGATGAGATGAAGCATTGGAAGACATAGTTTGTGTTGCTGATTGAACTTTTATGCCATGGGTACTCTTAAAAGCAGCACAGAGAATAGGAGGATATTTGGGTTATTATAATTGTGTGGGAAGGGTGGGTTTGTTTTCTGCTAATATTAGTACAACCATGACAACAATCTGAAAGGCCTTCGTAGCGTTGGTGGTCTGAGTGTTGAATATTTATAGATCTTATTTCTACCCAAGAAAACACATCAAATGTTCTCCCCTGTTACTTACAGTCTCACAGATTTGTTTTCAGTGCCTTGTCTTCTTCTAGCATGAATCTAATAGCGTGTAATTTTCTGCATAATGATGCATTATGAATCCAACAAAGTGGTCATGCCCTAAGACTGCCCTCCACAGCTACTGCATGATTCAATATCAATTAGATGCATTAAAATTGTCATTAGAGTTCAGAGTTTAATAACATAGATTTTCAGCAAATGACAAAGTTCATCCCGTCCTACTGCTCTGCCCAAATGTTGTTTTTATTATTATTTTCATTCTTAATGGATGTCTAACGTGTTATTAAAATGGGACTAAAAAGCAAGAATTTGATTCAGGATATGTTGATGAAGAGAACTAAACAGAGCAGTGGAACTCTTGCATTGGACTTGGAAAGGAAGTTTGATGTAAAGATGCTATTCATTCATTCATGCATCACGCTAGGGGAAACAGGTGACTGTAGCCTATCCCAGGTGGGGGGGGGGGGGGGGGGGGGGGGGGGGGGGGGGGCTGGGTACACCCCGGACTGGGGCCGGCTATTCGCAGGACACAGTTACAGATAACACAGAGAAACCATTTACGCTCACGTTCATTAACTAGGGGTGATTTTCAAAGTGTCCACATGCATGTCTTTGAACTGATCTCCTTGTTGGGAGGCAAGAGCGCTAACCGCACTGCCATCGTGCACCCCCACAACGTTATTGTGTAAATATATATATTTTTTATGTGTTCATATGGACAGAAATGCCCTAGATACCCAGGCTGTTCGTGTCTGAGAAATGGCGCCCACATATTTACATGCAATCATAGCAATTCAGCCATAAATGGTTTCAGCGAGTGCATGTGAGAAATACTGTTACAAACAATTCAACAAATTCAAAGTCATCTTAAATGGCCTATTAGTTTCTCTGTAGACGCACAGTAATTTGTTATACGTGAGAGTTTCATTAACCAGGCCATTTTCATTTTCCTCACATCACTTGCGTTCGTCCCTGAGAGTCTTCTCAGTTAAGAAGCAGGAAACAAGGATTCACATTGGGTCTTTGAAACAGTTTCTACTTTGATCAGAAAAGGCAGTAAAAACAATCATAATTTTTCTTCAGTCAGTCTGCTGTTTTTCAGTGCTATAAAATACAGACTGAATTTTGCTTTCATGCCGAATGGCACCGGACAAATAATTTTTCTTTTTAACACTGCAGGTCCGTGGAACTCATCTTTTCAAAGATGACAGCTTGATTTTCTTTATCAAAGCTCTTCCATTGGATGTTGTTAAGGTATATTGATTGGCTCTGTGGAATTCTTCCCTCCTTAGAGAAAGCCCAGCAGGTAGCCAGCATTCCTGCGTGTGTGATAACCTGCTGGACCAAAGAGCTCTATCACAGCCTGGGTGTGATTACCCAGAGACAGAGCCTCTCCAGAGTCAACATGCAGAGCCGTCACATCATGTAATCAGCTTCATATTCCCAGTTTTCCCAGCGTGAGCATCACAGCCCACAGTGCACAGTCGTCCTGCAGCACTGCAGAAAGGACATTTAGTTTTTAGGACTGCTTCCTGGATTCTTAATTAGTTTGAAGTACTCTTGGAATGTGGATGTTCTTGTAACAACAATTGTGATGGAACTTTTTTTTTTAATTGGTATGTTTAATTTTACCTGCACATTTTGCTCCTCAGTACTCGTGCTCGGGTCCTGAATGCGATTCCCCTTTTGCGGCACGGCAGCAATGGTCAGCGAGGACGGGTGTGCATGCATGTGTGCGACTTCATAGCGCCACCTATTGAGCTAAGCCAATGGGTTGAGAACACAGCGATGGGTGATATGACGCATGCTGCCCGAATGCGATACCTGAACTAGCTTCGCTCATTCAAGGCATTACCTTTACAGTGAATAAACACCTAACTTCCAACCTTGTAGAAAAAGGCTGGTGTTTGATCTTTGTACTGCCTTTTGAATGTTTTTTTTTTAATCCACAGCTTTTTAATCCACAGCTGGGATGAGTCAACCCCATTAGCAGTCTTTTAGGTACATAAGTCTTTTATGTGGAGGCAGGAAATGGTAGATTGGATGGACAGACAGACGGCAGGAAGGAGGTTTTGAAGCATTACTGAGATACCAAAGTGCTCCTTTGCTCGAGTGTACAGAGCATTCATCAAAACCCGCCTCTACCTCATATATTTAATATTAGTTCAATATAATCACATCCCCTCAAAAATACTGTTGACGTTTGATGTGCATACCGTAAATTTTTTGAATCAACCTGTGACATCCAAATCTCTGATGTCTGTGCTGGTTAAGGGCATAACCCAACTCATTTCCTGTAGCCAGGGGCAGCGCTCAACCTTTCATGCAGCTGTTGCTTCTACATCAGTAAAAATGTGCGTTGTGTTCTCTGCATAGTGTTAAAAATGGGCACTAACTACTCTGTAGAAATGCCAATACAACATGTTTCAGAATTAGACTGAAAAGGCACTGAATCAGTTAACTAACATGACGTTCGTATCCCCTAATATATATTTACTATCAGTATCTCAATGTTTCCTTCTTCTTCCAGCTCTTTCATTTCTCTCTCAGATCTGTCAGCATACATGAACAAAATATTTACACTGGAATGCTCCCGAAAGACGTTTAGCTGGATGGGGCAGGGCTGCTGTCTGGATTTTGTGGTGGTATTTGTCTACCTCTGGGTATGCACACAGCAGCCAAGATACGTAGGAAGGGGGACTGTCATTTTTGGAATGTGAAACCTGCCACATGTGGACTTACAGAAAATACCTCATCAGTCAATTATGGGCTAACAAGAGCTTTTATCTGTGTGCATGTACGCTAGCTATAGAGTGGGTAGCAAACCCAGAGGCTCACCGGGATATTTACTGTGCATGCTCTCTGATGTTTTCATGGACTGTTGGCCTGACCTGCAGTCTGTACTGTCAATTATTTTTGGGATCAGTTTTTGGGGAACTCTCTGGAGACCTATGTTGTCACTTGAAAAGCTACCAGAGTTAACCATCATGACCGCAAGATGAAAAACGTCCCATCTTTTGTCAAACATTGGACAACCCCTCGGTGCACCATTTTTTGACAGCAACAGTCAACAGAAGAAGACCAGATAAGATGGCTCATACATGATAGAGGAACTCTCTGTTCAGGTCAAATGACTGATGTATTTTTTGTATGCAAGACCTCAACTTCTATTCTTATCTAAGGGGAAGCAACACCATAGCAGAGAATATGCTTTGTTTGGCTAGAACAAGACACACGTCTCTTTCCAGCACCAATTTATTATCGTTTTTTATAGCTTCGCCTTTTGGAAGAGAAACCAATTTGGACAGAAGATGAGACCCAGATACCGGGCCTACCCCCTGAGACAGTCTTGAGTTTCAGAAAGTATTTTCTCAGTGCCATTACTCCGAGAGCAAAAGTGTCTGACCTGGTGAGCTGCTTGGACAAGCTCTGCATGTCCTGCCAGAGGATTCTTATGAGGTTGATGTGGAGTATGGAGAGGGAAAGAGAAGTGGGAGATGGGTAAATAAGGGGCTATTAAACAGAGAAATGTATAGTGCTTTCAAGCACTTGAAACTCAAGTGGATAGGCTGGAGGGAAGTTTGGGGGTGGATTATTCAACAGAGATATATCTTTAACGCTTCCATGATCTCCTCAAGTGGACGAAGATGGAGAAGTAGGTAGAGGGGGTGCTGTCAGGAGGAAGGGTAGACTATTCAACAGGAAGATATTTCTAATGCTCTCAAGAACTTAAAAATATAATTTGTTTTAGAAGAATGAAACATACTTTGCAGCAAATCTGCCTGAAAATATTCCTGCTCTTTGTTCCACTTGTCTCCAAGGTCGGCCCTTCATTTCCTTACCTTTATTTCCTTACCATTGTCTAAGTACAACTTCCTGACGTTCATTTATTAAGGGGGCGTATACTTTCTGCCTCAGAGACTGCAGGAGGCCTCTGTCTCCTAGAGTTCCTCCTACACAGAACAACAGTGAAATAAGAAATATCTCCATGGTTTGACGTGGATGAGCAGAAGGCGTCATCTTCCTAGAGACATGAGGCTTCGTCTCTGAAACAGCCTGTGGGGTGGAGGGGTCATTTGGTCTGCTGGTAACCGCTTTCTGTAGAGCAAGCTGCATGATCACATACTGTGTATAACATCCGGTAACCTCATGCTGTATATAGCTTCTGTAAATAGGTGTTATTTTTGAATTATAGATTGTCTTGTATGTTTGGTTGCAACATTGCCTATATGAAGAAACTACTTTGCACATTTTAATGAGTTCTGTTTAAAGCTGATCGAATCCCATTAGAACTGAGCGTGCTGCATATTGACAGTTTTTATTGATTCTTTTAAGTCTTGGGGTTTGTCAGTATAACGGCCACTAAATTATCCATCACACTGTTGAAATGATTGACACTGATGAACTATAACCAGTTTTTCAATTCATCATACTAATATCGCCATACTATGAAGCAGGTCTTAATTCCCTCTAGAGAAAACATGCACATCTAATAAATCAAGACCTTATTAATTATTATATTTTGACTCATTTAGAGCGAACATAAATTGTTGTCATTGTTTTAGTTGTATGTTCCTATCCTATAATCCTATAATTTACATCAAAACGAAGGGAAAAAACTGTTTAGTATAATAGTCCAGTAATATAATAAAAAATACAAACTGGGTATGTTTTCGGGTATGATGTAGACATCACATCACAGACCACTGTTTAGCAAGTGAGAGAAGCATTGACATGTAAACACAGTTTACCTTCATTTACTTCAGTGAGACCTGCTCGTAAAATCTTACTGCCTTTTAAAGTTCTGGTTTCGTTTTATTGGCCCGTGTTCCAGCTCTGACATGCCTCTTGTGTTATATTTACAGTCTCACCCTCACAGTGGCTTGTTCTACCAGATATCCAGTTGAGATTGTCTTACACCCTGCTGACCCCCTGACGCACACTGGGAAATGTGTTGTATGTGCCAACAACCTGGCCTCCAAGTGACATCAGTCATGTCTTGCCATGGTGTACAGCTTGTCAAGGCACAACCATCTCACATTTACATTCAGTCATTTATCAGACGCTCTTATCCAGAGTGCTTACAACAGGTACAGGGACATTCCCCCCTGAGTAGTAGCAAGTCGGGTGAAGAGCTTTGCGTAAGGACACAATACCATGTAGCCACAGCTAGGAATCAAACTTGCAACCTTCCACTAACCCCTCCACTAACCCAACACCTTAACCGCTGAGCCACCTCACTCCTTTTCTAGAAAACCTTTCTTATTAGGTTTGGTGTGCAGTTATTTAATATGACTCAAGGTCCTCGCTGGAGAGACTTCTCAGGTTCTCCTCACCCATTGTCCCCTGTGTTCTTTTGTAGGTGGTGAAGATGATGATCATCGTGGTGGTGACCTTTGCCCTCTGTTGGCTGCCGTACCACATCTACTTCATCGTGACGGGCCTCATCAAGTACCTGAACAGGTGGAAGTCCATCCAGCAGGTGTACCTGTCAGTGCTGTGGCTGGCCATGAGCTCCACCATGTACAACCCCATCATCTACTGCTGTCTGAATAGCAGGTAGGCTAAACACACAAACACACACAGATCAGAACTTGGTTGTTGCACAGATAAAAAGCTTTCCTGGTGTTTTCTAACCAACAGACTGTTGCCAACAACAACAACATTAATATTAATTATAAATGATTAATAATAAGAGTAGTTTTTGTGAAGGGCATGGAAGGAATTTGCCACAACAACAAACATTCCCTTGATAAAAGGGCACTTTGAGATAATGCCTCCCTCCCTCCTCCCCTTTCACATGCCTACTCTCGCTTATTTATGTAATGTACTCTGTGATTCATGGACTTAATAAACATGCTCTCAAGTGGGATGTTATTGGGTGTATTATTATTTTCATTATCGTTAGACAACCCAATAATTATGTGTGATATATGTGTCACTACATAGACACAGAACACACTGAATCAGAATTGGTTTTATTCGCCATGTAAGTGTAATGTAAGTTCATGTAAGTTCATGTAAGTTCACATGGAATTTAGTGTAGCAGGTGGGTCCAAACATTAAACATATGCAGATCCTAAACTAACAATTAAAAAAAATTACAATCTGGAGTATAAAGGGAAATAAAATAAAAATAACTACATATACTATAAATACTACAAAAGTTGCCCTCCCTGACACATTGTACAATGTGTTTGTGTTCTGTCTGACACTTGAGGCGAGTCATGGAAAATACATCAGTCCCCCTTAGATGCCCTTGAAGGCTCATACCATTGTCCACACACAGTAGGGGCAGGTTGGGAAGCGACTTTTATGAACTGTTAGCTTTAACAGAATCCATATCTGTCCTTATCTCTTTATCTGTCTCTCTGTTATCACCTCTCTCTGTTGTTGCCTCTCTCTCCTATCTGTCTCTTATCACGTCTCTTGCCCCCCCCCCCCCCCCCCAAGGTTCCGGGCAGGGTTCAAGAGGGCATTCCGCTGGTGCCCGTTTGTCCAGGTGTCCAGCTATGATGAGCTGGAGCTGAGAACAACCCGCTTGCACCCGGCAAGACAGAGCAGCATGTACACACTGTCCCGCATGGACACCAACACCGTGGTGGTGTACGACCCCGCTGAGGGTGACACTGGGAGGGGCGGAGCTAGCCAGAACCATGCCAACGCTGACAGGAAGGACACCAATGCAGAGGTGGGCCATGCTGACTGCAACGGGAATGGGAGAGGGGTCAAGGCCAGGACTGCCCCCACTGTGGAGGCTGAGGAGTTCTCCTGAAAGAGAAGAGAGCACACTCACACATAAAAACACATACACACACATAATTAGACACTCAAACAGAAACACACACAAAGATAGTGTTGAACCAAGTGCTGTACCAAATGTTATCTAGACAAATAACAATTAATATTCCCAAACAGAACGGGCACCCAACCCTTACACAATGAAAATATATATCAATATAATGAAACATTGTCTAAATGTATAAAATAATATATTAACAAATATGGGAAATACTCATATATATTGCACAATATACCATAAAATAGGCATGGACCTTGTATGGCCATACATTGATACATAAAAAATAATATAGGGCCTAATGCAAAGACAAAAACTGCATTTTTACACAGTAAGTAAAAACAAATTCAAACATTAAATGTTTGTTGATTGTTCGTTGCCCATTGCCCTAGAAAAAAAAGAGCACGGGCCAAAAGAGCACAAAGTATTGTAATCTCACATATTCTTTGTTATTTATTATTTTCCCACCCCTAAGCTTTCCCTCATGATTTGGACTACATAGACAACGCCCATGTTAAAATGTTTGTTTTGCTTTCAATTGAATTGCTTATATTTTTATTTACGTTTAAAGGTTGAAAAATATCTGCCAAAAAGTCAAGTTCTACACACGTGTTAGATGCTAACTCATCATCCACAGACCAGGACAGCAGAAATAATGCAGAAATAAGCAAAAATGGACTGTTAAAAATACAATGTTTTTGTTCCTTGTTCAGAGATTTGTTTTACAGTAATGAGTGATCAGCTCATATTTAAAGCTGGACATAAAAACAATTTAACTGCTCCAATGTGATGAAGGCCAATAGTTCTAAATTCGATAACATGTTGTATTTTTTCAATTTAACATAGGATGGAAAATAAAATAAAACTTGATTCAAGATGTTTTATTGATTACCCATTATCCTGTAACCTACTGTGTGTACTTTTTTATTTATTAAATTTGTTTCATGTGTCCACATATACAGTATATGCATTATATAATGCAATATATATTGATATTTATATGGGAACATATATACAGTGCTGCTTTAAAGTATGTCAACCCTCCAGACATGATCAGGTTTTATGTAAAAATATATATACAATAAATTAAATATACATTCAAAACCCAATTTGTGAAGCACACTTCCAAATGATGGACACTAAACAAGGATTTATTGTAGTTATTTATAACTAAAGGGGTCAATATCCCAAAAACTATGTATGTGTGAATGTAGGAAAGGAATGTGGAACATTTTTTTTTTCAAACCCCTCCCTGGAAAGTTTCCGCAGAGAGAAAGTGTTTGTTTACATAGATGAAGAACAATGACTCTTAAGGTTCAGTGTAACGATAGCAAGGAAAGTGTTTTTCCCTCTCTGGAGAGAGGTTAATCATACAGCCTTAGTGGTTTCTTCATTAGGGGCTAAACACAGCACCAACCAGCTCTTCAGCTCTTGTCATGTTTGGTCTGAATGCCAAGCAGACACATAGTGTTTATGCATGTTTATTTCCATGGTCTTGGAAATGTTGGAGCAGTGCAGCATGAACTAGCTTCACACTTGTCAGACAGTAAGATGGGGTCTCCCAGTCATCCCTGCAGGGCACTGATCGCTCCTAGCCTGGAGTGACAATTGTGTAACCCTCCCCAACACACACTTAAACACCTCCCTCAGGGCCAGGCAAGGGTTGTAGACAGATACCAGAATCGAAGTGTCGAAACCAATTTATAGATTTTTTTCCAGATGACTGACCTCCACCTGTGGCCATTCTTTTTTGTGCCTTAAAGAGAACAGGAGGATGGGTTTGTGATGTCATGGTGTTTGTGTTGTCATGGAAACAATTAAATGTTTCTGAAGTCATGGTAAGAACTGTGTCTCTGTAACTCATCAGAATCCTGTTTCTAATTTGTGGCCTCGGTTAAGAGTGATAACTCATTTATTTAGAAAAGATTAAGTTTTATTTGGAGGCCTTCAATTAGACAGTGTTCTTTAACCTTTCAACAACCCACATTGTTTTACTGTACGTATGATTTTCGATAGATAGGTTTTAGTGGATTGATAGTGATTTGTGCCAACTTGTTTTACGGTATCATAAAACAGATGTTTAGAGCCTCTAGACTTAGAGCAAGCATGTCCCCCGAGAAGGCATTGCTAATATATTATATGTATATATATTTTTTGACATAAGAATTATAGTGTTCGAGAGAAATATATTGTGTGTGCTTGTGAGTCGAGTTCTCAGTCTTGGGTAGGCAATCTGAATGTGCCAATGGAATGTTTTAAAGACTTCCTGAAAGTATTTATTAGATTGTATTAACTTAAATGATTATTTTAATGTTGTGATTATACTTGTCATAGAGCAAATATTTATCATTTCATACTAAAATCTTTTGCCATTTAAACTGCTGTTTTGCAGTAAAAAAAAGTAATGTGTCGTATTTGAAAGGCACAATCACTTGTATATAATGAAAATGCACTGTGTTCTGTGTTCAGTAACTTCAAGACAGTCCCTTTCAATTAATCAAATGTTGTGTATTGTGCTTAATTAATAAAAAAAGGAAACAAAATACATTTTGTAACTATGTGGACTTGTTTAACTGTGGATCTGTTGTGTTTTTAAGTGGTCCGGTAAATAAAAGAGTTTCTGCGCCATTGAAAATTCCCAGTCTTTTCCTGACCATTACTCTGCACACACTTGCCTGGGCTTCTTCATCCTGTTCAACTCAAGCAACCGCAGTTTTCCTAGATTGTCTCTAGGATTAACCTAGCATTGCGTCAGCTCAACAACAAAAGACATCACTAATTTTGACAGCTCACATGTGGCTAATCTGTGAACCCATGTGAAAATGTTGTCTCGGGATGTTACTCAGAGGATTTGCAGGTTTTCTTTGAGATTTCAAAGTTTGTAGCGAAAACATGTGTCCTTTATACTTCAGTAGACTCAAATTCAACTTACGTTCAAGACTCTGTAGAACCATTGAATGGTTGTTTGAATCAATGGAGAATCTTTTGTCATGTGTGTCTCTGTGGACAGCTGTACACCGCATATATGGTGGGATGAGTCCACTGCTGAGCCTTGTCAGGTTTAAGGAACAGTTCTGTAGATGCTGTTTTCCCCAGCCCATGGATGGTAAAGATGTACCGAAAAACCATTCAACTTCAGAAGCTTACTTGTATGATATATTGATATCAATAATGAAAGCTTTTCCATGTGTTGTTTGTAGAGTGATCCAGAAGTGTGACATCCCTGATCAATAGTAGCTCATGGTATAAAAGCCAACAAGGCTTCCTTTTAGTGAAAGCTCTTAGAAGCAGGGTGTTACATTCAACATAAAAGCACCTGCTATCAAAAGCTATTCATTCTTCTCCAGTCCAGAGGACAATGGTGGGAAAAGCGCAATTTATTTAGCTGTTTCGAACTTTCTTCACTTCCTTGCATCTCCCACAATTGGAAAAACATTGCCTTTGTATTGATTTGAAGCATTGTTGGAATGCATAGTGTATTTTCCAATAGTATGCCCTCATGTGACAGACTAATGTTTACAAAACCGTTGTCATCCCCAGAAGTCAGGAAATTGCACCATAGTGTGTCCCCTGCTCCCTGAGCCAGATCCATATTCAGGAGGAGAGGTTTCTGAACGATACATACAATCCAAAAGTTCAATTTGATCTTGGCAGCTGTCTGAGTGGGGAAGCAACAACCGATATCACCTCTCAGTGAACGTGTCGGCCGTGTGCACGTCCAAATATAGATGTAAGATATGAAACATGGGTTCCTATCAAACTGTATTTATGAATTTATAAACGTGAAGCCTAAAGAAAACACATATTTTATATTATATATATGTATATATAATAAATGTATGATATTTAGTTTAGAGGTCAAATGGCTTTGCGCCTCTAGATACATTTTCTTTCATGGGAGAGGGGCTAAAATGGCTCTTTTGATGAAGAAGGTTGCCGACCCCTGCCCTAGTCAGTCCATTCTGGTGCTTGATAAGAAAAGTAATATGCTCCGCTCTTGAACAGTGTAATTTGCATTCAGCACATCAGACAACATTTTCTCATTTGCATAACTTTCATCATAGACATGAAGACACACTGTATCTGGAGGTAAGGTGGCAGCTGTGAGGCTGGAATGGATATTTAACGTTAAAGCTCATACTTTGAAAGCTTTAATTCCATGCCATGAATGCATTGCACCTGTATCATCATGAATCAAGATTTTACAAGTTAAGTCATAAACAGAACACTTGACTTAGTGCTTGGTGAGTGATTAGCTTCCTTGCATGTGCTGTTTTTCCTTAATTTGAACATTTGAAATGGGTTCCATGAAAACAGTATATTGTCCAAAGTGTTGTCTAAATCTGTACTGAGAGTCTTAGTCATGGATTTTGCTCAGTTCAAACTTCACAAACAACCAACCAACAATACTGATAACGTTCTATTCAACAGTTGGAGTTAAGTGAATATCCACCATGATGTACACCCATGCACATACAATCTCCGCCCCCCCCAACACACACACACAGACAGTTTATATTTCTGTCTCTTTCATGCACGCACACACACACACACACAGACAGTTTATATCTCTGTCTCTTTCATGCACACACACACACACACAGTCTCTGTATTTGTCTCCATGCATTCAGAGACCTTTTCAGTTGATGTCCATTAGCTTGGATCATGTCTCACCTTTGCACCTGTCTGTCCTTCTTGTCTGTCTTACCCCTAAAGTCTGTCTTACCCCCAGTCTGCCTTACCCTGAATCGGTCATATCCTAAACGTGTCTTACCTCCCAGTCAGTCTTAATTCCCTGCCATGTGCGCACTGTAAGATGGAAGAAGATAACAGCTTTTCCCAATAGGGTACCTTTTCCGGTTATTCGCTCTAATTCTAAATGACTAAATGTCAGTTATTCAGAGGATTTGTCTAAAAGCTTTGGGTAGCATGTGTGAGGACTTAGTCCATCTGATTATCATGCAAATAACACACTTGATAGCTGCTAATCAAATGTGTTACTCAAGTCAGTCAGGGAGGTAAGACATGATCCAAGCTAATGGACATCTCCAACTGAAAAGGTCTCTGAACAGTAGCCTGTAATTCCTGGCAATGATTGTTGTCTTTACATTTTCATGGTAGAACTTGCAGGTCTTGCTCGCCACTTTTTATCTTTGTGTTTTGCTGTTTCCATACCTCTTTGAACCTCTGTGAACGTCTTTGGTCTTTGAACTCATGAACTGATGAGGTTGCAACATCAAATTACTTTATTCTTATTGACTGAGAGAATGGCTATCCAATATTAGACTTTGCTGACCTTCAGTAATGACAAGTGCCAACCTGGTATTTTATTTCCTTTTATATTACCTGCCTAACGTGAAATTGTTTAAACCAAACAGGTACTGCAGTTATGGCACCAGCTCTTTGTTCAGAATTATTGAAGTGATTCATTGCTCGTTTAGCTAATGACAGTGCAGTGTTGCGACCTTTAGAAATTGAAAGGCCTCATTTACATTGAGTGATTATCTTCTCCCCTAAAATGGGGTGCACACTGTATTCATTTCATAAGAAGATTAATTATTCACGCAGTTCAGCAGAGCTGTTTTTATTTAGGCAATTACATTCAGGGACGTTGAAAAATTCTGATGTCAAACACTGCCATTGAGAAGAAGATGACAAAGTCTGTCATGATATTGGCAGCTTTGGGTGTGTGTGTTCATTGGGGCATATGTGAACGCTTGTGTGTGTTCAGAGATCCAGATTACCCAGAGTGAAATGTGTGATTCACCTCCTAATGGAGAGAGCCTGCATCATAAAACCCTGTGGGTGTTGTGATTGAGACGAATGAGATGAATTAACTCAAGTGCTTGCCAAAGCTTGTCATATAGTTACTCATTAGACCACTGCAGCAAGCTTCCAGATGAGATGAATCCGGTCTGTTGACAGGCCTTCTGTCCACTGCAAGTTAAATACGGAAACATGTTGCAGGTTAAATTGACTGACCCTTGTTGTTGTTGTAAACCTTCATAGTTTTGCTCATTCACCTTCCTACTGGGAGGATTCTGAATACAAAGCTTGGACTGGAGTTGCTTTAGCCACCTGCAGTAACATAAAGTTGCATGGTCTACTGTCTTGTTGTGGAGATAACTCTTGACTGATCTGGAAAGCAAGTATTTGTGTTTGTACGTGCTCAAAACATCAGCTCATAGCATCATTTATTTACTCACATGGCATTTATCTTTTTATAAAAAGGAAAAGGACTAATTGTGCCCTCAAACCACCAGAATGCAGGGTAGAACATCAAACGAATTCCAGTTCTCTAATATCTGACCTAACAACTTGTGTGGCTGTGTACTCGGCATAATCAGACAACATCTCACTCCAAGGTTGTTGGTAAGGTTGTCAGGTATGTTGCAGGTTGGATTTAGCAGGAATGATCAGCTGCTTATCATGTTCCTCTCTAGTCACTGTCTCAATTATGCAAAGCGCCTCCTACTGGACACTCCAGAAACTACTTTGGTTGGTGTGTGTGTTTTTCAAATACTTTTCAGAGAATTGCCCCAGAGTGTATGGGGATAGAGGGGTTACTATGCCTGTGTAACAACGACTGGTTTCATTTCAAGCATGGTTATTCAATGTTTCAAGAATCATATGGATGCTATTTGCCCAAGTTTGACTGCCCACAGTTCTGTAAAAACAATAATCTCCAACTCCCTTGTCATCATGACACACCTATTATCATTGCACTGTTCAAAAAATAATTTCCGTATACACACAGACACACACCGTTCGTTCCCTCCAGCTTGCATTAACTGCGAAGAGGCCCTGAAGAGAGATGGTGAAGAGATTTTCATGTCCTCCATGGTTGGTGGTTATCTATCCATCTAGCCCTGCAATCACACAGCTCTACCTCACTTCTCTGTCTCTGCCCTGGAGGGTCCATTGGCCAGCCCTAATCAAGGCATGGACAATTTCATCGAAGCCTTATAACAGACAAATTGCCCACCTACCTCCATGGCAATGGACAAGATATGCGGCACCCTAAAAGGGGGTTAAGATTTTTTTTAACTCTTTCCTCAACAGAGTACAAGACACTGCTTTGCTTCTTTCTGGAATCAATATCCAATCCCATCGGATGGGTGAGCATAGTTTGTTTAATCTTTTTCCTGCTTGGGAGTCTAGTAAAATAGCTAAACGACACATTTTCACAATGAGATTCATTGTAGAGTTTTTACTTACTCAATAATAACACATTGCTCTGGGCAACTGGGGCTCTGGAAATTGATTTAAAAGCATCTAATCATCTTGTTGTTCCAGGTCTGGTCTATTTCAGTTCCCTGTAGACGGAGAGTAGGCTACTCAAAGATTGGTCTTGATTTACACACATTTTCTTCTCCACATCGCCAGGTCACTCTGATTCTCTGAGGGAAAAGATTTCAGGTAAGGTCTGGAAGGACCTCATACAGTAATCAGGTGTTGACCCAAGAGTTCATCAGCACTTAGCTGTTCCCCAATGCAATCTAGAAGTGTAAACCTTTCACCTGAAAGCATGACCAGGAATTCTCACAGTATAGCAGGGTTGGCTTGTTATGTCAAGCCTCCCCAGTGTTGTGTCATGCGTGCTTCACCTTAGACTAGCCTCCGTTGTAGCAGAGATGAACAGACTTAGATCTCACGAAGATGACTGGTAGCGTTTGGTGTTTAGGAGGACGACTGCAGAAGACGTGGGATTGCAGAGTCTGTGAGTGGTTGGATGACAGGGCCAGACCTGAACCTTGTGTTCCAAAAACTTCAAGGAACACATCCCATCATCTGGGATGCAAGACATTTCAACTACTGTCATCATCTTCCATAGTGCTGTAGAGATGAAGTTCATATATATTATGGAGTGTCGTGGGGATATAAAGACTTTGACACAAATATGTCAGGGTGTTCAACATGCAGAGTGTGCTGTGAGGCCATCTGATTGTCTTGTTTTCAACAGTATTGATTAATCATGCTGTCAAAGATCACAGTTACAGTTCAGAAGTCATGATTTTTAGTTACACAAAAAATTTAGTTCTAAAAGCAGACATGATCAGAGGGAAGTCATAACTCTTCATCAATGTCCTTCCTTCCTCCTAGCTATGCTGTTAAGGCATTGGGATCTATGTAGATTATGAAATAACAGCCAAAAACAATAAAGGCAGAGACTCATTATAATTTTTGGTAACACTTTATTTGAATATATACATTTTAGTTTTTGAATTTTTACCGTATGTCTGCTCCATGACTGAGTAGAGAAAGCAATTTCCCCAACTTCAAACCCTTCTGCAAGACCTTCCTCAAGGAAAATGTGCCTCATTGCTTGGAGTGAATGTTTGATAATGCATTAGTGATTTCAGAGGTCCCCCAGGGACAGAACCCCAGGAGTAAACTGAAGACAGCGTTTCTGGATTACAATTCTATGCAAAAACTGATCTCTGACATCTGCCAAAAGCAGAGAATCTGCTTCTATCAGGATCCTTCACCAAGTGATCAAAGTGATCCTTTGGTTTGATCCTCACAAGCAATTTTCCCGCTAGTGAAGGGCGATAGATCCCCTTTTGGAAGAAGGACGTTCTCTCCAATTATGCCCATCTTTTCTCGACATTTTTTTTCTTCCATTTTATTATGTAATTTTTTATTAGTCGTATTTCATTTCATATTTCAACTTCTTGGTCACAGAGTCTGCTCCTTCGCCGCTCCTTCTCTCCACTCCAATGTCAAAGGCCTCCTCAGAGAACCAGGAGTTAGTGAACTCCTGACCTGGTGGAACCTGGCAACGAAAGAAGCTCAGTAGACTTCATTGGAGCGTGAAAAATGACCTTGTTCTGGCTACTTGGTAAGTGTATGGCAGAATAAAAATGGACAGGTGTCCCTAATGCTGGTATGAAGGACAAGAAACCAGTTGGGATCCAAATATGAAGGATGAGACATCAAGTATGGCCCAACTCTGGGTTGTTCCTGGCCAGCTTTGTTTTACATTAATATGAGTGTCAACAGGAGCTACATTTGGCTGAAGTGGAATTATGTATACATAGCTGGTTGTTATCATGCATTTCGTTCTTTCAGTTTTGTGAAAGATAATGTGGAAAAACAGCCACCACTGTCACAGGACTATATTTTGCAATTTTGTCAATAAATACCTGAACACACTGACCAATAGTATTGATTTCTAATCAGTTTGTGGTTAAAGCAATACTGAAACATGAGCAGACAGGTGTATCAGGGTATAGCAGACAGGCTCTGTATCAGTGTATAGCAGACAGGCTCTGCTATATCCAGCTCCCCCTGGACTGCTGTTGTTGCTGGACTGGTCAAGTACACTAAGTAAGGAACTGCTATCCATAAAGATATTTGTTCGGTAGACTGTTGTATCAGTGTGTACACAGACTGTCTTCTAATACAGTGATGTAGTGCTGTAGGTATGCAGGTATACAACGTGTACCCATCTCTAAGGAGAGGGATTTCCTGCATACCCACCTTGGAAAAGACTATTGACAGAACATTCACTTACTAATAATTAGAGATACCTGTACATCTCAGTATCCATCAACCTAATGGGAGCTAAACCGCAGCCAAGTGGAATAAATTCATCATGTAATAAGTCCACTGGTTATTGACAATACCACTGAGGAATATTTGATCAATGCTGTTAATTAAGCAGCTACAAGTGGACAATATATATGCAAAAGCTAATTCTGTTAAATTCGTCATTATAAATATTTCATTTCTAACTGGAATGAAACAGAGGGATACTTGAGTGTTTCCTTGAGCTGGACAAAAGCCCTGACTGTTTGCCAAGTAGGAATTGTAGTTTTCCAGCAGGTAATAGATTCTGGTTTCTGTCCGATTGTATGTTGACCCAATCCACACTTTTCGTTACAATCACATCTATAACTGAGCGTATACACACAAAAGTTGTATGTTCAGCCTCACTTGTGATTATAACCTTGTGATGCCAGAACTGCAAAGCCAATCAAGTTGAGAAGAACAAACACAAATATCCTTTCTTGGTTTATGATTGGATCGTGCCATCAAATCACAGCCCTGGCCATTAAATATCCCATTTAGGTGGTTGTAATTGGAGGTATACAAGTATATTAAGTATATTCATAAGTTCTGAATTTATGTAGTCCTGCAATTTCCCCAACTGTGTTCCTAGC
This sequence comes from Neosalanx taihuensis, assembly GCA_030340665.1. Classification (NCBI taxonomy): domain Eukaryota; kingdom Metazoa; phylum Chordata; class Actinopteri; order Osmeriformes; family Salangidae; genus Neosalanx; species Neosalanx taihuensis. The sequence continues at coordinate 9,374,597 of CM059301.1, forward strand.
CTTGCAATCAAACATGGAACATGAAAGAAACATTAATTGTAGCCATAGTTTCAGCTTTACAATTTTCCAAGCATTTTCCATGAATATGCACTTTAATGTTCTTTGATACCAATTATTTTCCGTGTGGGTATTCGGAGTGTTAAAATATGGCCTCATACTCTACTACTCTATAAAAGATGGCATGTATAATCAGGGACTACAGATGGGATTTAAGTCCTTTTGATGTCCTTCCACAGTTGAAAACAGTGGAAACCTACACTGCTCAGTACGATACTTTTCAGTACGTTTTTAAAGGACAGATGACCCCTGCCAATACAGTTATTAAAATCAAGCCCCATCAAGGTAATCCACAGAAACATGATTACAGTTTGTTTGTGAGGACCCCAACCCTCTTTTATTTTAATCTGCCATCTTCTTCAGAATAATGAGTCCTAATTAGAGGAACATGGGAGCTCCTCAAGATGAAGCTCTTGGCATAGATGTAAACTTAATCAGTTCTTGAGAAGTTCTTGTGTCCTGGCCGACCAGATCAAATCAACACACCGTTTCAGGATGTTTAGCGAGAGCGGGATCTGAGTACCCCCCCCCCCCCCCTCTTTCGAAGACACACTCACACATGCAATCACTCAGAAACACCATCGTGCACGCATACACTGTCAAGCACATCAAATGTAGTCAGTGCACACACAACGGCATACAATCCCATCACACGTACGCACCTTTGATTCCAATGAAAACCCTACACAAAAAATCTTGAGCAATTCAAACCTCGTTTCAGATCATATTCCTCATCCTCTCATCTCTGATAGTTCTTCTGTTGGACACTGATTAAAACAGGGATCCCTTTGATCCATTTCTCACATGTCACTGGTCACGTACGTGTTGGTACTCTGAAGTGAGAGTTTTGTCCACAGTCAGAGACAGCGAGTTAATAGAATGAAACAGACCCTTTTGACGTGCAGTTCATTTACCAAAAGTTCGAGCGGTCAGCCACATGCCTTAGTGATTACCATAATAATTGTGCTAAGACTCAGGCATAAGGCATTTCCTATAAGGACAACTATTTTAGTATACTTTGACTGCAGGCATTGTTTTGTGTTTCATTTTTATTTCAACAGGCTTCCATGTTAACTCTGACTCAGTCTATTTTATAAAAAGCTTGCGCTAATGTTTCATAAGCCTATTCAGTCTTTCTGAATAAGTGAAGTGTCATTCAAATGGAAAAATTCATATATAATAAGTAAGAATGATTTAATATATGTTCCAAATGAACATATTAAAGAAGTTGATAACAGAAGAAGTTTATATCCGCTCATATGTTTCAATGACACAGGGAGTTTGTTGGAAATGTACATTGTCAGGGCCTAATGAACAAGGTTGAATTCAGATTCAGAATTCTTTGTTAATCCCCTAGGGGGAAACTCCTTTCATCACATGAAGGATATTCAGGATGTTGATCTGAAATGGTAAATGTCCTAGAAGCTCTAAGAGGGCAAGAAGGGCAAAGCACTTCCATTTTCACTCAGACTTGATCAATATGTTATTAAAAGCTTTCCTCCACTGATTCACAAGAGGCTCTTCTGTCTCCTAATACACGTTAGGTCTCAATGACATAACAATGAAATTACATTTAACCATCTGAAGATGCATAACTAAAAGCATAACCACATTTATTGTCAAAACAATCCTCAATATTCAAACCTCAAACTATTGATAAACATGCCTGTAAATGTATCCTTCATCCCCCGTGGTTCATTTTGATTACCTGAGATGAGCCCCCAAAGCTTTCTATGGAAGGCTAATCACTCTAACTCTCTGGGAGTCACCTAGGTGATCATCAAGTCTACGTGATATTGATCTTTAACATTTCCCTTTTTTGTTTTTACATTTAGTCATTTTGCAGACGCTCTTATGCAGAGCGTCCCATAGACCCACTATGAAGAGGCCACTAGAACTGATTGTGTTACATAGTTCAAAACTATGAATGTGACCTTGTGACATGCTTGCATTGCTCACAACACTGGTGGGGTAATGATATAGCATAATAATAATAATCATATTCGTGTCCTGGTGTGTGACAGGACAGGGTTAAAGTCAAGAGATCGGGCAACAGGAATCGTCATCTTCATATCTGATGGACACATGAAAATATGAATCACACTCTTCCTCATATAATTCATCTTTGAGTCTTCAAATATAAAGTATTTGATTTGTTAATAAGGAAAATAATTCACCATAATGTAGATTGTTGGGAGAGAGCCATTCTATTTCCTAACTAATTACTCCTTACACACAAAAACAACATACAGTATTGGCATTGATTTGACACGCTCACTTAAGCCTGATGCAGTGGTCATACAATCAATGGTGCGGGGGCATAATTTAAGTATGACTCCCCCACATTTAGATATTATATATATATAATAATAATATTATAATATTACTATATATATTTATAGGAGACGAGTAGGTGACGAGTGCCTTTGCCAAGGATGCAACTTCATGTTGGCACAGCCAGAATTCGAACTAGATACCTTCTGATTACCAGCCCAACTCCTTAACCGCTCTGCCACGACTCCCATACAACTCCATTCTCCGAGATCTATATTTATAATACATCATCTTCCGTTCCCATGCTTGACGAGGAGGGGAGTCGAGGCAGGGAAATTCATTGTTAGAGACTGACAATTTTGCTTCACAAACGACAGGATCAAAATTGGGAGAAGATTCTGTTCATTTCAAAAGAACTGCAAAACTTAAGAATATTCAGTTGTCAATTACTGTCGTGCATTATGTCTATGTCAGATGTAGGCCAGCTTTATTTCTTATGAAGAATCTCACACTATGATGTAGTAAATGTATGATCTGGTGTCCGACTGCAATGTTTTTTCCCTGGTAAAAACAAGCTTTGTTTTATTTCAGAGAAATCCTAAAGGACTGCATAAGAACAGACGCTGTACTGGCCATGAACTAGAACAGGGCAACCCAACCTTTCACTTCTCATCAACCTGCTAGTCTCTCACTTCACTCTCACCCATCATTAGATAACTCTTCTGCGGAACATAGTTCCCAAAATACACAGCACACCTTTACAGTACACACGCCACACTTCACACACTCCAGCTGACACTGACATATGTCAAACCAGCCGGCACTTTGTGATGCTCTGCACAACCTTATAGCAGAAGCAGCAGGAGCCCAGTAGGAGTTTGAGTTTAACGTCAAGGGGGCATTTTCAGATGTTTAGACTGTGAGAAGCACGATTACTCGCAGGCCACGTACACCCCACCCACACAAATATAACAATCTGCAGCCTAGTGGAACCCATCCCGGGTTCTAGGCTTTTGGACCAACCTCCAGTTCCATGGAGAGCAGAGCTGGTGGGAACACCATCAAGACAATAAGTCAGTAATCCTCATGGTGGCGATCACCCCAGGGTTGTTGCATGCACTCCTAAATCTAGGCTACCCTCCCCCTCAGTTGGAATATGTTCCTCCACACGTTCTCTTCACAACGTTGAAACATTACACCGAAACACACTTGTTTTCTTATAGTAGTCATTTTTATCCTAACAGTGCATAGTCAGTACAGCACATAATCTAGGACCAGAAGTAGACAGGCCCATTTTGTTGATGCTGATGTGAGAGTCCTTTAACAGACACTGTGTCCCCTGCTGGCATTTGAATGGGTATCTCTCTTTGCCCATCTGTCTGTCTTTCACTCTTTCCACCTTATATCTTCTATTCCCCATGCCTTTTAAAGACGTCTACCTTCGAGATCTCATATCACTCCCTCCTGAGTGTTGCTGTATCTAATAGCTGGAGCTGGAATAGTGAAAAAGGTCACCCATGGCTGTCTACTGTCGATAAACCAAGTTTGAGGAGAGTTCGGCAGCGCTGCATTATGGGCAGTGTTGGGTAGTAACGCGTTATTAGTAACGCCGTTACGTAACGCCGTTACTTTTTTCAGTAACTAATAACGTAACGCGTTGTTTTTTAAAATTCAGTAACTCCGTTAACGTTACCATACGCTGCGTTACTCCGTTCCTTTTGGATAAAAAAGAGGGTTTGGTTGTACAACGGCACACAGTTCCAATAACATAGTGATCAATAAAGTTTAATTGAATTGAAAAACAAAGCATTTGTCGCATTTGTCCCACACATAATCAAACACGCACCATGAAGAGGACTGGACAGGTCAGGGGCGGGCACGGTATGATGGCGAGCGAGAAGGGGAAGATAAGTTTCTACTCGTGGAGGTTTTCACATTATTTTAAACTGGAGAGCATAGGGGAAACCAACATCTCGGTAACTTGTAGACTGTGTCCCGGTTCAAAGAAAGATAGGCTTGCAGTTTATAGCCTATGGAAGACTTTATGGCCTGACTGAAATAAATAGGCATTGAAAAAATACTTTGGTGTTTGTGTCAAGGTTTGTGTTGGTGCACAATGGATCATATTGCTTGGATGATTAGATCCAGTTATATGGATGCAAATGAATTGAAACAGTTGTTTTAATCAACAGTCTGTATTACTCAGTATCAGTACAGAACTGAAATGACGGCTAGAGGGGAACTCAATCAATCAACCTTTATTTAATGGGGACATTGGAAAAACGTTGTACAGTAACTAAAAAGTTACTTTCTCAGTAACGCATTACTTTTTGGTTTAAGTAACTGAGTTACTAACTGAGTTACTTTTTTACAAAGTAACTAGTAACTGTAACTAGTTACTATTTTTCAGTAACTAGCACAACACTGATTATGGGTCAGATCAGATGTGTGTATGAAGACATTCAATTGCAGAATCAGCACGCTTCTACACGGTTTAGAGTGCACTGCAGGAACTCATGTTATAAATAACATCGCTGACTATTATGGGGAGTGGTGGTGGGGTGGTCATTGATCACTGTGTATAGAGCCATGCTGTTTTGAACACATACACATAGGCTCACACAGACAAATACACACAATCTCATACAGTTAACAAAGCAACACCTGGCAAACACTGGCAAACTGCTAGTGGAGAGGGAACGCACAATTGACTGTAATGCCTACTTTAACACAAGAGGACAGTAACACAGATGCAAATGATGGAACAAGTGAGTAAAATGCAAATAAATAAATTGTTTTTTAGTCTGTGGTACAAACGATTCATTCAGAATATGTTTTTTACATCAGACTATACTGTATGCCTCTCAGAACACTCCTGGACTCGACTGGAGTCGAGACAAGAGTTGATTTACTGATGGGTCTATTTGTGATGCATTGGTCATTGTTGGAATCACTGGCATTATATGTCTCATTCTGAATTATTGCGTAGAAGCACACACACACATACACGTGCAATTTATTTTAAATCAGCAAGGTCTTTGAGCACATATCAGCTCAGGTCACATCGTCATCTAAGAGGCGTCCAATTTCAGCTCTTTTTACCTCCAAGGAGGGCAGTTACCCTCTCATTCACCCTGGAACTCAGTCCTGCAGCTTCAAACACATTCACTTCTGAGGACCGATTTAACATTGTGCCAAATCATCCTGTGTACCATAGAAACTCTCTCTCTCACACACACACACACACACACACACCAAAAGCCATTCATCTCCTGGCTGAGCTGTCATCTGTCACCAGTGTCTAACCTTAAAAGATGATAAAGCCCACAAGAAAGATGGCAGAACCGCAAACAGGGTACCACCCAGTCCTCCCTCAGCAAAAGTTACTTCTAAATTATACATGTAAAGATAGGGGTGAATAATAGGCCTAAAGCACACTAATCATATCTAAAGGTTGGCCATTTACTTTTTTTATGACTTATAACCTTTAAAGGTGTATTAATGTGGGGGGCAGACAGTTTAAGTGACATTCCACCCTTTCAACCAAGGCCTGGTTCAGGTGCAGGGATGGGCAGACTACAGTAATTATGAATGCCCTGTTGAGAGGGCACAGTCTGCCTGACCTTCTCAGAAGGAAGAATACCTCTAAACAGTTGTACCTTGTTAACTCAAATGTGTTTTGTGAGAGACACACGCAGAGAGACAATGGGTAATGCCTGTGTACTAGGGTATTGCATGTGTACGGTCTATCTGTGTGTTATTTTTACTGGTGTGCACCAGTGCCTATGGTGTATTTGTGTGTGTGTGTGTGTGTGTAGATTCATGGACCCCGTCATCCAAATTGTTTCTCCACAAGGATGTGCTTGATCTTCAGAAAAGGTCACACAGTGAAACAAACACCTTCACCTGCCCTTCTCCGGTAGGAAAAGCTGAACTTTCACACCCAGTTCATTTCCACACAGCAGGCCCTTGCACAAAACCACTTAATTGACCTATCCACCCTGACACAGGCAGGGGCAAAAGCTTTACCACAGAGCTCCTTCAAGTGGGAACACCATCCATAATCCCTGGTAATTGGCATAGGAGCCCACCAGGAGGAAAGCAGGATAATTGGGAAAGGCTCTGTGACAGACACCTATGGGTAACATCAATGGCTTAGCGCTGGGTGAGAGGATAAATGGTTTTCCCACACCTGCCACCACGCTCTACAGTCTGTCTCAGTGACTCACGTAGCATTCATAGAAATAAAGACTGGGGATTTGACTGTTTCGGATGAAAATTGTCCCAATCAAACAGGTGGTCAGTACAATTTCTGAAGGTTCAGTGTTTGAACTAATATTGAAATGCATGGTTCTTTACCACAACCCCTTTTCATATTTTTAGAGCCTCCAGCAAAAAAATAAAATAAATAAATATATATATGCTTTTGTAGGTTTTGGGAGACTTGTCATCAGACCATATGTTGCATTTTGATTAGCACACTTTTGTATACAGGTGCACATCTGTCAAGGGAAACTGTTCATTATTTATTTACAAGAATGTGACAAGAGTCTAGGGTTAAGCCACGTAATTCCACCCAAACGGCACCAAACTTAACTGGCTGTATGCTACCCTCTCATTTGTGTGGATGACAAACCTGGTAAGTCTCCCATGGACTCATACTTCGGATCTGCATATGAGAGGGAGGCAGTGCAGTAGTTGGTGGTGTGGGTAGCAGCGGGACTGATGGCAAAAGGCTGACAACCTCCAGGTTAGCATCAAGTAATTTGACAATATACTTAGAAAACAACATTTTGTTTTAGGCATTTAATGTTCGGTTCTGAACATAAAATGGCAACGGGAGAAATGAAATGACTCAACCTGTATTTGCGTCCCAGTGCGTATTTTGGAGGTTTGTACCAATGGGGACTTGTTGTATCCACGTCGACTGAATTCAAATGTCCGTTATTTGATTGAAAACACGTGAGTAATGGAGGCGAGAAACAACGGATCCAACGCAAGGAACTTTACGAATCAATTCGTTCAACCGCCGTGGCGTATTGCCTTATGGTCAGTAGCATACAGCTCTGTGCTGGCTGTGGCTGTTTTTGGAAACTTGATTGTGATCTGGATCATACTGGCTCACAAGCGGATGAGAACTGTGACCAACTATTTCCTGCTCAACTTGGCTTTCTCTGACGCTTCGATGGCAGCTTTTAACACGCTGATCAATTTTATTTATGCTGCCCATGGCGAGTGGTACTTTGGTGAAGCCTACTGCAAGTTCCACAACTTCTTCCCTGTCACCGCAGTCTTTGCAAGTATCTACTCGATGACAGCAATTGCTTACGACAGGTGAGTTGGGGAGACAAGTGCACTTAATGAATAAGCATGTGTTTAGTTTGTGAACTGACAATCGCTATGATTGACCATGGATGGACAGTTCCACTCCTGAAGGTTGACCTCCTCTGTCCTGAAGGTTTTGGATGTTTCTCTGCTCCAGCACACCTGATTCTAATGAATGGGTCATTATCAGGCTTCCACAGAGCTTTCTTACATTTGATGACTAAAATGATGTAACAGCAGTTTAGAGCTAAAGTTTAGAGCAAAGTAATTAACTATTCACATAGGTGAATTTCTTTCAAACGTCTCTTTAATTATTCAGGCAATCAAATCACGACTCCTTGAACATGAAAAAATCCCTTGGGCTGCATGATTCTCATTTTTGAACTTAAATGTGCTTACCAGCTTAGAGTGTAGGTAAAAAAAAGGGTGGCTCAATTTACCCCTTTCCCCATTTAAGGATTCTGGCTCCAGATTGACACCACAATAGGAATTATGATTTATGACTGAATCTTGCACAAGTCAGAGCTCAGCCATCCTGTCTGAATTGTTTTGTGTAAAGATGTTTAGCAACGGAACTGGAAAACCATCCAGAGCTGATCCCCAGTTCTGATCTCAGATCCTCTGACATCTGAACCCTGTGACCTCTGACCTGCACAGGTACATGGCCATCATCCATCCCTTGAAGCCTCGCCTGTCGTCCACAGCCACCAAGGTGGTGATAGTGTGTATCTGGGCTCTGGCTGTGGCCCTGGCCTTCCCTCTCTGCTTCTACTCTACCCTTCGCAGGATGCCTCGCAGGACCATCTGCTACGTGGCCTGGCCTCGACCTGCGGACGACTCCTTCATGTGAGGGAGCGCACACACACCAATACAAGCCCTCTCAAAAACACTATTATATCTGAATAGCGGATTGTTGATCGTGGGTGTTCATCAGAATCAGAATTACTTTATTGATCCCTGAGGGTAAACTCTTTAGTAACCATATTTAGTTATGATATCTCTTCTCATTGTGTCCAGGTGGGGAAATATCAGATTTGCTGACAAGATTGTTAACCCTACACCTATGAAAATACACACTAACCATACGTACTGTTTGTGTGCAGGTACCACATCATCGTGATGGTGCTGGTGTACCTGCTGCCCCTGGTGGTGATGGGCATCACCTACACCATCGTGGGTGTGACCTTGTGGGGAGGAGAGATCCCTGGGGACTCTTCAGACAACTATCACGGACAGCTCAGAGCCAAGAGGAAGGTGCGACACCGCTACAAACCATGTGACCTCATCTTTGATTTAACCTAATCCCGCAACCATCAAGGGAACATTGTAATTTGATTTAGTTTCATTCATTGTATATCCAGTGATGCCCCAATTGAAAGAGAAAGCGATGGTTTTAGAATAGAAAACTAATTCTAGAGAAACATAATCATGGTGCATTATGTCATAAATACCATGGTGCATATTTTGCCGTGGGAACCACAAACTCGGGTTGGGTTATGATGGGATTAAATCCATCACAATGCGCATGATCAACATCTATCTGTAAATCTGTAGGATTAACTAAGCAAATATCATTCACATAAATGACAGCAACTACAGGGTTGCCACTAGGATTATTTGTGAACACCTATCTACGGTGCCAGGGGAGGTCTTTAGATAAAACTCAGATTCATTCACATTATTCACAGATTAAAGCAGGTCAGAGATCCTACGTTCAGGAGATTGAGATAGTTAGATACGTCAATATGGTGATATAAGGTATAATATAAGGAATATGGTAGTGCACATGCATTTATGTGTGTGCACACGTGAACATTTGAAATGTTAACCCCATGTTAAGATGTTTATTTTATTTACTTCTTGGCTCTCAGTCAATACTTTTATTATTAAAGAACCCCCCCCCCCCCCCCCCTCGTTTTACATTCCACTGTTGGCGCCTGTTTAATTTAGTTCATGTTCCAGACAAATCCTTTTAGTTCAGGAGACAATTAGCATTTTTTCATGTTGAAACAATCCAAGGGATGGTTTATTATGAAGTAAATGGTCTCCCACGTTGGAGATGAGAGGTCCTGATTACTCAGTAATGGTGACCTCTCTCAGGTGTGACCCCACCAGTGAAGGTTGATAACAGAGCCTCATCTGTCTGCCCCTGAACCCCACACAAGCTCTTCCCCAGTTTGCTGTCGTCACACCTGATGAGCAGCTGCAGAGGTCTTGTCAGCGCCGACCTTTCCTTCATTCCTTTGTTGGCTTTTGTTAGGGGGCGAGAGCTACCCATCATGCACTGCGCTGTTGTCTCATTAGAGCCAGATGTGTCATTCACACAAACCTCGCTGTTGCCTTCACTTTGATTCGTACTAAATATATCACTATGTCCATCCGGGAGGTGGGTGAAATATTCCAGGCAGAAAGGTGCTATTGCGTCTAAATTGCTAGTCTGCTCTATTAGGATTCTGAAAGGACGCAGCTAATAATAACAGTGCTTTTATAAAGTGGCCCTGCTAGCCATTGTTCACACTGCCTCCTCACAGTCCAGTCTTTTAGTTCTTAATCTTTGGTCCAACGGTCAAATGTTTGGATTCTTGTGTGGTTGTTAGATTCTCTCCTTTTTTTTGCACACAGGTAAAACCTCACGTCTTAAAGGTGCTACGAAGAATGTTTTTCAAGTGACCATGGTTTGCTTTCCAGTCCCAGATCCTGCTTTTGAATGTCGGCTTTCTGCGGATCAACATAAAACAATCAGTGTCATTTCTAATCAGGTGTTTCGTTTGAGGCAATTGGATCGACAGAAGGCAATCACAGCCCAATCCACAGGTTCACTTGTTCACTGGCGTGATGAAGTGGAAACAGCAGATGGTTAATGGGCACTCTCCAAAGATGAAAAGAAACCTTTCTCACAGAAAAAAAACATCTTTGTGAGAAACATCTTAAAACCCCAAACCGCCATTACATATTCAGAACTCTGAGACGTGAGAAGGAATATGAGTATGGAGCCTTTAGAAAAGAAGTCATTGGCCACAATAACACAGCATATCACTGCAAGGGGAGAGATTTGCAGAGCGTGTTTAGTGATCTAATCAGCTTATTGCTATCTCTGAAGCACTGGCTCCTGGAGAGGAAAGTCTAAAGTTATATTGGTTTTTTATCACATGGATGTGTCTGGTAGAGGGACAGCTCAGTGTCTTACAATTCTGTATTGATTCAAGTGTGTTTTGGGAGCACTTTAAGAATTGTTCTAGTTGGCAGGCATCGGTTGTGGGTGCAGTTGAGCCTATGTTGGTTGTCTGAAGGACAATTTGCGATTTCAATTTTTCCTTAAAAATAATTATTATATGATGTTACAAAGAGAATAGCAACCTGACAAGGTTGACGTTGCCCACATTGGTCTCGAGTACTTCAGTCCCAAACAGACCGAGCCTAATGCTAGGCAGTGATACACAGCATGTGACGCACAGCGTGTCAAACTCTGTTGGTGATAGTTACCAACCATCTGTAGAATTCTCTTTTTAGCAAAAAACCCATCTTGTGCACTGCATTATTCATAAAGGTTCTGACTGACGTGTCAATGACCATTTCAACCTTTCTGCTAGATGGGTTATTTTTAAGCATTTCTTTCCATTTTCATTCTGGTATAAAATCCAGACTGCATTTGTGTTTTGACTGTCAGGGGGAGGGCAGCTATTGTGTCGGTGTAACAGGTGTCATCATGGGCAGTGTGGCTGTGTGCAGGAGTGTGTGTCCACAGGTCCCTTTTTGTGTCTTCAGCTCCTGTTAATTTTAAGGGACCAATTGGGGCATTAATTATGTTTTTCACCTGTTTTATTCCCTCTAAATGTATCTTTTTTTAAACTCTCACAAACAAGCACACATATTACACACTTTTTGCTTGTTCTCTGGTAGGTGGTGAAGATGATGATCATCGTGGTGGTGACCTTTGCCCTCTGTTGGCTTCCGTACCACATCTACTTCATCGTGACGGGCCTCATCAAGTACCTGAACAGGTGGAAGTCCATCCAGCAAGTGTACCTGTCAGTGCTGTGGCTGGCCATGAGCTCCACCATGTACAACCCCATCATCTACTGCTGTCTGAATAGCAGGTAGGCTAAACACGCTGATATAAAGCGACTGAAGCAAGGTTTTACAATCTGACATTCAACAAACCTTTTCAGTTGACCGTGTCTACATCTGTGATACACTTCTTACATTTGATTGTGACCCATGGAAGTATTTGTCTCTGTTTGGGTCCAAGGTTCCGGGCAGGCTTCAAGCGAGCGTTCCGCTGGTGCCCATTTGTGCACGTGTCTAGTTACGACGAGCTGGAGCTGCCCATGACCCGACTCCGCCCTGGCAACCAGAGCAGCATGTGCACACTGTCGCGTATGGAGACTAGTGTCAGTAGCCATCGCAGCAAGAAGAAGAAGAGCCCAGCCTCCCACACCAATGGAGAGGCCGCCGCTGCTGAAGACTCTGACCCAACAGTGATCAGATCTAGCCTGTACAGAAACCCAGAGGATGCAAAGGAGCAGTTTTCTTAAGAGCCAGACGAGGTCAACACTGGGGTCATAGTTAGAGGGAGGTCAACACTGGGGGCATGGTTAGAGGGAGGTCAACACTGGGGGCATGGTTAGAGGGAGGTCAACACTGGGGTCAAAGTTAGAGGAAGGTCAACACTGGGGGCATGGTTAGAGGGAGGGCAGCACTGGGGGCATGGTTAGAGGGAGGGCAGCACTGGGGGCATAGTTAGAGGGAGGTCAACACTGGGGTCATAGTTAGAGGGAGGGCAATACTGGGGTCATAGTTAGAGGGAGGGCAATACTGGGGTCATAGTTAGAGGAAGGTCAACACTGGGTGTGTGGACCAGTGGACACCATGGTGGTAGTTACAGGATCTGAACGATGAAATGTGAATCTTTACTGCCCTCTACTGTGCTGTAATTGTTAGTGTTGGGCGTCGTATGTTTTAGAATCACGTCAAAAGAACACAGCGCTTTAGAATGAATTATTTGTACTCGAGATTATCTGTGTGTGACTGACTCAGCCAGTCTCTTCTCCTGTACAAACTCACAGTGTATCTCTGCAGATCTTTAATATTGTGCGTAAGTGTATATATAAGTAGTTAACTTTAGTGGTTTGTTAATATATGTGCATACGAATGTGGTAAACGATGATGCCTTTACCTTTCATAGATCCATAGGTATTGTTTTGGCTATGATAAGTGCACTGCATCAGACCCACATCATAATAATAATCTTTCCCTAGTCAGAGATAGTTATCTTTCTAGAACATTCAGTTAGAAGGAAGTCCTTATGTGAATCATGAACGTCATACAGTAAGCGGTGGACCTTCACCTCAAGGACTGTAAAAATATGAAATGCCTTACCGTCCATATGCAATTTCCTGAAAAGAAAGAAAATAGGAAAAAAGAAAAAATAGTGTGCTGTTGTGTCTGTTATTGGTAGGCAGGCTAGAGATGACCTTTCAGCTTAATGTAAGTTACTTGAAGCTTTAACAACAATATTGTCGCAAAAGTGTCTGTGTTCTGAGAACACGGACTCTGCTGGCATCACACTCTTTTGCACTTGTGATACTAGATTGGTAAATGTCTTAATTGGATGTTAACTGGTTGTTATTTAATATTTATTCTGTAATCGTTGAAAGGTGCATTTAGATTGTAGATTTAGTTTACGTAAGCATGAACTAAGCTTCAGTGTGTGTTTAAACATGTGCACTTGTACACCATTTAGCATTCCATAAGGATAAAAGTAACAGTGCATTACTGTAAAGTATGAAAGGATCATGAAAGCATTGAGGTATTAACCACAATATAAAAGCTTTTCATATTATAAAATCAATATAAAAGCTTTTTATATTGTGTAGAGATTATGCAAGGCCCTAACTTGTCATATGTGCCTGTCTCCTGTTTCCACCAAGTCAATCACTCCCTCCATTCCCTCCTCGCCCCCTCATCCTCTCCTCTTTCTCTCTTACACCCTTACACACTGATTTTGTATACTGCATATACCAAACGTTGTCTAACTGCACGTTTGCCAATAATTCTTTGAGGTTAAATGCTGTGCTTTTAAGTGTGTGTTCATGTATTGACCTGCTCGATTTAAATTAGATTGTTTTGCTGATTGGCTTTTGTGAATTCAGATTATGTGATGTGTGTCTGTATGTTTAACAGTATTTGACTGTTATGAGGCTGTGTGCTGAAAATGTGATGTGGGGAAGGACATGTTAAATAGACTACCTTTAGACTTAAAGTACATGTGAGTGCTTGCCTTAATTCTTCTTAATAAACTGGATCAAATCCTGTCATGACTTGAGGCTTCAGAAACTTGTCTGAACATTGTACTTAGACCGTAAAACAACTCTTGTTCAGGAGATATATTCTGGCTCTTTACTGATCAGTTTACCAGATGAAATATAAACTCTTTTATATGTGTCTTTTTACAACAATTATGGGATTGAACATGATTGCTTGAATTGTATACAGGTTCAAGCAATATGAGATTAAATGTAGGAGAGACACTGAGCTAATTATGAACACATTCTACTTTGTTAGTGCTGCCATGTTGGAAGAGTTGGTAAAACCCTCCCACTGCATACTTTACATTCTCTTCCTGTGGAACATGCCTGTAAGAGAAGCTTCCTTCCTGCCCTCTCTCTCTCTCTCTCCCCCCCCTCCCTCTCTCTCTGGCCTGGCATTTTCGAACTCTTTCTCACGCTCACTTTATCTGCCTCCTGCTGTCTCAATCATGTTTTCTCTCACTGCCTCTGTTTCTTTCTCTCTCACACAACCACAAACACAGATTCACACTTACACATGGACCTATTTGAATGATGCTGTTAATGGTAGTGCTATATTTCAATGTAATGTGTCTTAAAGAGATTGTGTACACTCCTTGGTGGGGAAGCCATGACATTTATTCTGCTGACAATACATTACAACACAAATGTAACTTCCTGTTTACTTCAGTCACCTGAATGTCACTGTGGAGGAACATGGATAAACAAAGATAGATTTCTTTATGAATACAGAGAAGCATCTTCTATGTTATTCTCCTCTTTTTAATTTTTCTCTCTGGTCAGACTTAGTAAGATGCAATACTCAGGGAGGCAGAGAGAGACAAAGCCATCAGGTGGAAAACTTTGCTGGTAAGCCATTGCGGATCGGAGCAATCTATGGGGGTTGGAACCGTGGTAGTTGCTTGAAGTCTGGTAAGGAGGGAATGGAGGAGATGTAAAAAACGAATAAGAGACTTCAAACAGATATGTTTTTTTTAAGATAAACATTCTGCAACATCAGTATCATACATGTATAGCTAAACCACAGTGTATACTGTGGAACGGATCAAAGATTTCCTGTGTGCATGTTGATAGTAATCAGTGAAACCGCTGTTGCTATTACATGCTGTAGTCTGAAAAACAGCCTTCTATGGTCCAGGGGAGAATACTCTGAGGGTGGACAGAACCACTACACTGGAAATCAGCCTAGATTCTAAGACTTCTGACATAGAAGATTGTTTTAAAATACTGTAGCTGTTGTGTCCTGACTGATGGAATAAAGTAAACCTCTTGGCTGGTTGGTATGTTGTCTTAAGTTCTTCTATTCACTATGAAAGTCTTCACGCTTTAGAGAAGCGTATACTTCGCAAATACCTCTGTGTGTTTGAATTGGTCATTATTCTTGTCACAAGGGGTGTGACTGTCTCCAATCGGTTGATGACGTAATACTTAAAACTCAGAAGCTGAATTTACAATGTTCTTGGCCAAAAATATCAAGATTATAGATAATAGCATTAAGGACTCGCCCACTTTTACTTCATAGGATTCTTATTCCCTGGGGAAAATAATACAAACGATTTATTCCCCAATAGGCTACTGGTGACAGCCTTACCTTGGAAAGTTGTATTGACAGTCATGGTTGCTCTCAATCTTTGAACTTCTCAAGATAATCTTGGTGTAGCTGTAATCAGGGTCAGAATCCTTCTCCACCGCCTCTACGTGGAACACTTCTGCTGGAGACAGCAGCCAGGAGCCAATATCACCTGGCTCACATGCGCTTTTATAAATAGAAATGGCCGAGCAGGTGGTGATGTTAAAAACTGTTTCAGACTCTTCAACGACATCAGAAAGCCTCTCTTCGGCAGAGAAAAAGCTACCGAATCTGACCTCTGACCCTACGTCTGCTGTGTACACCGTCTCGGACCCATGAAAAACAGTCCGGCATGTTGTGGGTTTCAAAAGCTGCAAGGAATCCATTAGCAGGAAGTGAAAAGATTTGAACAGAAACTTCTTGTTGTAAACACTGGCATTTCCACCCAGAGTTTCAACTCCCTCTGTGAAACTGACACGAAACCCTTTATTGTGTCCATAAAGTGCCATGGCTTTGGTGTGGAGTTCTTCTCCTCCTGGTATTGAAGTCTTACAGTCTTCTTTTTGCCAGGCAGAACTGAGTCCAGCAGTGGCGTTGAGTTCCCAGTCCAACAACCCCCCGGTCACAACCTGTAGCATCTCATCCCTGCAGTTTGTGTACTGGTCATCCACTGTGTTGGGTGCCATGTCCAGATGTTTAGACTCGATCACCTGGTGAAGTTTGGAATGTACATATATTAACTTACTTTACACCTTGGGTTTACTGTAGTAGCGCACAGGGGCTTATTGTGTGAGGTAAAAGATTAGAACAGTGCACACAGGGATAGAGGGGTGGGGGCAAAAAGTAGTATACAGTATAGCTACTACAGCATTTAATTGTAAAATTGATCAAAAACTTTATAATCCCATGTGAACTTTACCTTAAGTGTAGCAATCAGGAAAAATACAATGGTCAGTTCACTCATTCTGCAAACTGCAACGTCGTACTTTTCTATTTTGGAATGAGACAAGATTAGAGCCAATTCAAATGCATTCCGAGTGGTTTTACAGTACAACACACATTCACCCACTCCATTGTTAATTCACACACACACACACACATACTGTATCCACACCAAACAAACTTTTTCCAGAAATAGAAATATCCTGTGTACATGTTCTCTAACATCAATAAGAGAAGAGCAGGACAGTCCTACTTCAATACTAAAGAAAACATTTTACCCATGAAACTCCCTCTCTAAACAATCCTGACCCAGATAAGATACAATAGCTCTAAAAACTTTTTGACTGCAAATAGTTTGAGGTTAAGATAAATAAAATCCAGATTTAAAAACCTACCGTTGGAAATGTTGTAGTGCTGTTGGTGAAATCATTCAGAACAAGAAAGTAAATCACAGTTTCCTGGAAGCTTCATGGGCGGTTGTTCATATTTTCCTATTCACTCCCTTGTGGGGGAAACCAAGACCCTTATCTTGGCAAAACAACCCTTTTCTTCCCCTAAAGGAAATAACATGTTTTTTTTTTTTTACATGAGCTTGGTTTTGACTAGTTTTGCAGACCTAAGATATGTCTGTATATGATGATTTGTGCATCCAAGATCATTTTACAGGCACAGTGGGATTTTCTCAATGTTGTAGTTGGCAGACTTCCAACATCAGTGTTTCATACCTCAGGGGCTACATAACGAGTCAGTCAGAATCACAGACAGTACTTACAATGAAAACTCTTTTGAGTGTGTTATCCAGCAGGTTATGATGATTTATTGAAAACAATGCACCAGATTCATTTCCATTTTATTTCAATCCAACATCCTTAAATGTATTACATTGAGCACTTTGGCACTTTTACAGAGAAAAAATATAAATAATTCTATATACATACAGTCAAGTATTTTTCACATAAAAGTATTGAATTTACACGTTTTACTATACACACGTCTATTTATTTTGTGTGTACTGGAACAACAACAAAAAATATTACAGGTAGGCTACATCAATCTTTGATTTGATTGATTGAGGTGACATGTTTTTGGAATTTAATCTATTTATTTATTTTTATACAGTTCCCTGCAGTGTAATTGTATTACGTGATAATTAAATCCCCGCCCCCTCACCAACACTAAGAATCACTTTCGTTTTCTGACAGCATTTTGCCGGTCAACAAAACAAATACTACAGTTACTTCAACCGTGCTGCTCACATCTTCAATCCAATCCTTGTGTTTGTGGTGGACAAAACCGGTTGATTGTGTTTCACTTTCCGTTCTGAGTAAATCATATCGTCTAATCGAGGTTCATTTTCGTTTCTTCCTTTGTTACTGCCTCTAAGTGAGGATAATATAAAGAGTTATCCTCTGTCCAAGATCATTCACACTGTAGCCTATAAAACTGAACAGTGGCATACATTTACATTTATTTTATTTATTTATTCATATACCTCAGTATTTAGCTTTTCATACTTTTCATTATGTTTTCATGGGGAGAAGACACTAGTTATGGCTTCGGTTTAAGGAAATTGAATGATTCAAATCCAATCCATATGAATCATTTTATTAAGTTCATCAATTTAAGATCGGATGTTAGGGACCTCTCCGCAGGTCAAAGCGTGGTCGCGTTCGTCAGGACTGATGGTAAATCGTCGATTGTTCGGATTAGAGAGGACCAAGATGGAAGAAGACTCACAGGAAAATTGAGTAGGCATTTTTTTGCATTTATCTATAGCTAGGCTATAATGCTACGACTATATGTTGATGGAAATGATAGTGTGTCTCTGGAAAAAAAAGGAATGAAATGTACATTCAAGGCCTATCTGTCCTTAGAGAGTTTGAACTGTGAGAAGATTCACGCAGTGAGTTGTGGAGATGATTTTGCTGTTTTGCTCTCTGATGAAGGCAAGGTTCTATTCATGGACTCATCTCACATTGTCAGGTCAGTATGTTTGTGAGTCTAAGAGGCAAGTTCTTTACCCTATCACTTACCATTTAAATTAATAAAGATTACACTATAGATACAATAGTGTACAATGGCCCCAAATGTATCTGCCTGTATTCTATATACTTCAGGCCCTTAAAGGAGCTGTGCAACATTCAAGTGAATCAAGTTGCATGTGGGGACCAACATTCAATTGTCCTGACACAAGGTAAAGAATATATCATAATTTTATTGGAAACTCATCAATGTAGGCCTGTGTTGCATGTGAAGGTTTGGATAATCAATTTGGTTTTGTAAGAAATAGCTACATCTGTGTTAACCTTTCAATTACCTTTGGGAGCTGAGAGTAAGGATGATCCTTTTTGATTGGATGCATGTTTTGGGGGCTGCATGGTATTATAGTCTGATGTCTACCTCAAAAGTGTGGTAATAGGAAAACTTGTGTGAGAATAGTTGCTAACGTCACACTCCTCTTCAGATGGCCAGGTATTTACATGGGGAATGAACACCTTTGGCCAGCTGGGTTTGGGGCAGGGCACAGATGGACACCACCCACCCCAGGTCTTGCACTCCTTGTCAGGACTTCCCCTGATCCAGGTCACCGCTGGGGGGGACCACTGCTTTGCCCTCTCAGTTTCTGGAGCTGTGTTCACCTGGGGCAGGAACAGCTCTGGCCAGCTGGGGCTAGGGGACACCACTGGTACTATTGACATGACAATTACAGTCCTGTATGTTGACACCTCACTGAATGTGAGGTATCATGAGGTGAAATGATGGGGCTTATGAGGACTGGGTTCTAGAATTGCTTTCACTTTTCTGGACCAGATTTTCAATAGACCTTGATGTAGAATTTGCTTCCATTCACCTTCAAAAACATAATTCAGAGTTTGGTGATTGGACCTTTTTTGCTGATCAGGTTTCTTTATACTTTCTGGTCATTGTAGCATCTGCAGTAAATATTGTTCATAGAAAGTCATTTTTTTGCCTAATATGGGAAATCTTTTGTGTTTATTTCTAGACAGACACATCCCAACACCTGTCATGTGTCTGGACAGAAAGAAAACAGTTTCCATCTCTTGTGGAAAAGATCATACTGTCATTCTAACAATGGTTGTATTCTCTGAGAACCACCTCCTCCCATTCTGCACTATTTTGAAGTAAATGCAGAAATATATGTATTAGTTCATAATAATAATTTATACTTATATAATCCGTCTACCCTGTCTGTAGGAAGGTGTTGTGTTCACATTTGGTGGTGGTCAGTATGGGCAGCTGGGTCACAACACTTGGACAGATGAACATCGACCTCGAGTGGTGGCAGAACTGTGGGGGTCGAAGGTCACGCAGGTAGCTTGTGGAAGGTAGGCAACACTCCTTACATGATCCTTTGTAATACCAAGCACTGAGTTGTAAAATGTGTATTACAGTGTTTAGAATATGTTACACAGAGTCTGACTTCTAATACTGGATTATGTAAATATTTGATAATACCAGTGTTTCATTTTAGCCTTGTTACTTCTGTGCAACATTAGACATCACACACTGGCATTAGTGGGCTCCGGCAAGGTGTATTCTTTTGGACGTGGAGAGCACGGGCAGCTGGGAAATGGAATCCTTACTGACCAGTCTGTGCCTTTGCCAGTACAGATACCACAAGGTATACATTTTTAGTCAAATCAAAACTTTATTAACTGTTAACAAAACTGACACTTCCAAAGCACCATTTTACTTTAATCCTCAATAGCATAATGATAATCCATCCAATACACTGACAATTCTTTCACTTTTCAGAGAGTGATGAATACACGATCAAACGCATATTTGCAGGTGGAAACCATTCATTTGCAATGACCACTACAGTACAGGTATTAAAAATATAATTAACAATTGACAACAATATTTGGTATGCCAATCATTATTGCTGCTTTATAATGTACATCACAATCAATTATTTCTTGAATATAAAGGGTATGAATAAACTGATACAGAAAACATTGGACAACGAAAGGGTTGACGAATGGATCGCTAAATGTGACACAAAATGGAAAAGAATACAAATGTAAGAGCCATTTAAAAACTATTTAAGCTGTAGAAAATGAACCACCACCACCACCAAGAAATGTATAAGTGTTATGAGGTGATTGGCTGCTCACCTGGTGGCATATTTATTGCATAGGTTAAGCCATTGTGCAGGCACCTGGATTCACTTTCCAGGGACCAGTGTCATTTTACCTTCTACATTTCCTGCCCTAATAATGTGACTTCTCTCATATATGTACAGTATATCATTTTGGGGGGGGGGGGGGGGAACAAAAGAACTACATTTTAACATGTCAACGACATTTGAATTAACGCAACCTTTTCAGGGAAATCAAGGCAACGTTCTCCTCTTCATCCTGTCTAAATCGAAGTTTCGTTGACAAAAGGTTTGTTCTTCCCTGCATTATTTCATTCAGCACAAACCTATTGTAATCTCACATATACTTTATATTATTATTATTATTTATGTATTATTTTCACACCCCTGAAAACCTTGTCAATATTTGGACTACATAGACAACGCCAATGTCAAATTGTTTTCTAATTCCACAATGATTCCTTTCTGCACTATGAAACCTTCAAAATATAGTGGCCTGGACTTGTCACTTGCAGGAAAAGTTTTCAAGAAGCTGGCGAGAAAGGAGAAGGTGTTGGCTGAGGTACTGTATTTTTTTTAAATGGTAAAACCTGATCAGCCTTTAACATTCCTTTGTTTACTTGAGCTGGCCTGTACTCACACTGTACATACTGTAACCCTCTCTTCTCTAGATTAAAACTGTGGTCCTGCAGTCATTGCTCCCTACTCTGAACGAGAACCCTCTTAGTGTGGAGAGCCTGAGAGTGTACCTTGTCCTCTCAGAGTTCATAAGGGCCACAGTTAACCCACACAAGGTCACAGACAGAAAGCTCACTGTGGCCGTTGCGGCCGCTATCTTAAAACTGCACCCCAACAAGCTCCAGATCCTGGGTGAGGTCATCGTCAATCGGCCAGAAATGGTCTACAGCCATGATTAGGTTTAGGAGGAACACTCTGTTTAGTGTTTGAAGTGAATTTCTCCCGGACAAATGACTTTACATTGTAATATATGTATTTCTATTTAAATTATTGTTATTATTATTATTAAATTATTGTTATTATTATTGTTATAATCAGCCATTCTGTTGGGAGTTTGGATTCTGCATTAAACAGTAAACCTCTCCCACATGGTAGGAGACTTGTGGTCTTCACTGAAGCCATCTACCCTGGTCAAGCAGATCAAGGTGTGGAAGGACACCCTTTCATACATTCTGAGGACCTTAAGTATTACTTTCCACAGAACAGCAGTCAAAGAGCTTCTCGGTGTACTCCAGCATCTTTTCACAGTCAGTGTACACAGCCAGTACTCCTAGTACCTTTACGCAGAATCTCATTGATGGGTCATTTTCAGTTTCCTTTTCCTTTCTCTTCTGGAAACTTTGTAGGCAACCCAGAGGGCTGGAGGGACACTTAACATTCCAGTCAGTGCTTTTTGTATGGAGGACATAGTATTCAATTACCAATACCTGCAGGAAGATGTGAAACTCTGGCGTTTGTGGTCACAAAAGAAGGTAAATAATGTACAATACATTTCTACAATATGTTCATCCAAACATACGTACATTAAAAATAGATCAATTGAACCAAGCAAGTTAATGTTTTTCAGTACATTACATTTATTCATTTAGCCGATGCTTTCATCCAAAGCAACCTCCAAGAGAGAGCTTTACAAAAGGTCATAGGTCAGTGGTCATAACAAGATAGCCCCAAACACTGCAGGTAGCCAGAACAGGAAGCATACATTGTGAGAAACCAAACGAGTGCCAAAGGGAAGAACCACAAGAGCATTTAGAGTCTCAAAAAGTGCAAGCATGTATCACAACACATCTATATCAGAAATATTAAATAAATGACCAATTATATTATTTAATGTCCAACTGACGTACAAAAATAGCCTATTATACCTGAATTTATTTATACCTGCATTTATAGATTGATACCTGCATTTTGCCGACTGTGTAACTTGCTGCAGCGAAATATATATTTGTCACCCGTCAAAAGTCAGGGGGGCGTGAGAAATTGGTTGTCAGATTGAAAATGTTTGCGTTTTTGATATTAGGAATCGGACGCGATGTCACAACCCATTTTTTGCCGTTGCCCATTTGTGATGAATCTGCAAAGTAAGAAATTGGTTCTGAATGTTGCTGCCTCTCTCTCGCAAGTAAGTCCGTCATGTTATCAGGCTTTTGTTTGACTCGATGCACCATCGCTCTGATGTCACAGGATGAGGATGGACGCATAAATATGAATTATGAAAACTTGATTGCAGAAACAGCTTGAAGCCAACCATGACAACTGGATGTGGCCTTTTGGAACACTCCAGCCTTCCTCTCCTTATTTAGAGTTGAGGCTAAGAAGAGCATCACTCATTGAAGACACCTTCAGAGAACTGAATGTTGCAGATCCCAATACTTTCAAGAAGCATCTTGTAGTAAATATGACTGACTATTTACTCCCTCACTGTACAACGTCATAAATCACTGGGTGTCTATGGCTGTCCAACAGAAGGGAGGGATGATAGAATTGTAGATTAACAAATATGTTATGCACTGCCTTCATTCTCTCAGGTGTATTTTGACGGTGATACGAATGTGTCAGATGTCTACAGGAAGGACTTCTTCCTCCACGTGTTAGATAGTCTGCTGGACCCTGATTCTAAGATGTTCATGTACAATGACACCAAAACACTGGCCTGGTTTCCTGCGATGGTAAGGCCTCCCTTTCAGAGCCTACAGGGGGTTTCCTGGTTTGTTTTTCACCATCATCATTAGCTCCCTCTTCCAACATTTCTTCTCTTAGCTCATGAAAGCTCTTGGCAACTGCTACTAACTTACTGAATTCATACAGAAGCTGCCTCTTTTAATGGTGATTTGAGCTCACTTGGATTAATTACCTTAATTAACATGTGTGAATTAATTCATCAGTTTATAAAAACATTTTCATTGACAGCCCTTACTAGAAGAGAAGAGGTACTTCCTGTTTGGGGTCTTGTGTGGGCTGGCCTTACACGGCGACATAAATATACACCTGCCCTTCCCATTGGCTCTTTTTAAGAAGCTATTGAACTGCAAGCCCTCATTGGAGGATCTGATAGACTTCACCTCTGATGGACGGTAAATTGACAAAGGCCTCTCTTGTCAAATACTGGTCATGTAGAAAAGATACTGTAGAAATAAATACTTAACTTGTATTTGTATTTAAAGATATTTGAAGGACATCCTAGAATATCCTGATGATGTTGTTGAAAACTTGTACGTGCAATTCACAGTGAGTATTGTAATAGTAGCATCTTATTTTAAATATATTTACATAATCTTACTACCTAATCACATTTATTTAATTACATTTAGGTGTTTTTGGGAACAATTTACGACTAAACAAATGGTGATGATTTTGGTCAGATTGAACTTGTTTTGGAAGAGGAACATTTTCTTATTTACAATGAGTATAACAGCTAAATTCTGTCTTCTTGTTTCCTTTAAACGCAATAACAGGTGATATGGGACAACACAAGGGTTGAACTTGATTCCAAAGAACCAGAGAAATTGGTCACAGGTGAAAACAAGTAAGGTTATGAAGAAAAGCCTCTCCAAATAAAAAGGCTTAAGTAAAATTATGAAGAATTATCCATTAGAACTTTTTCCGTTCTTGGTAAAGATGTCACCTTACACTAACATTGGCAGAATGGAGTTTTGCGAGGCCTACGTGAACCACGTCTTCAACAAATCAGTGGAGGGTGTGTTTGCAGAGTTCCGGCGGGGCTTCTTCTCTGTGTGCGATGAGGATGCGGTGCTGCTCTTCAGGCCTGAGGAACTGAGAGCGGTCATGGTCGGCTCAGAGAACTACGATTGGGAGAAACTCAAACAGGTCTTCACACCTGTCCAGTGAGACAAAGCATGAGATGATTCATATACAGATATTTCACTAAGCTGTCATGGTCATCTCTGCTAATCATCCCTCTCTGTTTTAGAACACTGTTTACGAAGGAATGTACAACGCTGTCCATCCAACCATTGTCATATTTTGGGAGGTGTTTGAAGAACTGTCGGAGGAGAAAAAGAGAGCTTTCCTATGTAAGAACAGTAAGGAATTATGACTCTGACTCAGTTTAATATGAGTTACACATTGTTTAATTAATCATGTGATATCAGGAGAGCTAGCTGCTGCTTTAGAGCTACGGCCTGTTGAATGGTGTTTCCGAACTTTTTGACCAATCCTGTTTCCCAGTTCCACATACTGTGCAAAGGTTTAAAATAGTTTTCAGACTGTAGCCATATCTGTCTCTCCGTTTGCCAGTGTTCCTCACAGGTTGTCCCCGGGTGCCCATCCTGGGCATGGACCACATCCGAATGCGGGTCCAAAATCTGGAAAAATCTTCCCAATATTTCCCGGAAGCTCTGACCTGCCACTCTCTACTACTGCTGCCCATGTACCAGTCCAAGAAGATACTAAAGGCTAGACTCAGTGAGGCAATCTGTCACAACAGAGGCTTCTGGAAAGACTAGTACTGTAGCACAATGCCAAGTACATTGTTTCATTACGTCTTTGTTTCTCAGTTTATAATCTGTGACCTAGTGTAGTTGTGCTCCTAAACCTGTGATATAATCATATCTGGCTCATTACATGTGCCTGTAAGGAAATTCAAAGCATGGTCAAAGATTAATGTATACATTCAGACCCATCTACTGAAATAATTAATGTAATGCAAAACAAATATAATAATTGCTTTTATCTTTGTTTATTAGTGGTCACAGCCTTTCTGAAATTTAAATCACAGGTCGACTATTTGAGCATGAACGTGAGATGAGTCATTAGAGAAACAAACCAGTGACACAGGACTTTTTCTGCAGCCAGGTTTATTACATCATCCTGCTCTGAGTGCTGACGAAAATTGTAACAGAAAAAGTTAAACATAATATAATGGAATGAAGACAGATGGAATGATTGGAGAGAAAAAACTCAAATTAAAACAGATAAAAATAACAAAATAGTTGATGAAAAAAAGAAGCTAATAAAAGGCAAAACCAACAATGTATAGAAACATACAGGTGATACAACTGTAGTCCCACACTCTACACAGCGACAATTATCAGGACAAGTTTTGTTTTTTGTTTTTACAGTTTGTTTTGAACCTCCTGTCCAAAAAAGAAAACAAGAAATAAGGAGATTAGATTTCTATATTTCTAGTATTTCTAAATAATTTAAGCTGTATTAGACATCTATTCAGAGAGTTGTTAATAACAGTAACAGTAATAATATTTGTAACTTTATTTCATATGTACATATACAGGAATATTTGCAGTTGTATGACTCTGCATTGTATTCTTGCTTCTCTGACTTGATTTTGTATTTTATTTAAGTACACTTGAAAATAAAATGTGGATTTATGTTCTATAGCAAAAAACACAAACAGACCTGACACACACGCACACACTTCAATTTGTGGAGTTTTAGAGAAGAAAGTCCCATACTACAAGGTTTTTAAATAACACACACACTCGAAACACCATCTGTGAAGCACTTTGTACCAGATTTCTAGTGCTACACTCATCAAACATCGGTCACCACATGGCTGTTCACACCCAGAGAAGGAAGACACTCTACAGTTCTTCTGTTTGACAGGTGAGACAATGAGCTGCATCAGTCTTCACAGTGAGACTACTTAGAAAGAGTTGGAGTGAGGAAGAGTGAAAATAGAGCGACTTAGAAATGGGAGTGAGTCTGAGGAAAAGATGGAGTGGGTGGAAAGAGAGGGAGAGCAGAGCTGGTCTAGGAGCCTCTATGTGTTATTAACCAAGGCATGAAGCAGGTTACCCTGTCCAGTTCTGTCCTACTGTTTGTCTGTAGCAGCCCAAACACACACAATACACAGAGGTGCAAGCGCAATCCATTATCTCAGCTGGAAGATAAGGGGTGGAATAACAGGGTTGATGCCCCAATTTGCCCTCCCCCCCCTTTTGTTGAGATATAGGATGCGTCTTGCCATATGTCTGGATAAGTCCATTTAGCTGGGGGAGGGGAGGGTTGGTTTTAATCAGAATATATCAGGGCACATGTCCCAGTTGCCCTGCTGCTTAGCCTCCCAGTAACCCCCCTTGTAGACGTGCATGGTCTCTCCCGAGACAGGGTCCTCCAGCCTCTCGAACCACAGTGCCTGGTAGTTGTCCTGATGGGAGCCTGAAGAGAACAAACCAGACGATGGAGAGGTGGCATCGACTGTGACCCCATTTGGATAAGATGGGGGGGGGGGGGGGGGGTCATACTAGTACTAATCATGCTAGTTCTAAATAGTAGTACTCATTCTACATCCTAGTACACAGCAATCATTGCTGCTGGAGGAGCTGCAAAGAATGTAGAGACCAACACAAAACAGACAGAGAAAATTACTATGGGGGAGGGGAGGTAAGGTTGAGAGTGGGGGAGAAAAAGAGAGAGAGAACTGGACTGGTGTTACTTGCTTTTGACCGTAGATCCATTAGGAGCTTCAGAGCCTTCCACTGAAGGAGGACAAGATGGATAGATGAGGGGGTGAAAATTGGTGAAGATAAACTGAAATGGCATGATGATAGCCTGGGGTCTCATTTACAAAAGATTCACTTTAAAAAAGAGGCTTGTCAACAAAGTGGTGACGGACAGAACTGTTCCGATTTAAAAGCGTACGCACGCTCCTCCTGGATTCCCTTTAAAATCAGTTCACGCGGGATTTGGCACACGTGAGCGAGTGTCTTTTCCCACCTTTTTACTATCCATATACGGCCATAAGTCAGTCACCGACTATACTAGGCCCATTGTTTGATAATTAGAGATCTAATTGTATTCTCAATACATCTGAGAAGTTTCTATTTATTATCCTGACTGGATGTGCTCACTCAGGATACTTATATGTACTATTCATATTCTGCATATAATATGTGAGATATCCAGACCATAATATTTCTATTTATTCTACACAGTGGTAAGCTCAGGCTATCAATTCAAAAGTGCACATTTCATCCTACCGCTGTAGGTCTGTAGGGAGGACCACACATTCTACTGCCTAGTCATTCTTTTAGTGAATCCCAAAGTGTGCTTAGATATGCTTAGAACGGTCTATGGCTTCTTTGGTACACAACATTTGTAAATGAGGCCCCTGGTGTTGTACTGTGCCTGAGTGTGTATGTACGCAGGGGCCCTAAATGATACTTGCTTTGAAAAGGAGAGCTGGATGGCCCTTGGGAAGCTGCAGCGGTGAAATGAGGGGGAAATGCAACGCGCAGAAAAGTTTGAATTCTATTAGTGTTACAGAATAAATAAAAAAGCAAGAAAGGAGATCGATAGACATACAGACACGCAGACAGACAGACATGTAAATTGATAGATAGAGCTACTTGCATGCAACAGGTGTGTGGGGGGGGGAGCCTTCTGTGTCAGCTGAACAAGAAAGAAAAAAAAGGGGTGGGGGGGAGATGTCTAACCGAATGTTCCTGAGATCCCAAAACCAAAATACATGAAAATGTGATGCAAAACGTGTCTCTACATTACTAGTGATTTGGGTTACATTTTCGCTGGTTGCCAACTACAGCAAGTTCAATCGTAGAAAAGAAAGATAATTGAATTGGGATTGTATGGCAGAACTAAAACCATCACTGTTTTTAAGACGGAATATGAAGCGTTTCCAATTTTTACGTCATATATGTACAGTTTACATATGGACAGAGAGAATGGAGTGTGTGTTGGATATGTGCGATGGAAGTAGAGGTACTTGCTTTCGTCTGAAGCCTCGCTGGCCTCCGTACCAACCTCCAGTGGGTCGGCTACATGGAATGGAAACGTGGATGGAGGGGATGGGAAGAAATGATAAGGATGAGATGAGCTTTGAAGAATGAGCATGAATGACTAAGTCTATATACCTACCTGGTGGTACATTTGTGTGTGTGTCTGTGTGGGTGAGCGTGTGGTTAAGGAAAGGTAGCGTGAAAAGGAAGGAGGAGGAGAAAGAGAGGAGTACTTGCTTTTGTGAGGTGAGTCAGTAAAGGAATCCTCATTGACAGCTTGGGGAGGGCGAGGGGGGAAAGACAGACAAACAGGTGACCACAGACTGACAGACAGACACACTCTCCCTCTTCTCCACGATCCTCTCTCTCTCTCTCTCTCTCTCTGTGTCTGTCTCTTACCCTCCTCAGGTGGGACGGCCGTCTTCACCGCCTCCCTCTCCCTCTCCCTCCGCACGATGCGCTGCTTCTCCTCCAGTCTCTGCTTCTCTGCATTGGCCTCGTCCCACCGCCCATCTTCCATCAGCCTCTGGTCGGGCCGGTGGCGGCTGTCGGTGGGGGCCACGCCCTCTTCAGCCTCGTTAAGGGTCAACGCAAGGGTGGAGAAGTAGTACATGGTCTCAGCCCCCTCGCTGTGGGGAGCAAAGAGATGAGGAGGTAGAAGGGAAGGGAGATGGGGATAGTGGACCAAGAGAGGGAAAGGTTGAGAGAGAGGAGGAAGATATAAGGGAAGGAAAGGGGGAGTGAAATAAGGAGGGTTCGGTGGAGAAAGATGGAGGGGGGGGGGGGGGAGAAAGAGAAATGTCAAGTGGCATCAATGCACTGTAATCTTGTGGCCTGTTCACGGTCAAAAGGATCCCTGGCTCTTCAGCCGGGAGACGTGGGCCTGTACTCACGGCAGCTCATTTTTCTTCCACAGCTCGCGGGCTTTCAGGGTCTGGTACACGGTCTTCTGTTTGCCCTCAGTGCCATTCTCCCCCCCCTTACTGCTCTGCATCACTCTGGAGAACTCCATCCTCTCATCCCAAGTCCCCGACAGCACAAAGTGGGCCTTGCCCTCCTTGTCAGTAACTACCCCAGTTACCTGGGGAATACAAGAGGGGAGGGGAAATGGTGTATGTGTGGAAGAGAGAGAGAGAGACATGTAATTCACCGTGTGTGTGAGAGACTTGTAGTTCTGTATGTGACAGTTCTGAGGGAGTGATGGTGGTTAGAACCTCACCTTCCTGGCCACGTCTCTGGAAAAGTAGCTGTAGGGGGCAAACTTGAGGTGACAGCGATCTCCAGTAATGTGGTTCACCACATCTATTTCTCCTGACTGACAAGGGGGGAGGGGGGTACGGAAAAGAGAAGGCAGAAGAGATAAGGCAACGTGAAGTTGTGTCCTTGGGCGAGGCACTTCACCCTACTTGTTTTAGGGGGAATGTCCCTGTACTTGCTGTAAGTCGCTTTGGATAAGAGCGTCTGCTAAATGACTAAATATAAGACATGGTATTCTGATGAAATTGAAATGATAGGGAGTCTTGATTGGCTGAGTAATGAGTGGCCGTACCTGGTCGATCCAAAGCTTGCCTACGATAATGTTGTGAACAGTGGTGGTGACTTTCTTCCACGAGTAGTGATTGTTGCTCTTCTCAAATATGCACTGGATGGAACCTGAGGAGGGACAAAAGAGGGGGGTTCAAAGCAAAGACATGACGTGGAGACGGTCTTCAAAAACAGAGGGACCTGTTCTACCACCAGCATACAGTCGGCAGACTCGCTGCCCCTTACCGAGGGGCATGATGGAGAGGTATTTGCCCCTGAACTTGCTGGCCAGGGAGATCTCCTGTCTAAGGGTCCAGCCTTTCTCAGAGATGACATGATGGGCTGCTGCAGGTGGGTGGTGGCTCACCTGTCACCGGGGGGGCGGTGAAACAGTGATGAGTTTATATGATTAGATGAGTTCAGTGATGAGCACTTTATTGATTTTTTTTTACATGCACTATTCTCTCTCAACTATAAATGAATGAGCTAGCTACAGTTATTGACATAGGTATTGTTGCACTGTATTTAAGTAACTGTTAGATTAGAATAGATTCAACTTTAATGTCATTACACACGTACAAGTACAGGGTAAGTACCTGTACTCTTATTCTTTTTTTGTTCAACATTAAACTCAACTGAAGTGCAGTGATAATATGCCCTTCTGGCCTTGATCTTGTGCCATCATTTGCGTGCACTATTTGTACATCCTGTTCGATGTACAAATAGTGCATTGATCTGGTCAATGAAGCAACTCATGTGTGTGATGTAATGTGGGTCAGCCACTAGGGGGCAAATTGGAAGTCTATAGAATTCACAGGGTTTGCGTCTCGTTTCAGCACCACAGATAAAGAACAGCTCCCTCTGGCTGCTGTCACTCTAGTCCCCTCTGGCATCGTCATGGTCCTAGCTCCTTATCCAGTCTGTTGTTTTCCCTCTCTCTTTTGCTGTTTCCTGCCCTCCTTTGCCAACCCCCCCCCCCCTTCTTCATCCCTTCTAAGTCTAATAATCTCCCTTAACCTTCTCCCTCCCTTTCTCTTCCTGCCTGACATTAGTACAGGGACATTCCTCCCTGAGGCAAGTATGGTGAAGTGCCTTGCCCAAGGACACAACGTCTTGTCGGCACATTCAGGGAATCAAATTCTCAACCTTCCGATCTCCAGCCCAACACCTTGACTGCTGAGTCACATGACTTCCTCTTCTCTTCCCACCTGCCTCACCTGTTCGCAGAGCGAGCGATAGCCACACTCATTCAGTCGGTCCAGCTCAAAGGTCTCTCCCAGCAAGGGGTTGAAGGGCTTGCCCGTTCGGTACACTGTGGTGGAGTAGGAGGACACGGTGAAGGCCGCCACGTAGCACATCTGCTCCTGAGAGCTCTGGCACTTGGCAGCCTTGTCCAGCAGGTCGTAGTACTCCAGGTCCTCAGACAGGCGCTGGAGCATGGAGAGGGGCTCGTTAAAGTTGACCTGAGCATGAAGAGGAGGAGGGGGGGGGGGGGGTACAGGAGAGAGACAGAGAGAGGAGTAAGATTTTAAGTTCGATTTCATCTTTGCTGTTGTTACATCTCACTCAGTGATACTTCTTACAGGCATGGGGATCTTGGACAGCTCCTTGCCAATGCAGTTCTTCATAATGCTCCAGAGGTTGAGGGAATAGTTTGGCTTGTCTGGGATATGTGTACGCCTCTTTCTCACTGGCTCCACCTCCTGAGAATGTGGAGACTCAGGGTTGGATGCCAGTGATTGCTCATCAAGCTGTGAGGGAAGGACAAACTCATTATTGGTGGGTAAATGACCACAAAAAAATATATATAAACACAGTACTGTTCCATCTATGTTAGTCATCAATTAGCAAGACAATCTACTAAAAAGGGATTCAAGTATATAATCAGAAACGATAGGTTAATGTTTGGTGGCACAGAAAATAAGTACTTTTAGCAAGCCCAGTGGCTTCCTGAGCTTGACTTACTGACTGATCATCCGTCCCCGTCTCGCTGCTAAAACCACTGACGTTACTGCCAGACCTCCTGAGAGGAGGAACAAGAGGGTGATGTTAGTTCAGTAGATGAAAAGACAGGAAGGGAGAGACGCGGAAAGGAGCCAACCTGTGGTACTTGGGGTCCGCTGGGACGGTGATGAACTCGGCTGGGTCCTCCATGGCGTCAAAGAACTCATTCTCATCATCCTCGTCGCTCGCGTCGCCCTTCCCCGAGCCAGGCCCTGAGAGAGCGAGCGAGAGCCGTCATTAAACAGCAGAGAACTGTGACGGGCTTTAAGTGTCTTTTAAAACGTTCCTTGAGCTCTATGTTCTCTATGGTGATATTGAGCTAAAAAGTGAAGATAAGTTTGTCAGGACATTACCCTTGATGTCTATGGCAGGGTTACCAAGGGAAGGGGGCAGCACTGTGGCCCCCCTGAAGGCTCTCTCCAGGTGGTTGTGCTGCTTGGCCAGCTGCTCCAGGGTCTGCTCCAGCCTCACCCTCTGGTCCCTCTCTGCCAGCAGAACCTTCTGCCAGCGCTTACTGTGGCTCTGGGCCAGGGCCAGAAAGTCCCTACACGCCTGGCGAAGAGAGGGGTACATTGATTGCTCAAGTCAGATCAAATCGTGGCACGTGGAACATGGGAGAAAATCTCAAGACAACATTTGGACAACTTTGCAGTTTGCATCGTTCCAAGTGACTTACGTTGATCATGGCGTTGGAGGTGATGCGGAACAGCGTGGCCCTTTCAGTCACCTGGCGGATTTTATCCCCTGCTTCTCCTCCCACGCGCACCCCCTCCAGCTCTGAAAGGGATCTAGGACGGTAGAGAATGGTTCCTTCTGAACAAGTACATTTGCGTACAATAACAAGTACACATGCGCTGTACCAGGTAGCGAACGCAGAACCCTTCGGTTCCATGCGCTACGGTGCTTGTAGGTATTTCAGGTGTGCAAATGACCCCCCCTGACCTCTGCAGTGCTGAGCCGTGCTTGGCGATGAGGTCATTGCAGGTGCTGAGGTCCTCCACCTTGCTGCCCAGGGTGCGGAGCGTGGACTGGATCTCTGAGTTCCGGGGGCCGCCGCCTTGTCCTGCAGTGGGGGGCGACGTGGGGGGACACTCGTCTCCGGAGTCATCTGGGGGTAGAAGAGATGAGAACATCCAGAAAAGGACAATACACCTCCTTACTCCCTCCCTTCCTCCCTCCCTCCCCTGCTTCTTCCCCGCTTCCTCTCTCACCCCACCCTCCCAGTTCTTTCTCCTCCCCGCCCTCACCAGACTCAGCCTGCATGCAGACAGCCTTGGCCTTGGCCAGCTCCAGGGCAGTGATCCAGCGCTGGCGCTCCACCTCTGTGCTGGCTTTCAGGTGGTAGGTCTGTGCCCCGCCGTTGGAGATGACAAAGTTACAGGAGTCCTCCACTGCGATGTTGGCTGTGGCCAGGTTAATGGTGCCCCGGCATGTGTGGCCCATCTCTGCCTGGGTTCTGGAAGAAGGGGTAAGAGAGTTATTTGATGTCAATCCAAAATGCGCAGGCTACATTAATCCCAGTTCCCTCTAGAAACCTATTGAACTTGAAGGCTACATTTAAGAACAGCCTAATGTTTCACAAGCTTGCACAACAATTTTACACCTTCCATTTCCAATCCCACAGTGGGATTTGGACTCTGATCTTAGACTATTTAATTGTATCAGCTGAGAAAGCAGCTTGCATGGCCAGTTTAAAGGCTCTTACCAAATACCTATTTTCTGAATACATTAAATCTGGCACTGATAAAAACACAATATAAAACACAGTATTAATACAATAACTAATCATTCCAGGTATTGTGGCATTACCTGACAATGTGTAACTCAGACATTTCTCCCTCCTAGGGAGTAAAAAGCCACAATCCAAAAATACCTGTCTATTGTTAAAACTTCTGTTATTCAAGTACACCGCCACCAAAACTATTTGACATGAGTACTTCCAAGCACTTACGTGCAAAATATATATGAATAAGTATATGGCTGCAGCTGAATAAATGAGTATCATTAATAACTTCCCGACAGCTGGTTGGTGCCTGTAACAGGGAGACAAGAGTGTTGCTTGCATCATTCTTACCTGTAATATGATAGGAGACCATTACTCAAGACAAACCATCTTCGCTGGTAACCCTTGATGTAATTGGTCCATTTGAAAAGCCAGCCTTTGTACGTGTCTCCGGGGGTCGGAGTGGGGGCCTTGGGCTCAGACATCACCAAAGGCCCAAGCTTGGCGGTGTCAGGTTGGAGCTGAGGAAACAGGCAGCAGGCAAATGAGAAACCTCTTTCTGCAGTCTGCAGACTGGTGTGTGCAAGACAGCCCCCAAGCTTGATTAGACAGCACTATATACTACATCATGTGTTAGCAGCAGGTCAACTACTCATCTGGGGGGAAAACAGAGAAATACAGTATGTTATAGCCCAAATATAAGTCTAGCAACCATGAGGTTGATGGTTCATAACCCACCTTTAAACCATTGATTGATTGGGAGGCTATTGCAGACTGATCTGTGTGCAAGACTACATGTCGTTCTGGAGACTGAAATTCAGGTAAATAATTCCAGAGCCTTCTCTTATTGAGATGACATTACCAAATGAATTTATCCTTAGATAAATCAATGCAAGGACAATGTTAGATTGATAAATGCAACTGCCAAAGCTCAAAGCGACTAAAATGTGCTGTGTTAACTAACAAGATAGACATGGAGGAGTTGAGATCAGGTTATCTGTTAATCTCTGAGCTGGATGAGAACCTGCAGAGTGAGTTAGCCAGCTAGCTAACAGTAAACAACCCCATGTTTATAACATAAACCATAATGACACACGGATTTTATCCAGCCATTGGACTAAAACACACAATACGTCGGAAAGTCACTACATTTCTATACTTTAAACTAATACAAACACAGGTTATCTTGTTAGAGGCCTAACTAGCTCCAGCTAGCAGGCTAACAGGCTAAGAACATCCTCATCAGTGACTTACGACAATTACAGGCGGCGGTGGGTCCATGTTTGCTATCAAGCTAGCAGCAAAAAAACACACATCTTACAACAGAAATATAATAGATGACAATATTTGATCATAGCAAATACAAATAACACCAACCTTGACTAATTTATATGGTTAGATACGTAACTAATAACATACAAAGTGAGGTTATGTCCTGAATCAGTGCTGGTTTGACAGCTCCTGTCAGTATCTGAGCATCATCTAACTAACTGATTTAACACAGGTAGTGTAACATCATATATTAGTTTAATTACAGGTTTGGAAACATCTCCTGCATCATCCCACATCATCACATACCTTTAAAGTACAACCTGGTGTGCAGTCATTTAGAAGCAGGCCGCTAAACTGACCAGTTATCCATTTACCAAAATAAGAGTCTTTCAATACACTGACACAAGCACAGTAATAATAATTTAATATGCTATAAAAGTGAATTGCCTTGATCTTTTTTGCCATTATACGAATCCAACATAGATTCATAGATATTAAGTCATATATATTTCCATTGGTAATAATGTGCAATACCTTAGATGCTCATGTTGTGTTGATTGCTGCTTATTTTTGTTTCATCAACACATTTCTATTAACCATTAACTTATGCTATCCGTGTAATTTTTGTAACAAAATGACGCTCGTGCTGTTGATTGATGCTTCATGTTGCTGAGTTGCAATTTACATAAATATAGGCAAAACTTAACATTTTATTTATAATAGGCACCATGGACCATGTCATGAGGCAATATATAAAACTCACACAATACTGTCGGACTTTAAAATGTAAAATTATTCATAGAACTAAGTTTTAAAATGTAAAAAATATTCATAGAACTAAACTTCGAAATGTCTTTTTTCATAAATGTTTTCATAAACCCCTCGAAACTTTCTTAACGTCACTGCACTTTATCATAAAAATGAGTCCGAACGAAAAAATAGTGCCACAGTCTCGCATTTATTTCCCAACATTTACATTATTTTCCACTTAACTATCCAGTTAAACATGTGTAAATAGCTGGTTCTTTCTATGAAGTGTTTTTTTCCAGCGATGTGTTAAAGTGTGAAATCATTCGTTTGTGTAGAAAAACCACTGATGATCCCTCCGCTTAGGACGACAAGGTGGCTGATATTCGGTCGACTTGGAGGACTGAGAGAAGTGAATTCCTATAGAATTTCAAAACATTCACACTTCTCTTCTCCTAACTATTTGGATTTATCTCATTCGACTTTATTATCCTGGCTTAGAGAATGAGCCAGTAACAACATATACTTATTCCACATTTCTGAAGCACGCAGTGAGGTAATTAATGATTTAAACTGCCTACACAAACTAGCTTCTCTGTAATGTTCCTAGATAACATTAGCCTAGCTAAGCTTTGCGTTATGTTAGTCGTAGTTTTTCTAACCATAGCTGTTAATTAAGCACTTTACTGCTAGCCTACAGCAGTGTCGAAACAAGCTAGACTAGCAATTACAAAGCAGAGCAGTGTTTACATCAAGCCAGTTAGCAACCCGCAATGAGAAGTCGGCCTAACAGCGTTGGTGTAGCTACTCTACCTACCCAGTACTAAGTACTAACAGCCAAGCGTTAGCCGACAACTTGACTTTGGTGGTTGTTTAGTTTAACTTAACACCTAGTTCGCTTACTTAAAAATCGAGTTCGCCACCTCAGCAACAAGCAGAGTCCTGACCTAGCTAGAGCTAAACCCTTCTTAGCTGGATGGCTAGTTTAGCTTCTCGCTAACTAGCTGCTGGTGGGACGATGTGACGTCACCGCTGGCTTTCGCGCTGCTGGGGGGTCAGGAGTTGCTATGGTGACAGCGGGTTTTTCTGTTAAATGAGACGGTTAGCTAAGATTTATCTAAAGCTTAAAGCATTAGTTTTATGATAAATTTGTCGGTGACAGTTAGTATTTATTCATGCCAAACTTATTCTGTACAGTGCCATAGTTATATTTGCGAGTGGAGGTAGCCTGCCGTTTGTTGAGAAGTGTGTGGGTGTGTGTGTGGGGGGGGGGGCGTTAGGTGTTGTCATGGCATCACTGGTTTAGCTAAAGTTAGTTTGTTTTAATGCCAGACTAACAGAAAAAGTCGCGCTTGACTGTGGCGTTTGTGGAGGGAATTTGTGATTATTTCCCGGGAACCATCCTACTGGTGCCCAGCCCTCATAAACAGACATTAATTTAGGGAAAACGGCAGTCATACAAGGTTAGTCACCAAGAAGCATTGGTAACTCGTGATCTCCTCAGACCTCCAAAGAAACATTAGGCCTAGCTGAAAGTGTTTAGGACGGTCAACCAGCCACACTGCTAGACTAGGTAAGATCACGTTAGCAGACATTGTCTCTAGTGACCTTCAATTGCTCGCTTAATCAACTGCGATCATAGTACTGCTTGTCTGGAAAATACCTCTGATATTTCTCCGTTGAGAGACTAGTAAACACTGATCTTATCTTAACTCTACCGTCATCTAAGTGAAATTTTAGCATTTAATGGTGTTATATCTTCATCAATGTATATATACTGTATGTACATTGTCTGTGGGCCTGTTTTTCTAAGTTCGTTCATGTTTTCATATGTCTTTGTGTGTAACTGACTGTGTGTCCTATGGGTCATTGTGTTGACTAATGTCATTGTCATCATGAACAGGTGGTGAGCGGTGGGCATGGCAACAGGGGGAACTCCATTTGATGACTGCTCAGAGCAAGAGCTCCACAACTGGACGGTAACCAACAGCAGCCTGGAGGACAGGCTCAACAACATGGTACAGTGAGATTACTAACATGCCTGAAGTGAGATCCTTAACAGGATCTGGAATGTCTTAAAAAAAAAAAAAACATGATGGTCTATGTGGGGTAGAGTCTGTTAGAGTCTCACCAAACCTTCACCTCCCACACCTTCCTGGCTGACCTTTCACCTCTGATGACCCTTTACGTGGTGACCCTTCACCTCTGTTCCTGATCAGGATTGGGGAGTCCAGCAGAAGAGAGCCAACCGGTCCTCAGAGAAAAACAGGAAGAAGTTTTCCGGCATGGCCGAGACGGCGCGGCTGACGAACGACATCTCACCAGAGTCCACCCCAGGGGCTGGGAGGCGAAGGGCGCGCACCCCTCACTCCTTCCCCCACATCAAGTACACCACCCAGATGTCTGTACCAGACCAGGCTGAGCTGGACCGGCTACGACAGAGGATCAACTTCACCGACCTGGACGAGGTGAGATCCACATCAGGCACGACAGCCATTGGCCTCTGATTTGGTTGACTTAAAGCTTTAAGTCACTCAGCACTGACTGTATTTTACTGACTGTAGATTGAATGACTTCAGTGTCCCTCTCTGTCCACTTTCACCCATATCCAGAGGAGCATTGGTAGCGACTCCCAGGGCCGTGTTACAGCCGCTAACAACCAGAGGCAGCTGGCCGAGAACAAGAAGCCTTTCAACTTCCTGCCGTTGCACGTCAACACCAATAAGAGCAAGGACAAGCTTCTCCTGCCCTCTTCCTCGGCCCCCGCCACCCCTGCGGTGACTAAGAAGCAGAGCCCTGGCTTCAGGGGAACCTTTGCCCCGGCTACGGAGCCCCCTGGTCGGGACCGCGGGCCTGAGAGAGGGCCCCCCAGGGAGGACGGGCATGGAGGGCCTGGGATTGACAGCAGCCAGGTAACGCTGATATTTTTATTTACCACCCTCCAAAAGCCCTTTTAAGTTCCAGCTGACATACAGTATCAACTTCTGGAACAGCAACATTTTCATGTTAGTCCAATCGTAAAAGAAGTCAGCCCTTTTCTTACATAGACAGTAATGTTTTCTACATGTTTCACAACCGTTCCTCAGCATGCTCTCTCTCTTGTGGAAACTAGAGCAGGGGTTGGAAAAAGACAGAGAAAGAAAAGGAGAGCGCAGGAGATGAGGCAGGCGCTTTGTATTTAGGGCAATTTATAAATACGCCACCCCTGGTGCAAAGCGAGTTTGGCATCGTCCTCCCGCTCTCTCTGCCCTCCTTTAGACCAGTCTGTATCCAGACTCCTCTCACAAGACCACTCTTCCTCCCTCTCTTCCTCACCACTCGCTCACACACACTCATACTCTCTAACAGTCACACATACTGCTCATGATATGGGTTCTCACAACAACACGCTCTTAATCTTCTTCCTTTATGACACGCTAACCGGACCCTCCCCCACACCTCGGTGGTGACCCCCCCGCCAGGTGGTGAGCAAGCTGGTGCAGATCCGGGAGTACATCAGCAAGGCCAGCTCCATGAGGGATGACCTGGTGGAGAAGAACGACGTGCCGGCCAACGTGGAGCGTCTCTCCCACCTCATCTGCCACCTCAAGGAGCAGGAGAAGTCCTACCTGCGCTTCCTGCAGAAGATGCTGGTCAGTTATATATACATATATGTGTTTGTGTGTATGAATATATATTCACCCCAATACCCCTTACAGTTAGTTCATACAATTGGCTGTTAATGCAATTGGCTATTCAGGTTTTGTGTTGTTGCAAGTACGATGTTCACAGACTAGCATGTTGTTTACTTGGATAGCTTCCGTGTGGGAGAGCCTGCTTCAGCTCTGCCTCAGCTCCGCCTCAGCTCTGACTCAGCTCTGCCTCAGCTCTGCCTCAGCTCTGACTCAGCTCCCTACTCTCAGGACTCCTGGTTCCAGCCTACATGCCAGGCTGTTGTTGTGGAGTAGCTCTGTCACATAGCTCGTGGCTGTGATGCATTTTTAATGCCTCCACTCCTGTGTGGCTGAAGCACACTGCCTTAAACAAAGACAGACAGACACACACACAGACAGTCAGACACACACACACACACACACACAGACATGCTAGCCTGGTCTCCAGTTCCCTTAGGTGGGGAAAAAACTGGGACACAAGACTTTAGCTTTGCGTCAGTGCTGCACGGCCTGCGTGCTCGCTGTGCAGGGGGGGTGTTCGTCTGCAGCGTCCCGCCCCCCCCTCTGCCAGGGCAGTGTGTTGAAATGTGCGCTCTGCTCCCCCCCCTCCAGGCCAGGGAGAATGAGGAAGATGAGGAGGGCACGCTGGACTCAGCTGTGGGCTCAGGCTCCCTGGCAGAGAGCACCTCCCTCAACATTGAGGTGCGCTCCTCCGACGTGTCCAACGCCATGGCAAGCAACACACGCGTGCGCGCACACACACACACACACACACACACACACACACAGGATAGCCAAATACTTTCCTGTTCTTGTATGTATACTCACATCCATGCATACAGACACACTGGTCTGTTTTCCAGTTAGATTGTTGTTTCATTGTGCGTGTGTGTCTGCGTGTGTGCATGCGTGGTCCAGGGTGGCGGAGTGTCCGGCAGGGACGAGCAGAAAGAGGAGCTGGAGAACCTGCGGAAGCAGCATGAGCTTCTGAAGAAGATGCTGGAGCAGCAGGAGCAGCTGAGGGCCCTGCAGGGCCGCCAGGCCGCTCTGCTCACCATGCAGCACAGCCCAGGCCAGCACAGCATGGCCCAGCACAGCCCAGGCCAGCACAGCCCAGGCCAACACAGCATGGCCCAGCACAGCATGGCCCAGCACAGTGCCCAACGCAGCACGGCCCAGCACAGTGGCCAGCACGCCATCGCTGCCATGGACGACACAGGTCTCCCTCGCTCTCCCGCTCACTCATTTACATGGCCGACACAGTTTCACATACTCACAAAGTCACACACTTTACGTTTAGTCATTTAGTAGACGCTCCTATCCAGAGCGACTTACAGCAATTTACAGGTGTGCCCCCTGAGGCAAGTAGGGTCAAGTGCCTTGCCCAAGGACACAACATCATGTTGGCACAGCCTGGTGTTTTCAAACCAGAGACCGTCTAATGACCAGCCTGACACCCTCACCGCTCAGCCACTTCATGTCTCCATCTTACACGCTCACACACACATGAACGTACAAATGAGCTCATGTTTGCTTGTCGCCCTCCGCCTCATTACAGCCGTGGTGACTGAGACCACAGGCAGCGTGTCGGGCCTGAGCATCACTTCTGAACTCAATGACGAGCTCAACGACCTCATCCAGAGGTTCCACAACCAGCTCCACGACACCCAGGTACAGGACAGCCACCCTGCTGCACCTGCTGGACACCGCTTACCCACCTTAAGCTGTGTTAGTGTTTTATTCTACTGAAATAGTTCTGATTCCTCCCGCTGATAGCAGCTGTGTGTTTCTGCTCCCCAGACCAAGGCTGTACCAGACAACCGTCGCCAGGCCGAAAGCCTCTCCCTGTCCA
The DNA here is from genome assembly GCA_030340665.1 of Neosalanx taihuensis. Lineage (NCBI taxonomy): Eukaryota > Metazoa > Chordata > Actinopteri > Osmeriformes > Salangidae > Neosalanx > Neosalanx taihuensis. The sequence goes on from CM059301.1 coordinate 9,415,704, forward strand.
GGGAAGTGTGTCGGTCGCGGGCCCCCCAGCCTCCCCCTCCGCCCTCGTCCCGCGCCTCCCTCCTGTCCTCCTCCCCCCTCACCACCTCCTCCCTGCCCCACGGCTCGTTGGCCAGCGCCAAGCTCACCAAGCTGCAGGAGCTGCAGGACAAGAAGCAGACCATGGACAAGATCCTGCAGGAGCTGCAGGAGCTCCGGGACCAGACGCTCAACAACAACTCCTGTAAGAGTCCTGGGCCTGGAGGGGAGGGGGAGGAGCATCGTGGGGCTGCTCTGTTAGCAGAAGTGGTCATACGGCTTTGCTGTGTCCCGTGTCTCCAGGTCGAGGCCTTCCTGTGCCCAGTCAGCGCAGCCTGGGTCTGGCTGCGGGGTCATCAGACCGCCCTTCTGCCCTCTGCTCCAACGGGAGCTCCGCCTCCTTCCACACCCCCCACCAGGACGCCTCCAACTCAGCAGACAAACTCAGGTACGCACACAGCTGACGCACACAGCTGATTGCTACAAACTAATGACTTTTTTAAAGGTGGAAAAGCTCAGTGTTTTAAACATGCTCTCCTCTGTGTTCCTCCCCAGGAAGCTGAAGGAGGTTCACAAGCGTCTGAACGAGCTGCGAGAGCTGGTGCAGTACTACGAGCAGACGTCCGACATGATGGTGGACACCGTCAACGAGAACGTGAAGGAGGAGGACGAGGAGGATGAGGAGGAGGACGGCGACACGGAGGATGGCTCCATGTTCGAGGCCATGTTCGACTCCGAGCAGGAGAACCGCCCCCCCGTCACCACCATCCGAAACCCTCAGCAAGGCGGGAACTGGAGTGACATGAACCGCCTGACCGCTGGACGAGGAGCAGGAGGAGGAGCAGCAGGAGGAGGAGGGGGGAGAGTCAGAGGAGCGGCTAACAACCGTGACGGCAGACTGAACACGGAGTGTGAGATCAATAACCGATCTGCTGCTAACCTCCGAAGCCTCAACATCCCCTCTGTCATAGGTAGGACTGACACACACACACACACACACACACACTGGGAAACAGGCTAGCTTACACATTGTGGGACCAACCATCTTTCTCAAACACACACACACACACGTTGGGCTGAAATCTCCACTCCCCCTATCTCCGCCACCTCCAGAGTGCCAGTACAACCAAGACCGGCCCTACGACCCCAAGGACGACATCGAGGAGGAGGAGGACGAGGGTCTGGAGGCTGAGGAGGGGGCCCGGGGAGGCAGGCGCAGGGGGCCGCCCAGCGATGGCTCTGGCTCCAGCCACAGGAGCAGCCTGGCTGGGGACGACACCGACTTTGCTCAGAAGGTTCACCGCCTGCAGACGGCCAAGCAGAAACTCCGCCAGCTGCAGGAGCTGGTGGCCATGGTGCAGGTGAGGCAGAAACACACTGATGGAGGGATAGGATGGATACATGGGGAAGTGGGAAAATGGGAGTCAGGTGGCTGAGTGGTTAGGGCGTCGGGCTGGTGAACAGAAGGTCGTCAGTCCAAATCCCGGCTGAGGCAACATGACGTTGTGTCCTTGGGCAAGGCACTTCACCCTACTTGCCTCAGGGGGAATCTCCCTGTACTTGCTGTAAGTCACTCTGGATAAGAGCATCTGCTAAATGACTAAATGTAAATTTAATCGACCGCCTGTTCCTGAACTTTCTCCTGGTCTCAGAGTGATGACACGGACGCCACCACAGCCAATGAGGACGAGGCTCTGCACCAGCAACCCAACAATACCAGACACCCAGCACCTGGGGGAGGGGGCGGAGCCAAGACGCCCCGAGAGCTCAGCATGTCTGACAAGGCCAGGTATGGTCTCCATACACACACACACACACACACACACACACACTTTCAAACATCTGCGACAGTGCCAGTGACGAGCGCTTGTGATTGGTCAGGGAGCAGCTGTACGAGGAGAAGCTGCGCGAGCAGCAGCAGGAACTCAAGCAGCTCCATGAGGAGCGTCAGAGACTGCTGGACATCCAGGGCCAGATCCAGGACCTGCAGTGGGCCTGCCCAGACCTGCAGGTCAGCCCACACCTCCCCCCAGCACCTCACCACACCGCATGCTGTTCCAGCACCCTGGACCCACACTTCACTAGCTCACTCAGTTAGCGTAACGGGTCACATTATCTTCCACCAAGCTCTCAACGCTCGTCAGGCAATTTACAATACTTTCGATACATTTAATTCAATTTATTGAATGTTTATTAATTTAATGTTATGTCAGTGCTTTGTACTTTCATACGTAGATACACATCTAAACTGTAACATTTAACTCTCCCTCTGTCCAGTCCTCCATGTCCAGCACCATGAGTCAGCAGGGCCCTGTGATGAGGAACCTGACAGGAGCGACCCCTGTTCAGACGCCCCAGCCCAGAAGCACCTCCCCCAAAGCCAACGCTGCCACGCTCAAGCCCACCGCCGAGGCTGCCAGCGCCTCGGTCACCGACAACGAGGTGAGCCTCGACTAAGACGACGCACAACCTGCGCTGCGTATGACATTTGAACAGCATCAACACACCTGCGGGTTAGCCTGGCCTGAGAAGCAGGGAGCCTGTCTTTAACAGCATACATATAAACTTACCATCTTCTGCTTATCTGAACCGTTCTTCACCTCTTACTCCTCCTCCCCCCCCCCCCCCTCCTCCTCCTCTACCTCTAGCAGCTGTGGTCGGAGATGCGTCGTCACCAGATCCTGCGTGAGGAGCTGCGACAGCGCAGGAAGCACCTGGAGTCTCTGATGGCTGAGCACCAGCGCCGCAGCGGCCCCAGCGACGCCTCGTACCAGGATCCTGAGGGCCACGCTGCCTCCCAGGCCCTCAGCAGGGACGAGAGGTACACCATCCATTCAGCCAGTTAGCACAAGCTCTTAATGCAGAGCGACGATGCTGTGTTAACCCCTCCTCCTCCCCCACTGATCAAATAAATCCAGCTGCTTGATTGGTCGTGTCATTTTTTATCTTTCCAGAACCATGGCAACCTGGGGCGGCTCCACCCCCTGCCAGCTGGACGAAGATGAGGACGGCTACCCCTCTGAGATGGGAGCTGATGAAGAGGAGGAGGAAGAGCTGGAGGGGGCCGAGAGCAGCTCCAGCGATGACGTCCACATCTACTCTAACAGCTGGAACCAGCGCAGCAGCAGCACGTCCAGGAAGAACACAAGCAGGTTCCTGGATCACCTGTGTTTTCCTCTCTTTCTCATGTTTGTGATGCCAAAGCAAGCAGGCGTCTTACCCTCTCCATCTCTCTCCATCTCTATCCCTCTCCATCCCACTCCATCTCTCAATCTTTCTCCATCTGTCTTCATCTATCTTGATCTCTCTCCAACTCTCCATCTTTCTCGATCTTTCCATGTATCTCTATCTGTCTCCATCTTTCTCCGTCTCTCTCCATCTTTCTCTCCATTCTCTTCCTCGTCTTTCGCCACTTTCTGCAGCAACCTGAAGCCTCCTCAGCCGTTCTCCGACAGCACGGGCCATCTATCCCCGAGGGCCAGAGCCCGGGCCAAGCAGCAGCAGCAGCTCCAGGCCCAGAGCCTCCCCCAGCCTGGGCCAGCAGCAGCAGCAGCAGGAGGGCCAGGCAGCTCCAGGCGCCAGGAGAACCTGCGCTGGGCTTCAGAGCTTTCCTTCTCTGAGGGCTCGCGTCACTGGCAGGAGCAGGTCAGCCAGCTGCAGAAACAACTGGACTTCAGCACCAGCATGTGTCAAACTCTGCTGCAAGACCAGCAGGTGGGTGCACTGCACACACACGCACACGTTTTCCCATAAGGGTCTTTGTTAGGACATGCTCGGTGATGTGTGTGTGTTAATGTGGGCAGTTGGGAAGGTCATGGTCTTCCTAAAGTGAAAATGCCAGTGCAGATCTGCTTCGAACACGGCACAGGTGAATTAATTCCATCCATTCCGTCCCCCTCCTCTATCTCCCCTCTCCCCCTCCCTGTGTGTGTGTGTTCAGATGCTGTCCTACATGCTGCAGACCCTGCTGACAGGCCAGTACAGCCTGCTGCCCAACAACCTGGCCTCTCCCCAGGTCCACCTGCTCATGCACCAGCTCAACCACTGCTACAGTCAGCTGGCCTGGCAGCAGAGCAATGTGCATAGGTACATACACACACACACAAAGTGCAAGATCAGGGTCCCAGCACTCATTTAGAAGGCAGTCAGCATTTATAAGTTGTTTAAGCTTGTGTGTAGTGTGTGCATTGTAAGGTGTGTGCAGTGTGCACACTATAAGGTGTGTTTTTGTGTGTAGTGTGTGCATTGTAAGGTGTGTGTATGTAGTGTGCTTGTGTAAAGGTGTGTGTAGTGTGCTAGTGTAAGGCATGTCCTGTGTGCCTCCTCCCAGGTTGAAGCAGGTTCTGACGGAGCTCCTTCAGCAGCAGCAGTCTGGGTCCTCAGGTCAGAAGGCCCAGGCCTCCCCTCAGACCTCCTCGCAGGCCTGTCCTCCTCCCCCCTCCAGCTCCCCCAGCCTCTTCCTGCCCTTCGCCTCCCTGGCACAGCCTCCCCCCTCAGGAAACGCATTCCACCTGCCTGGTCTCACCCCCGCCTTTTCCCCCCTGCCTGTCGGTATGAACACGTGCACACACATTCATCGTTTACTCACACACACACACCATTCACTCACATGCCTCATGCAAACTGTTCATCACCAGCGCTACACACAGTGACCTTGACCTAGGTTGTGACTGAACGAATAGTGTTTTACACAAGATTAAGTCGTGTTTGAGCGCAGATTTAACAAAGAACCGTTTTCTCTCATTGGAAAGAACCATTTTCTAACATTCAGCCAAACCCTTCTGTGTCTCCTATGTCTCTCAGGGTTTAGCTTGAACCCCCTCTTCCCCTCTGTGACTGGGGACTTCTCTCAAGCGGAGAGTGCTCAGGGCAGCCCCGAGCAGGTGCACCTCCAGCAGGACCCCAACACCTCAGCCAGGACCGAGTACATGAGCTTCCCCCCTCCCCTGCAGCGCTCTCCGCTGAACACTTCCACAGAGAAAAGGTAGCGTGCGCCTGTGTGTTTGTGTGTGTTCACAGGGCCCCGAACAGCCCCTCACCCCCTCCCCTGCTCTCTGCTGCAGGCCTGCGAGGCAGAGAGACCCAGACTGGCTCAACACCTCCGTCCCAGCCGCCACCACCACCACCACCCCCCACAACCAGCACCCTCCAGCCAACAACATCTCCCTCCACAACCGACTCCAGCCCCAGCCCTCGCCCTCCCTTCCCCAGCCCTGCCCCATGAACTTCAACCCCCAGGGCTCCCGAGAGGGCCTCAGCAGCCTCGCAAACCCTACCGACCCCACCACCGTCACCAAGACCTTCAAGGCGGGCCGCAAGGCTTCGGCCCAGGCCAGCCTAGCATCCAGGGACAAGACTCCCACGTCCAAGGGCCGCCGGCGCAGGAGCAAGGGACTTCCCAAGAGCACAGGTACAGGAGCATGGAAGTGGTTCAACAACACAAGTCCAACATCTTCAACATGAAACCTTTTTTTAATCACAATCTAGTCTTCCTCAGACCTAGAATTGAAGGACTTTCAAATTTCCCAGTTCCTTCTCCAGCTTGTTTGCGTAATGTCGGCAATGTGGGGTCACGCTGTGTCTCTTGACGTTGTGTCCTCCTGTCCCCAGGACGAGAGAGTGACAGTGTGTCCAGCGCTGCAGACTTCGTCCAGCAGGGGGTGATGAAGCCTCGTCCCAGGGAGCTGAACCAGAACCTGCTGGACAGATTGACACAGGAAAAGCTGAACAGCAAGACCAAACCTGGCAACAAGCCCAACGACCTTTCCTCAGGTAAAGGTCAGGGGGGGTTAACGACCTCTCCTCAGGTAAAGGATAGGGGGGGTTAACGACCTCTCCTCAGGTAAAGGTCAGGGGGGGTTAACGACCTCTCCTCAGGTAAAGGATAGGGGAGGTTAACGACCTCTCCTCAGGTAAAGGTCAGGGGGGGTTAACGACCTCTCCTCAGGTAAAGGATAGGGGGGGGTTAACGACCTCTCCTCAGGTAAAGGTCAGGGGGGGTTAACGACCTCTCCTCAGGTAAAGGATAGGGGGGGTTAACGACCTCTCCTTAGGGAAGCCCACTTTCTCCACAGGAAACCCTGAAATGGTTTTCATCAACGTTGTCACTCCAACCTGAAGAGTGGTTTGCATGCTCTGTGTCTCAGTGAAAGATCCTTATTTAAGTTCTCATCCTCGTTTTACGTTCCATGTCTGTTTTGGTGTTTTAATGTCACATGGGGGTTGGTTTTGTCACACATTTGTTTTTTTGTCTTCACTTTGTCTAATTGTTCACAGCCTATGCTTGGAGAACACCCTTCCTGTCTAACAGAATAGCATGCACTGAAGCACCAGGTAAACTCACTCTGCATCCCCAAGCATGTCTGACATCAGTTACCCCACACAGAGCTGGGTCACCTCTTTGCTAATCTGCATGGCTTTTTAAAGGTCATTGATTTATTCCTTAAATTTATTCCTGCATGCCTAACTGACTCTCAAACCAGAGACCCTTTTCTCTGGTTTTCCTTGGTTCCAATTGTCCCTCAAAGACTAGAAGCATAAGAACACAATTGCTGTTAGGATCTAAAAACCACAATTTGTTAATCTCTCTTTCCCTACCTCTTTATCCATTTCTCTTCCTGTATTTCTCCTCATTCTTCTCTCATTTCCTCTCTCTCTCTCTCTCTCTCTCTCTCTCTCTCTCTCTGTCTCTGTCTCTCTCTCTCTCTCTGTCTCTTTCTCTCTCTCTCTCTCCCTGTCTCTCCCCCTCTCTCTCTCTCCCTGTCTCTCCCCCTCTATCTCTGTCTCTCTCTCTGTCTCCCTCTCCCTCCCTCTCTCTCTCTTCCCCTCTATTTCTGTCTCTCCCCGTCCCTCCCTGTCTCTCTCTGTCCCTCCCTCATGTCAGATGCCAGCAGTGACTTCTCTCTGTTTGAGGCCCTGAGGGAGACCATCTACTCTGAGGTTGCCACCCTCATCTCCCAGAACGAGTCCCGACCTCACTTCCTCATTGAGCTGTTCCACGAGCTGCAGCTGCTCAATACCGACTACCTGCGCCAGAGGGCGCTCTACTCCCTGCAGGTTGGTTCTGTCAAGTCCACACACTCTCAGGCTCGCACGGTTTGCGTTCCATAGAACAATCGTTCCATTCCTAAGGAATAAAGATAAGCGATCCCTCAGGTTAATCATTCATGTTAACAGTTAACACTTGTAAGACGGTTGGGAACAGTTTCAGCCTTTCCCCTCCCTGTACCTGCGTGTCTCGTTCTCCAGGACATCGTGACCAGGCACCTGACCGAGAAGAGCGCGGCCAAGGACCAGGCCTCATCCCTGGGACCCGTGGTCTGGGCTGGGGGCTCCCAGTCGGAGCTCACGCCCAGCGAGAGTCTGGCAACCAGCGATGCGGTGGGGCTTCGTTAGTCTTTTCCTTTCCTCCATATATCGCTCCTGACAGCTTCTCTGTTGTCCACCTTCCTTTCCCGTCTCTTTAATTGTTTGTGTGTGTGTGTGTGTGTGTGTGTGTGTGTGTGTGTGTGTGTGTGTGTGTGTGTGTGTGTGTGTGTGTGTGTGTGTGTGTGTGTGTGTGTGTGTGTGTGTGTGTGTGTGTGTGTGTGTGTGTGTGTGTGTGTGTGTGTGTGTGTGTGTGTGTGTGTGTGTGTGTGTGTGTGTGTGTGTGTGTCTTCCCTTCAGGAGGTCTCCGAGAAGAACGTGAGGATCAAGCAGGAAGTCAACCGGAGGAGGAATCTGGACGACCCTGTGGACGACGACGAAAACGACGACGACAGCAGCTTTTCCACCTCCTCCAACCTGGAGCTTTTCGCCAGCGATGACCTGGGTAAGGGACGGGCACACGTCTGGTCATTTTCCCAGCATCCATGTCATGTGCTTCGCTTAACGGCTTTGGGGAGCGAAAGTCCAGCTGGAGACACTAAAGTCCCTTTTGGTTTTCTCGGTTGCTTTCTTTGTTTCTCCCGCTTCCTGCCCTGTTAGGTAACACGGTGATTCACATAGACAAAGCTCTGGCCAGAATGAGAGAGTACGACCGCATGAAGTCTGAGTTTCACCCCTGCCACACCCCTGCTTCTCCTCTCACTAATGCAGAGGCTGCCTATGGCCCAGAGGCCTGTAAGGCTGCTAGTGCTGCTCAGCTTCTAGAAGGTACCAGGAATGGTCACAAGCCTCCCATCCAAGAGCTGTGGATGGCATAACTGCTTTTAGTTACACACTAACCTTAACGCATGTTAGAGACCTGGTGTTGATGATGATGATGGTAATGTTTGTATGTGTGTGTGTGTGCGCAGGGGCGGGCGATGTGCGCTGCCCCCAGATCGATACCCAGCAGCTGGACCGACAGATCAAGGCCATCATGACGGAGGTCATCCCCTTCCTCAAGGTAGTAGAGGACACCAGTCACACACACCTTCATAGTCCCTCCTCTGCTGTGGTCTTATCCCTCGCTCTATCTCCCTGTCTCCCTCCCCCCCTCCAGGAGCACATGGAGGAGGTGTGTTCCCTCCAGCTTCTGCAGGCTGTGAGGCGCATGGTTCTCACCCTCACCCAGCAGAACGATGAGAGCAAAGAGTTTGTACGCTTCTTCCACCGCCAGCTGGGAGGCATCTTGCAGGTAAGAACCACGATACACACAACACCTGCTAGATTTGGAGGACATCTGAAGTCCAGCGGGCAGCAGTCCATGTACCTTACCTAGAGTCCCATAACAGGCCGGTCCCCTTCCCCCCCCCCTCACCTCCAGGACACCTTGGGGAAGTTTGTGGGACGCACCCTGAAGGACTGTGGCGAGGACCTGCTGGTGGAGATATCAGAGATCCTGTTCAACGAGCTGGCCTTCTTCAGGCTCATGCAGGACCTGGACAGCAGCGGAGGAGGACGAGGCCCCATGGGGGCCCGACACAGACCCAAGAAGACGGCCCAGCAGAACAATAACAAACACTCCCACCCTCAGGTGACACAGCGTGCACGTGCGTGTGTGTGTGTGTGTGGAATACTGTTTGAATTGCATAGTAAAACATGACTTCGTCCCATCAGGAAAAAGAAACAAACTGTGGAAAGCGTGCTTCCCCTGTGTACCTGGACGAGGACAAGGTAAGAGCTGTTTCCAAACCACCACTTTCTCCCTGCTCACCCTCCTCGCTGGAGGGCCCTTCTCCCTGCTCACCCTCCCGGAGGGCCCTTCTCCCTGCTCACCCTCCCTGCTGGAGGGCCCTTCTCCCTGCTCACCCTCCCTGCTGGAGGGCCCTTCTGCCTGCTCACCCTCCCTGCTGGAGGGCCCTTCTCCCTGCTCACCCTCCCTGCTGGAGGGCCCTTCTCCCTGTTGGAGGGCCGTTCTCCCTGCTCACCCTCCCTGCTGGAGGGCCCTTCAATTCTCCCAATGTTTCCTCTGAGAGGTTAGGCTGGTTATCGGTGCTGATCTGTTGGAAGCCCCTCCGTCATCACCTTCTAAACATGGCGGGGTCGTGTGACAGGGGATGCTTGGTCCTTTACTGCTCTGCCTCCACCTTCAGGACCTGGACGAGTCAGAAATGAGCGGCCGGTCTCTCCTGGGAGAGATGAACCAGCAGGGAGAGGGCAGCGCTGCCTCCGAGGAAGAGGAGGAAGAGGATGAAGAGGGACCACCCCTATCTATTAGTGTGTGATTGGCCAATGGAGCTTTTTTTATTTGATTTTTTTAATTTATTTGAAATAGGATTACTGTATGATTTAAGTATTTAAGTTTAAGTATGATTTGAATGTGTGTGGTTGTAGGCCTGTCCAAGGCGGAGACGCAGGCTCTGACCAACTACGGCAGTGGGGAGGATGAGAATGAGGTGGAGGAGATGGAGGAGTTTGAGGCCAGCCCTGTAGAGGTGCAGACATCCCTGCAGGCCAGCCACGACACCCTGGGGGAGACACAGGTGCTCCACATTCACACACGGATCTCCTTCCTCTCGCACACGCAAACACATTGTAAACACCCACAATTGTCATTACACTTTTCTGTGTATTTCAGATAGCGAATGGAAAAACACCCAATGGTGTCAGGGAGACGAAATCAGATCAGGAGAGCTCAGAAAGTAACGATGGTAAGACCCATGTTTCATGACCAAATTCACCTCAGGAAGTTGAGGGAAAATATGTTGGATGTATAAGTTGTCATTGTATCAGATGGAAGCCATGTTTCTTTAACCCCTGATGGTTTCTCCTCCTTTGTGGTTCTTCTTCCCGCCTTTTCCTGCCCTCCCTTGTCCGTTCATCTGTCCCCTCCTGCCACACAGTGAAGAGCAGCAAGTCCGAGTCCATAGAAGTGGTGGGCTCTCCAGAGGAGGAGCGGGTGGAGGCTGTGGACGATGCCCAGCGACAGGGCCCGGAGGGGGGAAGCCAAAGCCATGAGGGTTCCCCTGCCTCCATGACCAAGCCTCTCTCCCACTCCAGCAGCAGTAGTCCCAACACTGAGTCTCCTGTCATGGTCAACGCAGATGTAAGCCCACCTTTTAGCTGGGCTTCAGGGTTGAACCTTAATGATGCATGCTATGTGGTAGCCTTCTACCAATACTTCATAGAATATGTCTCAATCAATTCAATAGGGCTCTTTTCAATGTTACATATAATGTCTTACAATTCAGTTGTATACTTGTGCAGCCTTCTCTTAATATTTAACCTTTGTCCCATTGAAGTAGTGATGACTTCTGAGCAGAACTTTGTCCAAGTCTTCACTCTGAACACGTTATGAACTGGCCTGTTAACTGATACTTACCTGATGTCTTAAGCAGGAGGTGGGGTCTGGAAACACCAGTCAGAAATCTGATGAGGATGACTTCGTCAAAGTGGAGGACCTGCCTATGCAGCTTACTCTTGTGTGTGAGGTCAGTGATGCTTTGAGACTAACCGATCTTGAAATGACTGCTGGGTGCAGTAAATGTTATACCTCAGCGTTTTGAGTCTAAAGCTGCATGTGTTGGGTCTAAACCAGGGTGTTAGTCTTTAACCATGTCTAAACTAGCATATGTTCCACATGAAGGAGCAGCTTCAGAAGAGGATGGTGGAGGAACAGCAAGGCAACAACCTGCAAGCAGAGATCCTCAGTGGTAATACAGACACACTGACCAGCCTTGTGGGCAGTGAACTGGCCCTCAAAGAACCAGGTGAGTTATACTGTGTGCCAGACCCCTGGTCATACACTCATCAACCTTATATACTGTGTTGCGCTATTTACACACACACACACAAACACACCACGGACCAGGCTACGTGTTCTAACATAAGCAATTTAGTGAACTTGGGCAGGATACTGGTTTAACTTGTGACTGGTAGTTTGAGCATTTGACAAGAGCAGCTCAAGTTTCAATTCCTCTTTGTCACTATTGTCCACTAATTGTATACATTATTATCCCAGTTGAATAACTGTTTATATGTAGACCAGTACAATATTTAAATGTATTTTTGTCTTTTCTCTCTCTCCTAGAAACAGTTGGTGCACAAAGTGCATGAAAGCACCGCTGCTTTCAACTACTATGGAAACGCTAAATTGTCATAGTTCCTGCAACCTAAATTCCATATTCTTGAAACCTAGCTTGAAACACCAGAACAACGTTGTTTCTTTTTTTTCTGAGTGTTGTTATTTTGGGATTTATGGAAAGGTGGGGTAATGGTTGTCTTTATGCTGTTATGTTTTTGAACATTCTGTTTGAATCATTCGTTTTTGCAACTTGTTGAGAATTGCCTTAGTCCGGTCTTGAGGATATTTGATTATCAGTTTGAAAACATTGTCCTTTTAATCATTTTATATTTGGTGTCTCAGCCTTACTTCATAAAACTGGTTACAGAGAACAGTACTCTCCTTTTCTTGCTTGAGCCCCCTTTCGAGAACGTTGAGAACCGAAATGAACTTGTCCTCCAGAACAGCAGGAAGGTTGAAGCTCTGTACTGGAGCTTGTTGGGGAATATCTGTGTACTATCGTTTGGTTTCTTTTGTTCAAATCTTGTTTTTACCTTTTAAAGCCATGATTTCCATGTAATAAAATTGTTGACTACTGTATGTTTCAAAAAATAAAAACAATAAACGTTTGACAGCAGTTGTGTCAAGTACAACCAACCATACTATCTGCACCATCAAATAAAAGCATGTTTTTAATATCTGCCATTTACAAATAATGTCAGAATGTAAGTAATACATCCATAAAATGCCATTAAATTGTTTATTTGGTGAAAAAAATGCCATTACAGTATCATTTTGGGAAATGCAGTTATCATTGACAGGAATAATAAAAGTAATATATTGCTTAGTGCAACAGAGATGTTGTTTCTGCAATGACCCCCAATCATAAAACTGGCTGTATACAACCACCTCAACCCAGAAGACAAATATAAACACAAAAACTCCAGTTCAAGACATTCACATTCTCTTACATTTTGTACAAACATTGAAATGCATGAGCAATTGCAAGCAAGGCCATCTTTGTATTATTAATTCCAACAATGATTAAACAGTGAAAAAGAAATAATAAAGTACCTACCAAACCTGTTAATCTCAACAAGTTGGTGCTTGGTTACGAGGTGATCATTTGTTCTGCTGTTCAAAGTCACTGTGCAAAGACTTTGATCCACCAGAGGACCACCTGTACTCTGTGCAATTACAGCATTTAAATCCTGATCCCCTTCCAGTTTTGAAGACATCTACCAGGGCATGCAGGGATTTGGACAGTCACGGATGTATGACTCCAGTTTACCCTTGGACACCTCCATGAGTGTCGTGTAGGTGGTCAACTGAGGACAGCACAGAAAGACATGGAAAGGGACAGTCACAAATGGGACTTTTCAGTCTAAATTATGTAATTTCTTTAGATGCACCAAAGCACTGGAAGTACTTTGGAAATATTAAGAGTTTGTGTTACCTTGTTCAGGACTGGTTTTGTTGAAAGCACATCATAGACCGTCTTTAGCGAGATATTCTGAAGAGGAAGGCCAAAAAGGAGATAACTTAGAAGGAAGTCTGTCAAATGGTCTCCATCCTCAGCTTGGTGTTGACGTGTGGTGCGCTGAGCTTACCGTCTGCATGGTCTGGTTCATGCACTTCATGGCTGGAGTTCTGCGGTCGTCTAGAAAGAGGGGCTCCTTCCAATGGTCGTAGTTTGTCTCCAGGACGTACCAACGGCCCTGCTTCAGGTCAATCCTTACGGAGACAAGATCAACACCATGTTTACCAAAACCAACACAGATAAGGACTACGCCATCTTGGAAATGCATCTCTGACTTGACATTGGAAATCAAAGTATCTGGGAATGTCAATTTTTTACTGTTTACCAACATATTTCCACTTCAATATTGTTAGAATTGTGAACTCCTAGTCTCTGATTTCTTCCTCTATGCACGTCTTGTACATTGCTTAAAGCGCATGCGAAAGGGTGTTGATATGAAAATGAAATCTGTCCACTCACTCCAACACGTCCAGGCTCAGGACTCTGGACCTAGTAATGATGCAGCCCTGGCCTGTCTGGTTTCCCCCCAGGATGAAGTAGGCCGGGGCCAGGAGCTTGGTCAGAGACAGCTTGTTCTTAGCGTCTTCGTAGCTACACACACAGTAAAATGAGGAGTATAGCTCAGAGATAAACAATTTGACGGCAGATCAAAAGGCCACAGTTCTCACATCGTGTTAATAACTCAATGCTGGAACAGAACTTATTTGGCTAACTGTCAGAGTACACAGGCACCTGGTGGCATTCTCCAGGACAGAGCGGGTCAGGAAACTCATCCACATCCCATCCCGTTTTCCCAAAATCCACTCCAGGATCCCTATTAAAGAAACAGAGGGGGATTATCACCTGTCCCAGGTCTCATTTAGCACTGCAATACACTCTGCATTTGAAAAACTCACCAATGTATCCTCCATCCAGGCTAAAGCGCTCATTCATGGTCAGTGTGAATGCATGCTTGATGAGGAAAATGAGAATGCATTCATTCATATCATTCAAGCCTCGCATGTAATTTGTATTGAATATCTATTACAAATTACAAAATCCCATTTCTAGTAGACAGAAAGCTTAAACCTACCGGTTTGATCCCGGTCAACATGCCCACGTATCCAGCAAAGTTTGTGGACTTGAAAACCGTCTTATTATCCCTTGTGAAGTCAATGTTGACCACCAAAGGCTTGAGCTTCTCTGTGATCAACCACGACCTGTTCTTCAAATCCCAGCTGGGACACACAGAGCCCAACATGAATCACAGCAATCCATTTGATTCATATGTGTGTGTATCACAAACCTTATTTGAGAACAGAAATAGAGAATACAGAATAGAGGCTTTCAATATATTTACTCTCTTACCCCATGAATAACCCAAAGTCTAGATTCCTTCCATGGATTAGATTACCTTGATGATGAAAAAGAGAGTATTTGATGGTAAGTATATTGACACACATCCAATACAGTTTATGATACTCGACCATGTGCCATGTCAACAGGATACGCATCATCAATTTCATCATAAACCTACCGTCACTGTCTTCAGCCACAAGAGATGTGCAGACCGTGAACACTTCGTAAAAGATGTTGAACAACACCACCTCGCCTATAGGAAACAGATTTTAAAAGCCGAGGAGAGAGAGATAGCGTGAAATGTTTAAATAGAGATGATCACGAATAATTGTGAAACCAAGAATAAAGATTATTTTTTACCAAGAGGGAGTCCTGAGGCAGTTGCAATTCCTTTCAGTTCATCCCTGAAGGGGTAGGGGAGGGTGTTCGCCACCAAGGGCTAAAAAGAACGTAAAACCGTAACCAGAGATGACATATGCCTATCAAGTCAGTCAACAAGGCATTTAGGAAGTAAATATCTCCATCCATGCATGACAAAGTACAGTAATATTCAGACACACTCACCAAACCTACGTCAACCATTTCGATCAATTTTCCACTTGGAACAAAGGCGTCTGCCAGATCTCTGATGGCCTGGATCATGTCAACCAGCTGAAGTAAAGGACACCCCATTTTAGAAAAAGGAACACCAGTTTTATTGATACTGGTATTGTGGAATGTGAAGTGAAATCTTATGTGAAATTCTTACGTCTGCCTTTTTGTCCGTGATTATTTCAGTCCATCTTTCACTAGGGTGTTGATCAAGATCTACTGTGTACCAGGTGACTCCCCCTTTAAACCTTTTCAAAGGAATGGCAAGGAAATAATTTTACATTGCTGCTGAAAACAGACGCTTTTATCCAAATAAATATGTGTGTTTAATTTTTTTCTGTTTGGTGTGCCCTATGAACATGGTGTGCAATGTGCAAACTGTGCCCTCAGATTTGTTGATCTCAGTACCAGTAGAACAGGATTGGCAAACATGTTTGGTCTCGCTCCTGTTTTTTTTTAAATCATCAAACTGCGGACAAAGAACCTTCTCCAAGCCTCATTTAAGAAAATGATCGACTCAGTTAGACCTACTTAGTGCCTTCACATAACTACTATCCCCGCTCCCCCCCAACATATCGTCTATCTTAAGTCAATGTGTCATCTTTAAATAATATACTTACGTGGGGCCTTGAGGTGGGTACATATTCTTTTGGCATTCCTCCGTGTACTGTAACAGTTCAATATCATGTTACAAAAGGCTGGATCACTGGATCACTCTCATAACAAGGAAACAACATAACTGACATTCCCACTGGACTGGTCAGCAAGCAAGCTGGCGTCTAAGAGAGCAAACTGTTTTGTTATTTGAACAACACTTACTGGAGGTATGAACTGGCCGTACACCGCCGTAAACAGAGAAAACAAGAAAAGCCAATTTTGAAAGTCCATCTTGCAGTTGTGATCAGAGATTTGTTATAAACTTTAACTGACTTCTGGTTATGGACGTTTAGTAAAAACGGAAATGGTTTTCCTCGTGACAGTGTCGGAACGTACCATTTTATCTAAAGGGGTGGGTTCACCGTGCAGGTTTAACATTCTCCAATTCCTTTGACGGGATGCGCGCTAAGTTGGATTTTTTATCTATTAAAAGTAAAAAATCTTAGTAATAGTAAAGGTGGGAAGATCAAACGGCGTTCATAATAAAATCGTAGGATGGTGGATATACGCAATCTTCATCCACAATAGTTGCTTGAAAGACCCAGAGTGGAAGTGAAATCAAGTGCACATGACCTAACCCCAAGGATGTAGTTCTTCTTAATACATCCATGCCTAACCCGGGAGGGGGGGCAATCCTGGTCCTCAGGGTCACTGTCCTAACCATATGTCTATGGTCCTAACAGTTTAGATGTGTACCTGCTCCAGCACCCCCCCCCCCCCCCTCCCTGGACGCAGTTCAATGCCTTGTCTTCCACTCCCTCAGCGTACAGCAGCCACACTCAACCCTCTTTTTGCTTTATCTCTCCTTACCTTCCTCAGTGGCTCCCTCTCTCTGTCTACCTCTCATGGTATATGTCTCTCTCCCTGCCTCACTCTCTCTGCTGGTCATGTCGTCTTCATCACTTGTTGCTTCACAGTTCACACTAACATAAATAGGGTGCAGGAAGTCAGGTGGCTGAGTGGTTAGGGTGTCGGGCGGTTCGATTCCAGGCTGAGGCAACATGACTTTGTGTCCTTGTGCAAGGCACTTAACCCTACTTGCTTCAGGGAGAAAGTCCCTGTACTTGCTGTGTGTCGCTCTGGATAAGAGTGTCTACTAGTAAATAGGGTGTATTCCAGCTGACACCTTCCTTTGTGATTTCATGACTTGGTTTCCATCCCCACCGTGTGGGTGGCAAGGCAGATGTCTTGGTCAGCTTTGTGGGGACGTGAGTGTGTTTTTTTGGAGAGGGGAGGGGCAGAGGCTGGGTGGGTTTATCCCCACAAGCCCTGCTGTCACTTTAATCCCTAACTAGTGTGTTTGTGTTGTGTGAGTGTGTGCGTATGAAAAAGACAGAGATAAAGAGTGTGTGCATGTGTGTGTGTGTGTGTGTGTGTGTGTGTGTGTGTGTGTGTGTGTGTGTGTGTGTGTGTGTGTGTGTGTGTGTGTGTGTATGGATGCATGCCAGCAGTTTGAGCAAACACAAAGATGTAGTGGACATCCGAAAAGCTTGTGCACGCGCGTCACATACATGCATTAGTGGTATTAAATCGTGTCAGTTGTAACTTACATGTGATGCTATAGCTTCACCATATGATCACTGCTGACTGATCCTGTCTATGCTATTGAAAGAGCATGCAACAACCACTGGCAGGTTCTAATGACAGAAAGTGTGTTTCCCATTGGCCCTGACGTCGTGATTGACACCAGAAGCCAGCCAATCGCGCGACACAAGGGTTCTGCTAGCAAAGAGGCTCGTGGACAATCTGAGTTCGGGCCGCGAGCGCTCGGTGCTGAAACTGAATATATTAAACGGCTTCGTACGTTTCTAACCACCAACCTGGCGACATTTGACAAGTCGGACAATTGTTGGTTTATTACTTCTTAACGCGCTTTTGACTAAGCTGTTGACCAATTCTAACGGACATAGGCTACCTTGTTTTTTTTGTTTTTTTTTTTAACGTTACAGTTACTTGTTATCTATTTGCTAGGCGGATGCTGCTAACGCTAACATGCTAGCAGCATGCTAACCTTTAGCCGTGAAAAGACCCCAACACACCAAAACCAACCTCGGCTTCGTATGGAGATTTAAAACGGCTTTTCTGGGCACTACATCAGTTATTAAGGGACGCCATTTGGACTTTCAGCCCCTAAATCAAACGTTGAACTCACACACGGATCCATTGTTAAACGTGTTCCAGGTAATGTTAACAGTATATTATTAGCTAGTAGATTCAAGACTGACAATATAAAAAGGAAATGGTTGGTTATACTGAATATGCTGCTATCTGGGTGGGATGGTGATCTAGCTGTCAATACAGTTCAGTTTGCATGCTAGCTGTCATACAAAACCAACACATGCAACGTTTAATAGCTGGTAAAGCTTTGCTTATAGGCGTTTTTAGACAAGAACCCTGACATTTAGTTCACCAGCTGCTAGCTTATCCAGAAAAGATCCCCCTCCTTCTCCCTCTCTCTCCCTCTCCCTCTCTTCATCATTATATAGACATAAATATAGAGTGTGATGTGCATTGACAAACTGCACCAACTCGTATTCCCAGGGCCGGTGGACACAGCGGGCTGTGCGGGTCTTGGTGCGGGTCTTACTCCAGGTGTGGAGGTCTGCTTTAGCAGGGTTCGGGGATTCACATGGAGGCCTAGTCGCTGGTGTGTGAAGCCGCAACGATCCACACCCAGAGATGGAGCACAAGCGGCCAGTACTTGTCAGCAGAATGGCGGAAATATGTTTTTTTGTGTGTGTGTGTGTTTTTTTTTACTAGATGGTACAGAAACCCGTAGCTTATTTCCAGATATGAACAACATCTGATTTTTCTGTAACTAAGAAGGTTTGCATTTACAGTTTGGTTGCTCCACCGCCTTAAATGTCATTGATGCTTTCTCATCAATGGCAGGTTGTCCAATAATTTGGGTTCTGCACAACCTGATCGGTAAATAAGCTTGTTGAGTGAGCGGTGTGTGGGAAAAGGGGCGTGATAAGACTTGTCAGACCCATGCTCACAACCTGGATGCCGGCCAGTCTTTCCTTGATGAGTTGCGTGGAGGTCAAGTACTTGATTATAGCACCCTTGAGCTGTGTTCTCTGCTTTCCCTGGTCTGTCAGGAAAACGCCTTGATCTACAGTACTGTTAAAATGCATCCCCTTATGTTACCAAACACTGTCACACTACTGTTCTTCACGCACTTAAGAGACCAGCAGCAGGAATGCATCACCAGGTGCCTGTCTGCATGTGTAAAGTGTTGGGGAGTCAGAATCTGTCAGAATGTTAAATGTTTTAATTGTGGCTACTAAGTGTGCTCTGGTGGCCTGGGTCACTGTGAACAGCCACATACGCTACAAATCACAAGGAGGAAGCAGAAGAGCTTAGAGGGGATGTGGATAACTCGGTTCTATTCTTGGTTGATGTCAGTCCATACAGGTGTTTGGAGATCTGGGATAAATATTGACGCTGGGTAGAACACACACACAGACAGTGGCCACACAGACCAAACCTTGCTCCCTTCAATTTGCCCTCTTCCACCCTGTCTCAAAGATCTAATGTGACAACTGTGGGTAGATCACTCCTGTTTCTGCCTTCTCAGGTCTGTGAAAGCTCAAGTTAGATAACAAGCAGCACGTTAGTTGGGTGGAAGAGCAGTAACAGAATAGAAGTGTAACAAGAAATGAAAGACACTGTGGACATAGGACTGTTCGATTTGTCATGTGTGGTCGCACGCAGTGGAAGGGGCGGTGCAGGGGAAGATGTACTGATTACGGAGCAGCCATTGCTGGGGTCGTCTCTGTCTCCGCTCCTTTGAACCTTCTTTTGTCATGGCAAGGAGAGTGTGGTGGCCTGTTTAACATATAAAAACAAACACACAGTCCACCTACATAAAACACAAATACATGTACATACATCTTCATCTCACACACACACACACACACACACACACACACACACACACACACACACACTCATCCCTTAAAGTCCTCCTTGCTGTGTGTGTAATCTAGGTGAGGTGAGCCTTACAGTGTCACATCCCAGGACAACAGAACACATGATCTTATTACCCTAGGTAACCCTTATGGAATTTGTTAGAGTTGGTAGTGCGCTCTTTCTCTCTCTCTCTCTCTCTCTCTCTCTCTCTCTCTCTCTCTCTCTCTCTCTCTCTCGCTCTCTCTCGCTCTTGCGTGTGTGAGTGTAATCTGGATAGTAGGGTTGTACCTTAGTTATGGGCTATAATGTCTGTCTCCTTAAATCCATAATTCAAGTGGAGACATGGTGTAGCTTCCCATGACTGTGTGTGTGTGTGTGTGTGTGTGTGTGTGTGTGTGTGTGTGTGCGCGTGTGTGTGCGTGCGCGCGTGTGAGGCTGTCTCTTTATTCAGTTTCACCTCTATGTTTGCGCTCTCATCTCTCATCCCTCTCTCATCCCTCTCTCATCCCTCTCTCATACCTTTTAGCCTGGAGGGCTAACTGTATGTCAGCCAGGTAGACTCACACACCCAACTAGTTTGTCTGGAAGTGTTCAAACAGCCTTACTGGGACTGAAAATAAATCACCTTATTCAGACACGCTGACACAGTCACAGCACAGGCTCTCTGCCCTGTCTGCTACACCTGGAGTGGGTCTTGTTGAGATAACGGCAGCTACTGTACTTCATCAATTTAGGAGCTCCATGCTGTGTTGGTTATATCAGCTTGAATGTCTTTGAAAATGTCTTGGGTTCATCAAACTAAACGTTAGTTTCTTTCTCTTCTTCTCCTCCTCTCCCCAGTGTACAGAGATTAGTGGAGCCAGGCCTGCTGTGTGTGAGTGGAAGACGTATGGAGAGAGAGAGAGAGAGAAAGAGAGAGAGACAGAGGGATCTCCGCCTGGGCCACTCAGAGCAAGAGGTTGAATTTTCCATGGCCTGTCTTCACCCTGCTTCTGGAGGGAAAATACACACACTGACATAGCAGTGTACCACGTAGCTCTCTCTCTCTCTCTCTCTCTCTCTCTCTCTCTGTGTCTCTCTGTTTTCTCTCTCTTTCACTTCTCTCCTGGAGCCAGCTGAGCAGAGGTCCAGCCTAGCGTTCCCCAGTGGGGTGTCTGCGTGGGTGTGCCCAGGCCCTGGTGCTCTCCGCTGGGGAAAGGAAGCAGAGGAATGGCCCTGGGAGGCCCAGGGGACTGGAAATGCTGCTTCTCATGACCAGACACTTGCATAACTAAAAGACCTTAACGTCCTCCCCCTCTTTGTCAGCTCACACAACTGGGCTCAAAGTCTCTCTCGGGGGGGGGACACCTTTCAGTTTTTATTTCATTATCATCTTTTATGTGGAACCAATTTCGTATCCCTTTTTACATGTTCTAAGGCCTGACACTGGGTTCTGTTTCTTTTGGAACCTGAAGCGGACCCCTCTGGGTCTCTGCCGAAATATCATCTTCACCAGAATCATAGATGACGTAATCCTGGTAGTAATTTCTCCCCTCCACACAACTGGATCAACACCTCCGCCCCCTGACCAGCACCAGCTAAAGACCCCTGCTGCAGCTCCATGTGTGGCCCAGGTATGAGCCTGTATCCAGGAGCTCTGCTGTGTGCCAGCGTGACGCCACGCCTCAGCTGAAGGGGCCCGAGGCCGCAGGGGTCAGGGTGCGTCTGTCGCCTAATCCACGTCCCCCCAAGGCTGGCCACGCTCGGACCGATCTTCCAGCGGGTTCTGAACCTTCCCGATTTGAAGCTGCTCCAGCGGTTTTGTCAGTCAAGCAGGACGGAAGAAGCCCAACCCTCCAGAGACGAGGACTGAAGCGGAGAGACTAAACGACAAACTTCCTCTCTGTGTCTCTACCCCGCGCTCCAAATCACCTTCCATTGAATGCCTCTGAACAAGACTCGTGCGACACATCAAAGCGGAACTCATATTTATCCAATTGGGGGAACACCAAATATTATTGTTTTGACCAGAAAGAGATTTTTTTTAATGAACAATAGGTTAGAGATTTCACTTTTTCCCCACAAACAAACCCATCCAGCTGTTGTTTTGTTTGTTTTATGCATACATATATAAGAAGTCTTAATAACACAAGGAATTGAACAAGACTGTTTTTCCTGAAGCTTGTTGTTGGCACCAACCAGATTTAGTTCTGTTTACCTGTTATTCTAGTGGAACAGCACTGGTATTAGAAGGGGGGTGCTTAAGCCTCTTGGCTTTGTCAGGGAGTATCTTCCTCACCTCTCCCCCCTCTCCCCAGTTCCACACACACGGTCTCAGGTCAATGTCAAGCAGGTCAGGTGGGTTTCCATCGTCACAGAGTAGACAGGCTTGGAGATCACAGTGACCGTCCTCCTCATCTCCCTCCCTCTGTGGAGAACATGCTGAGAAGGTTGTGTTCCCTGCTCCTGGTCAGCCACAGAAGACGACTCTTCCTCTCTCTTCTCTAACCCCCATCCATTCCTATCGTTCGCCCCCCTTTCTCTTAATCTCCTCATTTTTGGAGTAATCCCTCATCCTACACCCCCCCAAACAAATCCCCTTGGGTGGGGGTATTTACCCCCTCCCTCGGTGACATCCCCCACCCTCAGTGATGCCGGGAGGCGGCAGTAAGAGCGGGGGTGTGGGAGGCCCCTCCTCGCCCCCCCACGCCGCGCCCCCCTCCAGGCCCCTACGCCCATCCCGCTACGTGCCGGTCTCCGCGGCAACAGCCTTCCTGGTGGGGTCCACCACGCTGTTCTTCTGCTTCACGTGAGTATAGGTGGTGGAGTACACACACACACGCAAACACACTGTCTCACACACTCGCGCCGTCTCACACACATACGCGCGCCGTCTCACACACATACGCTGTCCCGCGCACACACACTATCTCACTCATACCGCTGTCCCTGCAGACACACACACACACACAGTCACACACATACACACCATGGGGCGCTGGTCCATGTGTCCGAGAGGTGTGTGTGACGTGTCGTAGCTCCTCCCCCTGTCCAGACATCAGCAAGGTAATCTGACACCTCCAGTGTCCCCCACCAGCTTCCTGCTCCTCCAGATTAAAACGCTGAAAAAGAGGGATACTAGGCCAACATCTGTCACCCTTAATAAAGCCCTGTCATCCTCTGTGGCACTGTCCATCCCTCTGTTCTGTCTCTCCCTCATCTTGCCCCACCCCCACTTTCTCTCTCCCCCAGCCCCCCTCTCCCTCTCCCCCCTCTCTTACCTCTCTTTTTGCTGTCTGTTCTGTTTATCTCCTCTGCTCCCCCTTGTCTTTTTTCATCTCTCTCTTTCTGATCCTCTTTATGTCCAGATAATTCCCCTCCACTCCAATCAGTCAAAAATAGCGCTTTGCTGAGTCGACAGTTTGGTTCATCTCTCTGTTAGTGTCAGGGTGTTGGCCCGTTTTCCCCGGCAACACCTGGTCAACAAATGTGGGTCAGCGACGAGTCCCGGTGTCAATCGAAAGCGGTTGTCATGACGATGCCATCCGGTCTGTCAGTATCTTTATCACCGTTTTCCGTACCACACCCTTTGATGTAACCCCGCCCTCCAGGGACACACCTGGGTACAAAGTCTGGATTTTCTGACTGGAAACTCCCTCTTGTCCTCTCCTTCTTTTCTCCTTCCCTTCCCTGCCCTCCATCCTCTTTCCTCCCCACCCCTCTCGTCCCCTGTCCCCCCCTCAGGTGTCCATGGCTGTCGGAGCAGTTCTCGGTTGCCGTGCCGATCTACAACGGGGTCATCTTCCTGTTTGTTCTGGCCAACTTCTGCATGGCCACCTTCATGGATCCTGGCATCTTCCCCAGAGGTGTGTGTGTGTGTGTTGGGAGCTTCATACATTTATATGTATGGATTATGCAAAGTGGGTTTGTGTCAGAGACAAATGATAGGTGTCCTTAGAGAACACGGTTTCATGTAAATGCGATGTGTGTGTGTGTGTGTGTGTGCGCGCGCAGCGGAGGAGGACGAGGATAAAGAGGATGATTTCCGCGCTCCTCTCTACAAGACGGTGGAGATCAGAGGGATCCAGGTCAGGATGAAGTGGTGCTCCTCCTGCCGCTTCTACAGACCTCCCCGCTGCTCACACTGCTCTGTGTGTGACAACTGTGTGGAGGTACACACACACACACTTTCACACATGTACACACACACTCACAAATACACACACACTCATACCTACACACATATACTCTCACGTGCACACACACAGACAAGTACATACACACACACACTCTCACACGTACGCGCACTTTTAAACACACACACTCTGACATACACACATACGGACGCACACAAGTACATAAACATGTGCGCACACACACACACATGCTCTCGCAGTCACCACTCCAAAAGCACTCAGAACACACGCTCCCATGTGCACATGTACTGTTACACACGCTTCCAGTACTCTTACACACACGCCCTCACACACTCCCTCCCCTCCTCTTCTGCAGGACTTTGACCACCACTGTCCCTGGGTGAACAACTGCATCGGCAGAAGGAACTACCGCTACTTCTTCCTGTTCCTGCTCTCCCTAACCGTCCACATCATGGCCGTGTTCGGCTTCGGCCTGGTGTTCATCCTCTACCACACCCAGCAGCTGCACCGCGTCCACTCTGCTGTCACGTATCCTAGTGCTGGGGACTGTGTGTGTGTGTGTGTTTAAGAGGTTCTGTGTGTGTGTGTGTGTGTGTGTGTGTTTATGTCCCTCTACTTGCTCCCTCTAAGTTGCTCTGGTTAAGAGTGTCTGCTAAATGAATAAATGTTTAAGAGCTTCTGTGTGTGTTCAAGTGGTTCTGTGCATTTGAGGTTATGTGTGTGTGTTCTGTTTGTGTGTATGTGTGGTTACGAGGTTCTGTGTGTGTGTGTGTGGGTGTTTAATAAGTTATGTGTGTGGTACAGAGTGAGAGAATGTGCATGTTATTAGGAGTGTCTGTGTGTGAGAGAGAACTACAGTCAAAAGGTGTGTGTGTCTCCTTGACTTCCTGTTCCTTCCAGTATGGTGGTGATGTGTGTGGCTGGACTCTTCTTCATCCCTGTAGCCGGTCTGACTGGGTTCCACATTGTACTGGTGGCCCGGGGGAGAACTACCAATGAACAGGTGCTCTAGAACCTTAGAAAACCCCTGCCCTGGTCCAGAGCCTCTCATTGGAACTCAGTATTTAAACTCCTTGTATTTTTTAATTTGTCTAATTTATGTGTGTGTGTGTGTGTGCGCATGTGGAGGGGAAGTTGGAGTATGTGTGTGTGAGAGCCTGTAGCCTGTTTGTGCTTCTGTTTCCAGCGGGCAAACCATTTAATCTTTACACCGCCCTCTAATCCTTAACATAATAATCACATAACCAGCCTCTCCTCCCTCTGCCCCCTCCTGTGGCCTCCCTCCCTCACTCCTCCTCTCTCTCTCCCTTTTTTCCTGAATGAAATGTACAGCTCATAATCTAATCAACCAGGAGGGAGATAATCCCAACCCCCTCCCTCTCCTAACTCCCCTTTTTCAGTTGATGTCTGTCTGTTGACAGACGCCATGTTCAACGAGAAATGTAGTCATCATTGCTCCCTCTCTTTCTCTCTCTCCCTCTCCCTCTCTCTCTCTCCCTCTCTCTCCCTCTCTCTCTCTCGCTCTCTCTCGCTCTCTTTCTCGCTCTCTCTCTCCCCTCTCTCTCTCTCGCTCTCTCTCGCTCTCTCTCGCTCTCTGGCTCTCTCTCCTCTCTCTCTCTCTCTCTCTCTCTCTCTCTCTCTCTCTCTCTCTCTCTCTCTCTCTCTCCCCCCCCAGGTGACCGGAAAGTTCCGGGGAGGAGTGAACCCCTTCACTAACGGCTGTTGGAACAACGTCTCCCATGTCCTCTGCAGTTCCCAGGCCCCCAGGTACGCCTCTCACCATCTCTCTCTCTCTACCTTTTCTCTGTGTCCAAATCCGTCATCTCTGATGTCCCTCCTCCTCTCCCTCCTCCACTTCCTGCTTCCTGCGTGTTAGGTACCTGGGCAGGAAGAGGCATGTCCAGAATGTGGCCGTTCAGCCACCCTTCCTGCGGCCCCAGCTCACAGAAGACCAGCTGGCAGCCAAGGTGCTTGACAACGGTATCCAAGGAGACCTGCATCGGGTATGACACACAAACGACCTGAACACAGAGACACGGAATTACACGATGGACATACACACAATCAGCCACAGACACATTAGTACAGACTACGAAGCACACACACACACACACTTGTCATATCTACCACTGCTCTCATTGTTGATGCCCTCCAATTGCTGTTGCATAAAATTCAGCTGAATTAAATATATTGTCTTCCTCCCGGCCCTCACCTCCAGTCTAAGAGCAGTCTAGAGATGATGGAAAGCCAGTCATGTGACGCGGAGCCCCCTCCCCCGCCCAAACCAGAGCTCCGATATCCTGGGCTGAGCAGGAGCACTGCTGCACACACCGAGGGTACACACACGTGCACGCACGCACACACACACACACACACACACATGCTCGCTGGGTGTTTGGGGGTATTTTACAAGTAGATTCTGTGCATTCTCTCCACCTCTGCTCTGTATCCTTCTCTCCCTCTCTGTCTCTCTCAATCCTTCTCTCTCTTTCTCTCTCTCTCGTTCTCTTCTCCACAGAGAGTAGTCTGCTGAACAAAGCCCCGCCCACTCCCACCATGTACAAGTATAGACCGACCTATAGCAGCCCAGGAAAGAACCACACCGCCCTCACACACGCCTATGCCAATCAGGTAACACACATGCTGCAGACACACACACACACTAACTGCAAGCTAACCCCATACACACACACTCACAAACATACGGTAGAATACATACATATAGACTATAACACAACACACACACACTAATAACACTGCTTGCATCATCCTTTGTAAGTGATTTAGCTTCTTTTTTTCTTGGTTTTGATTTGCTCTAATTTATGTTTGCATCCGATTGGTTAATGCATCTCTCCTCTTGATTGGCTGTCCTCCATGTTGATTTGGTCACTCAGTGGCTTTCTCTTGATCAGTATCAGTAAGTGCATCACGCATTCCTTACTTTGTTTATTTTGCTTTCTAACTCATCTCCTCAGTCTGTGTGTCTCACTGCTTTAGTTGTAGTTTTTTTTCATTTTTCATAATCCCCACTAGACCTAACCAACAGACCCCCCCCACACACCCCACCCTTCCATAGTTTTGTCTGGCGCTCAGTTTCTGCTCTTCCCAAATGTGGCCACATGAGGACACTAGAGAGCTGTTATCCTGTGTTACCCTGTCTGTCCACTAGAGAGAGCCAGAGTGCAGTAACGTCTGTTTCTTGGTCTGTGTTGTCCATAGCTTAGTGGTGACCCGTGAGAGTGCTCTGCAATCTGATCTGTCTTTTATCTGTCCTGTTCAGTACTTTCACCTTTGAGGACAAGTAATACTACTGTGCCTATCTTTCTTCGCCCCATCCCTCTCTTCCTCTCCTCCCCCCAGATAAGTCGAGGAGAGAGTCTGAAGGAGTCGTCCTCCCTCCTCCAGACCAGTCAGCAGGCAGGCTTCCGCTCCGAGCCCAGCCTTGACGTTCCTCCAGGGGACAGGGGCGGAGGCGGGGGGGACAGGGGGGGAGGAGGAGGGGGAGGAGCCCCAGGTATCCCTGGTTATTCCCTTGGGGGTCGGTCCTACCCCTCCTTCTCTGACCCCACTGTTCTAGCCGGAGGGGGCATGGCCTCCCGTTCCTCGAGCGTTCGCTCCACCCACATCTCCACCCACGTCTCCGAGGCAACCACCTCCACAAGCTACAAGAGCCTGGCCAATCAGAGCCCTCCTCCACGGAACGGCAGCCTATCGTACGACAGCCTGCTCACGCCCTCCGACAGCCCGGATTTTGAGTCGGCTGCCCCTGAGCTGAGCCCCGGCAGACCCCGAACACCTGCCCTGCCAGGCCACGCCCCCTCCCTGGGCTACAGCTCTCCCTACCTATCAGCTCAGATCACCCAGCAGAGGGAGTCAGAGCTCCACAATAACTCCGCCCTCCTCTGCTCCCCCCACCGCTCCGCCCACTACCTTCACCGCTCTTCCTCCTCCTCCTCCCCTCCCCCTCCTGCCCCAGAAAGGGAACGCCTCCTCCACGAGGCCTCCCATCACCACCATCACCACCCCCACCAGCCCCCACCCTCCTCCTCTGCCCCCCTGCCCCCTGGTGGTGGCCACCACCATCATCACCACCACCACCACCATCACCATAGCAGCAGCGGACACAGCTCCCGCCCCCCCCGTTTCTCCCGCCCCCCCATGCTGTCCGAGTCGGGGGGCGCCCACCACTACCCCTACCGCACACGCTCCACGGACACCCCTCTGACGCCCTCCACCCACCCCCCCCGCGGCCCCCACCCCCCTCCCCTGGGCAAGTCGTTGTCTTACTCCAGCGCGGCGGCTGCAGAGATGCAGTACCGCATGGTCCACAAAGCCTCGGCCTCGGCCGGACAGGGGGGAGGAGGAGGGATGGGGGGAGGAGGAGGGATCCAGGCCCCTAAGTGAGTATTGCTCCTTGTCACCTGCTGACTGCTACTGCCTGATTGCCTCCTCTTCCTCATCCTCCTCTTCCTCCTCCCAGACTCCTGTGAGTGCTGCCTTCTTCTCCTTCCTCCACTTCCTGCTCTTGTTTGTGTCTGCTGTTATGATATGTCCTGTTCTGTCTCGCTTTACTTGTTCGCACATTTACTCTGTTACTCTGTGTGTGTGTGTGTGTGTGTGTTGTTCGGTTCTAATAGCGTGTAGATTATGTGATGAAGGCCCCTGCATGCTTTGGACTGTTGTAACCATAGTGATTGCTGTTGTATGATCTGCCCTTCCCCCATCACCTGTAAACCTGTCACTTCCTCCTCCAGAAGTCCAGGGTTGTCCCTGCATGAACACTCAGATGGCAATTTAGTTTGTTAGATTTATCATAATGGTTGCAGTAGCTGTGGATTTCTCTCCTCTCATTTTCTCTTTTCCTTTCTGATAGGGATGAGATTCAGATGAAGTCTTTTAGCCGGACCAATGGACAGCCCAGGTCTTCCCTCTCCCAATCCTCTGCCTCCTCCACTCCTTCCTCCCCCTCTCACCCAATCAGCGTGTCCACCCGGCCCGGACAGGCCAATCCCAGTGCAGCGGCCACACAGAGCCCTGCCCACAAGACAGGGGGCGGGGTAAAGAAGGTGACTGGCGTCGGTGGGACAACCTATGAGATCTCAGTGTGAGATGGGAGCGGCCGCTTGGACCAATGACTGCAGAGATGTATCGCTGGATGGAGGGACATGCAGGATGATGTGATGTAGAGACACTTGGAGAGAGGGATGAAGAGGAAAAGAGAAACTCTCAGTGATTTTATACTCCTGCTCCTCAAGAAGCTGTCCAGCTGACTGACAGGCTGGTCAGCCAGCCACAGGCGAGAACACTGGTCAGGTGGGTGACCCAGCCATCCAATCACATCCCTAGATAGGCTGGAAGATCTGACAATCCACCAATAGATGGGTTTAAGAAGACTGGATTTGCCTTTTGAAAGAAGAAAATCAATCCTGTTCAAAGAAGAACAATATAGATTTTGTGAAGTGTTTTACTTCTTTGTCTGTACAAAAATAAAATAGTTAGGTGGGGAGTTTCACTATGTGGCATTATAAGGGACATTGCAGCATGCACTAGCCACTGTGGATCACTGTGATGGTTAAGGACCTCGCTATCATTGTCATTCGACCAATCAGAATGGAAAATGCTGAATTCTAACCATGGGACAAGATAGCGGTCAGAAGAAGGATTATCTAGACAAACCCTGAGCCTTGGAAATCAAGGGAAAATTCTTGTTGTTTTTATTTACATTTTACTTATTTAATTTGTAAAATTGTTGTTTTATATGGATTTATATATAAATATGACTCTTGATGAGATCAAGTTTTTTTTATGGGCCGATTTAAAGGGGTGTGTTGAGTCCTTCAAACTATAGAAAGTTCTTAATTGTACATGACAGCTGCACAGGTGAATTGGAGGATGGGGTCATTCGATGATTCAGCCAACGGGAATCAAGGCATTTCATAAAGGCAGATGTAGCATCTGGATAGACAATAACCACTTCTGAAAGATTTTGTTGTACAATGTTTACCTCTTTGCGAAATGTTCATGTTTGTGGATCCTGATATGAGGTATGTTTGATTCAATCTTGCTGGTGCACTGCCTGGGTGGAGTTAACAAAACAATGGTTGAGTGTGTTCGATCTCTGTCCACCTTGCGTCCTTATGAAAATAATCAAGCTCCCCTGTTTGACATCTGTCTGCCTTTGACTAGCTGGACCCGATCAGAGAACTGTGCTAGGATCAGATGCGTGTGTGAAAAATCTATCATCACTACGTTCTTATTGGTTCGTGGTCTAACCAATGAGGTAAGCAGCTGAAAAATCTTTTAACAGCCTTTTTATATTTTGATTTCTATTCTGTAATTACGTTTTTGCAAGATATTCAGACTATTTTCAGGGCCGTGCTTTAAACTGACGGTTTGACCGGTCAAAGAGTAAAAGACAAAGGATTGGGCTGGGTATTAGTGCATGTCGCCCAATGAAGGGCAAAGGTGTTTGATAGTCACTGGCACAACAGCCAATGACCTTGTAGAAATACTCCCTGAGGAGAAGTAAGAGGTGAGGCGGGCTGCACAGTGGGAGTTTTTAAAAGCTGAAAAATGACAAATGTGTTCTGTATAACCCACTGAGGGTGAGTGTAAGTGCGTGTGTGTTTGATCATTGGTAATAAACTCTCAAAGTTTGTTTGTTCCAGTTTCAATTTCACCATCAAGGGTCCTCTGAGTGAAACGGTTATTTTCATTTCCACCTCTATCCAGTCTTTCCCATTCAGTCAAAGGTAGAAAAAAAGAAGGGGTTCTTTTTCTTTATTGCGATCGACAGTCTGTATATTTGAACCTTTCACACGGTTGATAGTGCAGTTTCAGAGATGTACAGGAAATACAACTTTACACGTAGTTCACAAACGGAATACAGACACTATTTCTACAGACATGAATACACAAGGTCAACACCAAAGACAGGAAGAAAAGGACGGAGGTTAATATTTTACACGGGTAACACAACACATTTAAACAACGACTACGTTGACATTTTATTAATTATGTGTAATTGCTTATATATTTAATAAACAATATTCGTATGCATGATTGGACACAGTGTGATTTTAGATATAGTGATTGTTCATTTAAGGCAGGTATTTGGCATGTGTTGTGGACTGAAGGGGCGGTGCACACTGGACAGTAATCTGGATCAGTCCTGAGAACATACCTACAGTAAATGAACATGTTCATTACAATTTGGTCCATTCTAGTATTGGTATTCTGGACACAGTAGAGCCTACTGAGTTTTGCAGTGATGTGTGACTGAGTGTTGTAAGTTCTGCTGTGTGAGACTTTAAGAGGAAGTCAAGGTGTGTACAGAACTGCTTTGTACAGAACACCTGTAAAGTGTGTGTGTGTGTGATGTTATTCATATGCCTCTAGCCTGTGTGAGTGTGTAAGAGAGAAAGACAAAATGCATGTGTGAGTATGAGAAAAAGAATATATTTGTGTGTATTATAGAGAGAAATAAAGAATGTGTGTGTGTGAGAGAGAGAGAGAGAGAGAGAGAGAGAGAGAGTAGATCAGTGCTGGTTTAGCTCTATCATGGCTGGTTTCTATTAGTAGAGTCATATCCTCTTCCGGTCGCTGTGCTTTGAGTCATTGTCTTTCTGTGTCCCTAAACACCGAACTCCTTCCAGCAGCATGGGCGTCCCGTGATGACGATCTATTGGAGAAAAAGAGAAAACCTAAGCTGAGCTCATGTTGATGGTGAGGCGGCGGCCGCAACAATGTATTTTTCCACCAGAGGGCGCTGTTACATAATTTTCAATGCACAGTGCCTACATTTATATACAGTGTTTGAGCTTCAGAGAGTGTGTCCCCTCCATAGACATTAAAACATTTATAGACATAAATGATAGATCGATATCTATGGTCCCCTCACCCATGACGCGTGCCTGCAGTCGGACCCGTAGGCCTCGGTCCCTGCGGCCCCTGCTCCCCAAAGTCAGCTCCTCCTGCAGCACCCCCTCCTGGTGGGTGGTGTACTCACATGTGACCCTCACACCTCCTTTACAGGGAGGGGCAAAGGGGGGGGGGAGGGGAGTGGGTGGAGGAGTGTGAACGAAAAGAAAAGAACAAGAGAGATAGTGAGAAAGTGTGTGTGAGAGAGAAACAGCGAGAAAAAAATCTGACATTCATCCCAAGTACCCCTGCTCCCCCTGATGCTGTTGGCCTGAGCAGACTAGACTAGGGGAAGGGGGGGGGGCACAGATCAGGAGGGTTACAGTATTAGAAGCTGTTGAACAACAAGTCTGACCGGAACCTTCTATGAGAGCCCAGAGGGAAGCTCAGATTCAGGGCTGCAGATCTCCTCCACTCACTACACACTGTGTGTATGTGTGTCTATTGGTCTGTAATTGGAGCTGTTGTATTGATCAGATGGTCTCCAGGCTGGTGTTTGTCTGGTAGCAGGAGTATCTGTGCTCCAATAAGCCTGACCTTCATACTGGGGACAGGGGGGAATCAAATAAACAGGCCTGCCCCTGCCCACTTTAGGCCCAGACATTTACAGTTTTACATTTCCTGACTATTATTAGCGAAAAATCAAACCCTCACATTAATTTTCCAAACAGCAGATCCAAAAACATTGGATCAAAACAGGGGCAACCTTGGCAGTTCTGAAGAAGCCTGCGCCTTGAAATAATGTGTAATTTGTTTCTACGTTTAAATGCAACATCTGTGAGTGAAAGTGCATTGACGTAATGAAAGATCATGTTCTCAGTGTGTGGCGCCAAGGCAGCCCCCCACCACCTCCACCCCGGTTTTCGTACCCTCAGGTGTGGGGGAGAGACAGGTGACTCTGAGGTCGGCCCTGGCAGTGGG
Source organism: Neosalanx taihuensis (assembly GCA_030340665.1). Classification (NCBI taxonomy): domain Eukaryota; kingdom Metazoa; phylum Chordata; class Actinopteri; order Osmeriformes; family Salangidae; genus Neosalanx; species Neosalanx taihuensis. Next base: position 9,448,146 of record CM059301.1, read on the forward strand.
GGAGGAGGAGGAGGAGGGGAGGAGGGAGCAGACGTCTTTCCCCAGGGAGGGCACCTCCAGCAGGGTGAAGACGATCTCGTAGCGGTGCTGGGTCTTCAGGAAGCCAGCCTGGTGGGACGGAGAGACAGGAGGAGCCATGCAGAGATTCACATGGATACGCACATTCACACAGACAGACAGACAAACCTGTATACACACTCACACACAGCTACACACACACGCACACATTAGAACACACGCATACACGCATCCACACGTACACTCACTCACACATCCTCATACACACATCACAGATGGCCACAAGCTGAGTCATAGACTATCAGACAGGCGAACTGCTAAACACCCACACACGTAAAAAGTACTCTAGGCCCCAACGAGGCCCCTCCCACCTTGACCAGGAAACTTCCATCCTTCTCTGGGATAGCGATGATGCTGGCATCGTTTGATAGGTCGTCTCGCCGTGTGGGTGAACCCGGTGGTTCGTCATCGTCGGGGAAACGCACCCCTCCCCCCTTTGAGGTGGAGCCTTGAGAGACACAAAACATAGCATGGTCAGGAACAGGACACAGACACACAGAGAAACACATACAGAGACACACACTGATGGAAGGTGATAGAAAAGACAGATAGTGGTGCAGAGATGTTTACAGACAGACAGACAGGCAGGCAGGCAGACGGGCTGAAGGACAGACAGACAGTTTGCAGTTGTCTGTGTCCTCATTTTAAATAACACACATGGAATTATAGGTTTAAAATAGCTAAGAGGGAATGAAATCAAAACAAATAATATGAGGCGATGTCAGAGATTAAATCATCCAGACCACATCAAATGCAAAAATACGGACACAGGTCACACACGTGTTAAACACACACACACACAAACACACACAGCCTCATGTTCTTCGAGGGGTAGCGAGGGGCTCACCCTTCCTCCCTGTTGCCATGACGATGGTGTGAGTGTAACCTGGGACGAGGGTTCAGACAGACAGGCGCCCTGCTGATGATGTCATCACTGTCCTGTGGGAGTGGCCAGTGACATCAAAAAGGAAACGGAGGGAAGAGAGAAGGAAGGAAGGAAGGAAGTAGGAGGGGGAAAAGGAAGAACAGGAGGACAGAAGGACAGGGGAGAAGGGGACTTAGAAAGAGGCAGCGAGAAAAAGGCCTTCCTGGTGATCACCATGCCATTGGTGAATAGTTTCTAGAAAGTATTCAACTTAAACTGTCCACATGGGTGGCATCTGTCTCAGAGCATCTGACTGCACACCCTGTATTTCCCCTGTATTTCCCCTTAGAGACAAAGACTGAGAACTGGGACAGACTCTTCACTGTTTGACCCATGATGAACTTTTCCCTGGTAATCCCACCGTGTCTTTGGTCAGAGACACAAACAGATAGAGAGAGAGAGAGAAAGAGAGAGAGTCTATGACATTAACAGTCCAGCTGTGACTAAATGCTACAGTACACAATGGCAGGGCTGACGCACTCACTAAAGAAGCTTATCTCAGTCCAAAGCTTAGCAGAAAGGACAACTAATAATACATTTTAAAAAAAACAGTTCTATTCTTATGGGTTTTATACTAAGGACAACATTCAAATCACGGACATCCCAATAGAGGATGCCTGGAAAGTGAAAGTCGGATTCTAAATCGTCAATCGATATGGGCAGAAAGAGGGAGAGTGATGGATGAAGTCGTAATGGATGAAGTCGCTGTCTTCTCCCACCTGCCTTTAACCAATGACGCGCGCATGCGGCAACCGCTGCATGAAGAGCGAGACCGCGCCAAAGAAGGGCGCGGCGCGCGCACGGTTTCATCTCCAGTTCCATTACCTTCGAGCAATATACTCGCTTGAATATCAATTACCTTTTTGTATATTTTTACGGACTTAGAAGTTAAGGAGCATTTCCTATTTACATTATAATGGAGTTACAATATGATAGAAAAGAAAAGGTTGTTGTCATGGTGACGCCCATCCCGAGCCAGGATGGACTTGTCGTTCCAACTCTCAACGAGCAACAACGAGGCCAACATCCCCAATGCGCCCCGTTTACAACGTAAAACATCCTTTAAACCAGTCACTTCTACCAAAGACGGTGGCACAGCAACCCAGACACACCCGTTATTTCATAAACAGTCGGTCTGGTGCAACAAGAAACACTCCTAAAAACAACCAAGCGCGCTTTCATCTGTGAGCGGACATGATTGATAAAACACCCAAAAAGGATGATCAACTTACCGCGATGATATAGCCTATATGATCAGTGCCAAGTCGTTGCGTAACTCATATCAAACCGACCCTTTAATCACTGAGGTTATCACTTCATTTGAATACGAGGTGTCCTGACAGAGTATCGCTCGCTTCGCAGTCAGGTTCTCAACTATCCGGTTTTGCACCACGACGCAATTGGTCGATGCTTTCTGACACCAGCGCGGGGCAGGATCATCAAGATGAGAGGGTTCTACCATAGTGGGTTCTACCATAGTGGGTTCTACCAGTCTACATGGCTGCATGCTTCGATTCTTCCGTTCATACATGCAGAGTTCCCATTCAGTCTTCTATTTTGTTTTGTTTTATTCGATTCCCCAATAACATATACACCAATTCATGCGTAAAGATCACAGACGGGTAAAACGTATAAAAAAGACCCCAAAAAAGGAAAAGGAAATCTGTTTTGAGTGTGAGAGTCTGAAGATCTGTCTTTTTGAAACGAAAAAATGTTGCCTGTCCTGAATGGAAAAAATATTTTTTAAATAAACATAGTTCGAAAAAAGCATGACATTTTCCGTACCTGCTAATCAATACGAATAGAGATGGACTGAGCATGGAATGAGATGAAGCCCATCCTCTCTGGGTACATATCGATCCTTCCCTCCTTCCTTCACTCCTCTTTCCCTTTCCAAACCATATGCAATACACCAAATGTCCACTAGGTTGCAGCCTTAACGTGTCTGGTCCAGATCAGGTGCTCAGGCACTGGCGGTGTAAGACTGCTTCTATCTATGTACAGAATGTTAATGTTACTGAAGGAGTCCTGTAATTATAATTATAATTATTAAATATAATCATACCAGAAACATCCAGATTGACCTCATCCAACTATGAGTAAGACGCCCCCCCCCCCCCCCCCATCGAACATTCAAAGTGTCCTCAGTCAGGCAGTGAGACGGGGCAGATGACCAGCGGTGCGTCGTTGCAGCCTGACTTGTTGGTGCAGGGGGAAAAGAAGGGCTGGATGGTGTCTGAGAAGCGATCCGTGTACGTGAAGATGAGCAGCTTGTTGTCCACGTCATAGAAGGAGACCTGGCCCTTCTCGTAGTCCACATACACCCCCAGCCTGCTGGGTCTGGTGCTCAGGCCCAGGGCTGTGGAGGGCTCCGTGCGGAAGGCATAGTCCGTCCGGTCCCTCAGTGACAGAAACCAGTAACCATGGGCAGGGCTCACTGTGATCTTCCCCTTCCTGTTGATGGAGCTGCTGGCCACGCCCACATCCCAGTCCGTCTTCCCTCCCACCTCCACCTGGATGGATACAAGAAGTGAGGGAATGAAGGAGGGAAGGGGTGAGTGTGTGTGTGTGGCTGTGTTTGTGTGGCTGTGAGTGTCTGTGTGTGTGGCTGTGTGTGAGTGGCTTTGTGAGTGTGGCTGTGTATGTAGCTGTGTGTGTGGCTGTGTGTGAGTGGCTCTGTGTGTGTGGCTGTGTGTAGCTGTGTGTGTGCTAACCTCCCAGTAGTGGCGTCCGGAGGAGAAGCCAGGTTGACCCAGAACACAGACCACCCGGTTGAACCTCTGCGGCCCGTCCTGAACGGGCTGGTACTGCTCACTGCAGCGCACCTGCTTCCTGTCCTCAGAGATCAGCAGGCGTGGGTGGGCTGTGGCCAGGTCCAACGTCACATCCACTATGGAAGAGAGTTGGAGATGTGAGGGAGAGAGGGAGGGAGGGGAGACAAGCGGGGTGGGGGCATGTGGAAGGAAGGGGGTGAGATGTATCGAGTTTGCATCAGTCTGTGCGACAGTGTGAGAATTGACAAATCACTTCTCTAGTGAACCTACCTGCATATTCCTGCACCATCCTCACCTCTGCAGAGAGAGAGAGAGGGAGAAAGAAAGAGAGAGATGAATTGAGAAAGAGGGAGGGGAACCAAAGACATGTTAAAACCCCTTAGCTTGGATCAACACTCTTGTGTCGGCGTGTGTGTGTGTGTGTGTGTGTGCGTGTGTGTGTGTGTGTGTGTGTGTGTGTGTGTGTGTGTGTGTGTGCGCGCGCCTGCATGCATGTGTATGTGTGTGTATGTGTGTGCAAGTGGTATGTGTGAATAGCTTACTGGGGTTGGGTCTGGAGACAGCCTGGTCTGTTGATGGCTGTAAACCTGCTGGTGTTACAGAGCTGCCTGAAGAAAGTCATTTCCAGAGCTGATTATACAGTTTGTGTGTGTGTGTGTGTGTGTGTGTGTGTGTGTGTGTGTGTGTGTGTGTGTGTGTGTGTGTGTGTGTGTGTGTGTGTGTGTGTGAGAATTTAAAGCTTACTGGGGCTGGGTCTGGAGACAGCTTGGTCTGTAGGTGGCTGTAAACCTGCTGGTGCTACAGAGCTGCCTGAAGAAAGTCATTTCCAGAGCTGATTATACAGTTAGATAAGAGTCCATTATATACTTTGACAGTGGAGGTGTTTCTTGTGATATTATGTGATATCTTATGAAGTACTGATATTCCTTGGTACTGTATATACATTGGTTGACTGACTGTTAATCACTCACAGATCTCAGGCAATCTCCTCAGCTGTTCCTGGAAACGATCCATCATTTGATTGACAGTTCGGAGCACCAATCCTGAGGACAGCTCAGAAGTCACAATGGCGTCAGACCAATCCCTGGTCTGCAGAGGGCTGGTGATGGTGGGGAAAGTCTGCTGGTGGAAGAAAACATTTGAGAGGAAGAAGAGGAGTTTGGTGGTAAACTATCAATGGTCCTTGTCATTTTCCAGACCAATAGTCAGCCTGTTACTAATCAAACTAATTGGTCAGCCCATTTTAAAGATGGTCAAAAATGTTTTTGTCTGCCATCAATCATTCATTTTGAACAAAATCCCAACCAGGAGGAAGAGGAGGACATTATAAGCTGGGCACTCACCCTGAGGAAGAGTACACAGTCGTCTGACTGTCCCAGATGTGCGAGGGCGCTGCTCCTCTTTTTCAACTCGGAGATCTCCTGCTCCAGCTCCCTGAGGAGGGTCTGGCCTTGGTGGTGTGCCGCCCTCCTGGCCATCTCCACCAGCTCCAGCAGCTCCGCCTGGCAGCGCTCCACGCTGGCCACCAGGGAGGTGAACACATGCATCGTGCCTTCTGTCTCACGTGAAGCACACACCTGGAGAGACGGGGAGGGAAAGAGAGGAGAAGAGAGTGGAGGGGGATAGTGGAAAGAGGAGAGGAGATGGGAGAAAATAGTAGAAGAGAAGAGGGAAGGGGGAGATGGGAAGAAGAGAGTGGAGAGGACAAGGGAAGAGAGGAGGACAGAAGTAAGATGGGTTGTGCTTCAGACACAGACGCAGATAAATCACATTTGACTCCAAAGGAGTAAACAAGGCTCGAAAATCTCTCAGATCTTCTCTTTCACCTGCAGACAAATAAAGAGATCGAAAGAAAACGCAAAGAGAAGGAAGAGAGCGGAAAGTAGAGAGGCGTGTCACCTCTATGTCTTGCAGGCAAGTCTTGACCTCCTCCACCTTCCTCTCTCTCTCAGAGATCAAGTCCTTCAGCTCCACCTCCGTTATGCCTAGCTGGGACTGAGGAACACAAACACAACAGCTCAGACATGCATGCATGAATACACACAATGTTCTCTCGCACACACTCTCCCCTCCCTCTTTCCCCTCCCCTCCCCACTCTCTCTCCAACTACCTCATCGTAGAATACCTCCCCCCTCCACCTCCCCTCCCCCCCTCCACCCCCCTTTCTCTCTCTCTCTCTCTCTCTCTCTCTCTCTCTCTCTCATCCTCACACTCTTCTCCCTACTTTCTTGATCTGCCACTCTCGCTTGGCAGGTAGGACCGTGTGTCCCTGGTGCTCTGTTTCCATGCAGCTGGCGCACACACACGTCTGGTCTGTCCTGCAGAACAAGTCCAGCCCCCGCAGGTGGGCAGGACACAGGGGGGCGTCGGGGGTGGAGTCGGCTGGCCCACTCAGGGTGAACCTTCTTTGTGAGGGCGGGGCCGCACTGGGGGAGCAGGACGGGGGAGGGAGCGTGTGTTGTGGGGGGGGTGGGTGAGGATGGGAGATTGGCGGGGGAGTCCGTGACGCAGCAGGACGCTGGAAACGATTCTTCATCTCTGCAATCAAACTGACCGGCATCTCTCCTGGTCTTGGGGGTACGGTGGGGCGCCAGTCAGACCCCGGCACCCCATTCCCAACCCGTCCTCGTCCCTCTTCCACACCTCCCCCTCCTCCTCCCAGTCCTCCCTCTACATTCAGCCCCGCCTCGGCCATGCGCTGGAACTGCTCAGTGATCTCCTTCAGGGTCCTGTTGATGTGCAGCTCAGGGCGCTTGCGGAAGCTCTCCTTGCAGAGGGGACACTGGCAAGTCTTGTTACCGTTCCCGTCCCAGTAGGAGGAGATGCACCCCAGGCAGAAACTGTGGCCGCACGGTGTGGAGACCGGGTTGGTGAACACATCCAGGCAGATGGAGCAGGTGAACTGGTCCTCCGACAGGAAACTGCTGGACAGAGACATACTGGAGGAGTGGGGAAGCGAGAGAAGAGGAGGGAGGGGATGTAGGGGAGGGTAGAGAAGAGCAGAAGAAATGCATTATTGTAATTTAATGTAATGCATGTACTGTTCCCACGTGTACACAGGTACACGCCTTGCCTGGGAACATGCATGGAAACCCCACTGAGTGACAAGTGTCCAGATAAACCAGGTATGTGACTTATGTACCATGAACAGAATGTACCCGTGTCACGCACCTTATGTTGTCTCTCTTTCACACACACACACACACACACACACACACACCTAACCACACAAACACAGAGCAGTATGGAGTAAAGTATGGAGGAAACACAAACTGTCTTTGAATCCTGTTTCACCCATTCGATGCTCCAAAAATACAAATGACTGTATTGAGCTTTAAATCAATCCCAGTTAAAAAAAAAAACACAACACACAGAAAATAATGAGACTCTTAATCATTCATCAGAAGAATCTGAGATTATCAGTGCCATCAGTACCACGCAGGCCACGGGTGAGGAATCTCAAGACATAACTTCAACATTTTGATCATAGGTGATGATAAAGGAGAAGGCAATGTTCTGCTTTAACTTCATCATGACAGACAGACAGACAGACAGACAGACAGACAGACAGACATACAAGACAGGGAGACAGACAGACACTCTACACACCAATATAAGACACCGAATTGATCAATATTATTTATCATGTGAATAAGTCTTTCTTGCAGAGCAACACTTCCATTAGAAGTAAATCTACCTCAATAACCAGACTTACTGGAATCAGCCCTGACACGCACACACACAGTATTACATTTTCAGTACAAACACATAGCATGTCAAAACTAAACTGGATAATTGTTGAGGATATTCAGTGATAAGTCTACCTGTTTCTGTGAAGGCTCTTTTTTTCCAAATGAACAATTTCCAGGGTTCTTGGTCTTTCTGTCTCTCTAGTCTGTGTCGGTCAGACTGAGATCAGAAACTCAGCATGACTGTCGTTAGGTATCTAACTTCCTTGTTTGTCCTGTCCCCTTCCCTCCCACTGCCAGTCCAACCTGTCCAACAGGTACAATCATTTCAAAAACATTTAATTCCCTATTTTTTCTCTCTCTGGCCTAGTATCAGGACTACTTCTTTCCCTCCCTCTCTCTCTCACTCTCTCTACAAATTCACTCTCTCAATTTAAATCTTCTTATTCTTTTGTTTCTATCTCACCCTCTCTTTCTCTTTATCCATTCAACACCCTCCCACATACACTCTTCACATAAACATACACTTCACAAGGTATGCTTTGGCCAACATGGCACCTAAATAAAACAATAGGATGTCCTAATCAATCAGTGGTTGTTGTTGATCTCCCTGGAGCGCTACTTCGTGATCAACCCTGAGGTCTTAGTCAGGTAGTCTGCTGTGGAAGAGCTGCACTTCGCAGTGCCACCATTGCAGGAGCCAACAATATTAGTTTGTGATTAGGAAGATCTATCAACCTATACAGACCAGAGCACCAGTAATGGTTTAGGACGTGCTAATGTGTTTTGGTAATGGCTGCATAGTCAGCAAGCCACTGGGATGTCCCCTTCTCTCTCCTTCCCTCCCTCCACCTCCCTTCCTCCCTTCCCCACCCCCTTCCCCTATTTTGTCCCTCATCCACCCCCACACCTCCTCCTACTTCTACAGACTCAGCTCTGTGACAGCTGCACTGTCCCACACCTCTGTAAAAAAACACCATCTAACACGCAGAAACACACAGGGTGTATCCACATATACACACACCCTGCTCAGAGTTGCAGGCTGGCCCCTTTAGCCCACCTTAACTGGTGTCCTCACACTTCATGTGTACCTCTCAATCAGCAGTCTGTTGAAAGGGGACACCTAGCCTGCCAATGTGAGGTACGACTTTGGAGCCCCCTCAGACTGGGATCCCACTCATAACTCCAACAGTAGGCTTGCCCCCTGGAACATCTGAGGCCAAGGACCAGACTTCTTATGGGCTACACTGCTGTCATGCCAGCTTGATATGTGTCCATGTTATACTCAAATTGGCCTTTACTGTGATGGAAGCCTCCTGTTGGTCTGAACTTCCATGTAAGCCAAAAAAAGTAATCTCAAAATTAGTGTAACGCCACTTCAAAAGCCATTTCTTCCTTCATATCTCCACATCTCAAGGTGAAGGAGAGGACAATGGGAGAACTTGGCTAGGTGGATGAGAGGTGTGTGTGTGTGTGTGTGTGTGTGTGTGTGTATTGCAGGGGCAGGAAAGAGTGTGTCACTGAGGATGAGTGACAGCTTGAGGAATGAGAGAAGGGACGGGGTGAGGGGAGGGGGGGGAAATACCACAGGGAGAGCGAGAGAACATGACAGAGCGAATGACACCGAATGAGTTAGACGGCAGCCGTGGCACTTTAACTTGAACTGTTCTACCAGCACATGGATGGTTTGAGGAACATTCAGTCGACCAATTCAAAAAATCTACAGTTGCTTCTCAGTCATCAAACTTTTCCTGTTTTTGCCTTATTTTGTCTTAAAAATTTTCAGCAAATTTTCAAATTACAACTGCCGTTTAGCTCCAACCTTTGTTAGATCCTGCCCCTGGAGGGTTGGATCCGGTCCAGCTAGGAGATGCAGAAGAATCAGAAGAAGAAAGGTGTCCACATCAACGTTCTACAGGGAACCACCAACTGCACCGCTGGTGCCAAGAAAAATCAGTGAGTCTGATTTGGGGTCAAGGGTCAAACTCCTGAGGCATTTTGGGGACAACTGTAAATACTAGTGTGATAATGAAAGATTTGCGGGACGCATGTTGCATTGAGAGCGTGTTTGTGTGTGTACCATCAGCGTGTGCCCTCGTGCAAAAATGAATGAGGTTTCGATGCCTGTGAATGGTTGGGTGGAAGACTTCCTCCTCTTTAACATCAAACTGTAATACTGCCTAACATGTCTGAAGTTTATCGCATGTAATAAATTATGTGAATACATTTAATTTATTCAGTTAGCAGACGCTTTTATCCAAAGCAACTTACAAGAGAAAGCTTTACAAAAGAGCATCGGTTACTGAGCAAGCAACGTGATAGACCCCAAACATAGCAGATTATTAAACATACATCGTGAGAAACCAGTAAGTGCCAAGGGAAGAGCTATGACAGCATTCAGCCGATCAGTTTACAAATTTAAGGCAAGCACCTCTTACGGGCAGTAGTCTACCTGTAGGAAGCGAACAACAAATCAACAACAAATATAGAATAAAACTGTATTAACATTCACAGGCACCTGCAGTGGTTGACCAGCATGTATTAACGACAGCATCAACTCAAGCTGCACACTTAACTCCAGAGGAGCAATTTTATAAGTAGATAATTATTTATCAGGGTTTTGAAAGTAAAGAGGATTCGATCAGATCCAGGATTATCAGGAGGGGAGTGTGCCTGTGTGGGTTGGACGGTTTGATTTGGTGCTGACAATGTTGTGTCCAGTGTTGGTTACCTGGGATCACATTTGTCATCACTGTTTTACTGTAAGTCCAGCACTGCACCATGTTTCAACAACAATGACTGATGAGGCTTAAATGAACAAAGCATCTCAGCTTCCTGGGCACAACATCAACACTCCTGCTGGAGGGCAGACAGACAGACAGACAGACAGACAGACAGACAGGCTTCTGGGTGCCAGTGCATCATAAGAAACAGACAGACAGGCATGTAGGCAGGTAGACAGAGAAGATCAGCATATGGATGGACAACCTTACCGGGTACTTGACTGTGGCGTAACTAACATATTACCGGATATTTAGTATAATCAGTATTTTCCCTCCCTCCCCCCCTCCCAATTATGGTGACAAATAAACATTATATAAACAAATGTATGAGTACATTCAAATCCAGGTTACATGTAGTGAACACCAGGGTCTTGGAGTTCAACTGCTAAAATGTTGCATTGAGTGAGGGTGTGTGGAAGTAGACGCGCCATGATAAAAATGAAATGCAGTCAGCCGCCCTCGCAACGTCATTCCTACAGCTAATAAATTACATTGTAAAACTGTGGCACCGAGAGCGTCTGTAAATGTGTGTGCGAATGTGTGCGTATTTAAATGTGCGCGCTTCTGTGAATGTGTGTGTATTTATATGTTTGTGCGCTTGTGTGAATGTGTATGTATTAAAATGGCTGTGTGCTTGTGTGAATGCGTGTGTATTTAAATATGTGCGTGTATGTGCGTATGCGTGTCCTCAAAGGCCTGGGTCTCAGTTCTGTAGAGGTTCTCTCCTGGTCAAGGAGAAAAGGGGATGGGGTACATTGGTTCCGGGGCGCCACAAATCACGTCAATTTTTTACGATGAGCAGCCAAGCCAGTCGTTATTCCCAGGGCCGGTCGTGCGAAAGGGTCTCCAGTCAGACTGAGCTCTGTCTCCACCTGTTGCACTCTGGTCTGGTCTTAAAAAGGGAAGCAGCTTCTGCCTGTTCTTCTGTCCTAGAAAGCAAATTCAATGATAATTTTTTGCCCTCATTGGTTTGTCAATGCAAGTATAATTATAGTGTGTTTTATGAAATGATACATTGGACATACAGTATGTTAAAAACATCAAATGCACATTCAATACTACAGATAGATAATGAGACTGTCTGTTCATTGTAAAATAAAGCTCCTCTCTGTGAGAACAAGGACAAATTCATTTTAGACGTCTTTGATCTCATAACCCTTTGGTAGGACCCCTGATTGCTGGGAAGACTTTAACCATCATCTGACAGTTTACAGACGCAGGTTAATAGGAAGTCAGACATATTGTGTGTTTGTGACTTAGTTGCTCCCTATTAATGTGTGTGGCCCTTTGCTGACACATTGCACTACAGGCATCAGAATAAACTCACATAGGTCATCCATATTTGGACCAACTCACGTCAGCTGTTTAAAACGACTCTTGCAAGTCAGGATTATGTGTGTGTCTGCAACCAAAACTAACAAATTGAACTTGTGTGAAAAATGTCACAGGCCTATTTGGATGTGTGGTAATGTGTGTACTTACTTAAGTGACTCTTGGTTAAGAGTCAGCATCAAGTAGACAATTAGTCCATCAACTGGCATGGCATACCAATAATGTAATTTAATGTTCTGTGTCTCATCAAATCTGTAAATAAGTAGAGTTAATGTTCAGGCATCTATAAAAGTTGGCAGGTCATGTGTGCACCACAATAACAGCATGCATAGCTACAGGATCGGTCAGCTCCACCTTGTGATTGTTTGGCTCGGAGGAAAACCACTTCATGCTGTGCATGTAGCCTCTTTTTTTCTGAAGCGGGCGGTATTTGTCACCCTGTGATTGGTCCCCTATGATAAATGTTGCTCTGTGATCCCATCAGTAATTATATCCTGGATCAACACCGGCCCTCTCAACAGCACACTTAAATCGAAAACTGACTGTCACACTGGGCCTCGTTGTCGGGACCCCGTCTTTGATGTCATCACCCTTTAGAGAAACCAGATTGGCTACAGCGACAAGACCCCTCTGAGCAACTGCGACAGAATCCCCACAGACATTGATAATCACATGATGATGATGGCTGGCATAAAAACAATGTCTCACTTACTCCCCAGCAAGGATATAGACACCTCACCAGATAGGTCCATGTGGCTGTGTGTGTAATAGGGTAGGGGAGGGACTGAGGCTGGGATTGTGTAAAGGCTGGGGCCAGGGCCAGATTCACAGTAACCTGATGATAGCATCCGGGCAGATTTAGGGTGTGTCATGTCTGCAAAGCTGGATGAACTGTGATAGCTTGAACATACTGTCGAGGATATTCCTGTCGAGGCACATGCTAATCTTACTTAGTTCTAGATTCACAGTGAATCAGTCGTGAAGCTCACTTTACCCACAGTCTTGACAGGAAACAGATTAAAAAATCACTCAACTACTGTCCAACCTTTATAATAAATATTGCAGTATATGATTGCATTTGAAAAGTATGCTTGCTTACACCTTGCATCAACCCTCTCTCTCTCCTGGCTTTGAAGGGAAGTTGCCAGTGTGCATGTGTGTACGTATGTGCAATCTCTGCTCCCTTACAAGGGGAGGACGCTTTCAGAGCGATAACTGACCCACGTTCCTATGTTAGGTGGCATCGTTTGACTCGTCATCACATGCTCTTCTGGTACACACAGTACCAGTACCATCAACATCCATCTATCCTATGATATCCTGGTATTTATAAAGAAGTGTGTACCCATGTCGACCAGCTGCCTAATGAGCTACTAACATCCAAACCCGCCTTTGCATTTGCAGTGTTGTCCTCTTCCTACCGCTCGTGTTTGGTTCCAGCCCCAGGTCTGTCCTAGCGACTGTCATCATGGAGCATGGCTTGTTTGTGCAGTCAGACAGCTCACTAACGGATGGCTGTCCAATAAATAATGATTAGAATAACATACTGGAGGCTGTGGGTTGTGGCAGGTGACGGGGGAATGGGGGGGACGGTGGGGGACGGAGGGGGGGTGAAGAGTGGGGTGGGGTGGTTGAAGGGGTTAAATTTATGACCAACATCTTTCACCTCGTTGATCACGCCTCTGAGAGCGAGCCATGCCAGGGAATGAAGGAACAGGTGTGGGGGTGAGGGGAAAAGAAGGAGACGGGGGCGGCAGGGTGAGACAGCGGGTGGTGAGTTGGGTGAAAGAAGACCTGCTGGACACGTGGTGAAACAGATACAGAGTTATGGGTGAGCATTACCGAAGGAGTGAGGTCATGAGGTAGAAGGGGTAGATAAGGGAGATATAGGAGAGAAGCAAGTGTGTAAGGGGTTAGAGAAAGGCAGAGGGAGGATTAATAGGAGGAAAGGGAGACAAAGTGGGAGGGAGGGAGGGAGGGAGGGAGGGAGGGAGGGAGGGAGGGAGGGAGGGAGGGAGGGAGGGAGGGTTTGATGGTGAATTCCACATCATGACAGAGCTCATGACTGAGTTGAAGTCGAAGGTCAGGATATATGTGTAGATCATCATTATCACGCTGCTTCATGTAGATCGTCATTACAAGCTCGTGTTCATGGGTGCCGAGCCTCCTCATGCTTCTACATCCAGTAGGGAAGATCAAACTAGCAGCATGGGCCTACTGCCAGTGTGGGGCTAAATGTCAGGATGAAACCAATAAGGTCAACGTGTAACAACGCGTACAAAATATATTTTTTGCATGGTACAACTACACAGACACACACGTACACAAACACATCTTAGTGCACAGTAGCTATGTGGCTCTTGGCATTATAGGCAGAAGTCAGAGTTCAGGCATTTTATAGAAAAAGATCAATGATCGAGTGATTGGATTAACTGAAGTCTGACGGATGTGTATTAATGAATAAGCCTACTTATACTATTTTGTATGGTTGATACACAGAAAAAAACGCCATGAAACTGAGATTTATAGACCCTCTTTGGAATTGTAGGAATTTAAAACCTAATTCATTTGAGACTTAGTGAACACAACAAGATTCATCTTCACGGTTAAACTACACTGCTTCAGCGGCCTGCAGTCACATTGCTCTGGTTTCCTGGTTGTGAACAGATCTAGACTATTATGTATCCGACCACAACCACCAAAGCTGGGCCCTAAATAGTATTGACACATGAGGCCCGTAATGTTTTTTTCAATATAACCAATGCATTTCTGTAATATATACTTGAAAGAAGTTTATTAATATTATATTTGTACATTCACGTGGGCCCGAATTGAGCATTCTAGTGGATAACTATCGATTTGGCTTGACATTTTACATTTATTAATTATTGATTCACTTTCCTTGTTACGAAGCAAATAAAGAATGATGAGACAGGCCACAGCTAGACAGATATATATTTTATTTCTTATTCCAAGAACCTGGCCTGATATCATTGTCTGTAATTATCTTTATGTGACCATTTTACAAACGTAGAGAAGGCTGTCACATCGACTGGAAGATATGCATCAAATAGGTAGGACCAGGACTGCCAAAAATTGAGATCATGTGGTTTGGGGCGGAAATCTGATAGAAATTGTAATTTTTCCAAACAAGAGCATTTCCTAATGACACAAAAACTTTCGTCAAAAGTGCTAGTGAATTTTATGCTGCACTGTCAGGACAGGAAGTGACGCAATACATTTCAAAATAAAATCGTGCAGCCCATAGACATAAATAAAGAATGTATTGAGAATAAAGAATGTATAAAGAATTTCTAATGTCTATGGTGCAGCCTGCAACTGCAGTGTCCTCACAGTGCAGGTCTGCAGCCAGGTGCCTCTCCACTCCGGAGCCACGGTGGCGGTAGAGTACCAGTAAGACTGAAACCATCCACAGTTCAAATAGAAGAAGATTCCTGGTCTCTCCTTTAATCGTCTTTCTAGGGATCCTGCTCTGTACCAGGTGACTCACCTCATAGCAGAAGATTTCTAGGTGTGTGCAAAACTATGGGAACAGCCTCTTTTATGCAAGGTAGTGTATAAAGGATGTGAACACGTTAGAAACAGTAAGGATATATCAAAAGCAATGATCCGATGTATGACGAATAATGAAATGATCAAAGCTTGCTTGTTTGCACAGTAGCATGTTAGCCTAGCTAGGACCTCCATGACATGTTTGTTCCGTGCTCATTCATTTATGCAGGTAAACATAATCCTGATCTTAATTTAGCACAAAGTCATATTTGAGGTATAATAACCATATCTATTGATATTATCAGAAGACATGATTGCTACTGAGCTAGGCTAGGCGGACGGTGCTAACATACGATGCTATGCTAGCCATCTGCTAAGCAGGTGACGTCCCACTACAGAAATGGGGACATTTTCTGGAGATTTGTCCTTCTGCACCGGATCAGATTATCCTACTGTAATAAGCACCTTGGTGGAATAGTTAACCCTGGTAGGACAATCTAACAGATGGGGATCAAATGGAAGAAAACGGGTCAGAATGTAGCCCAAGAGTGTGGAGGGTTTCAGCAGCCAGTAGTATTGAGCAGTTATTAAAGATAGCTAGACCTGGGAACCATTTACCTCCAAGGAAGTTAATTTGTTGTTATTATTCAGTTGTTAGAAGAGATTTGCTACAAACGTGGTTGTATAGATGGTTATATGTCATCATGGTGGTTTGGCCAACGTTTTAACAGATTATTAGCCTACCAATATTTGGTTCTTGGCTGTTCTCTCCTGAAACTCAAATGACTTCAAATGATTAGATACCAATTCTACTTGTCACCAGTATTTATCCATGTTCTGTCTTTATTCTTTATTTGACAGTGGTTGTTGTGTGCAGGTTTTTCACACCATTCAGAATACCCTGTTTTTTTAGGTTAATATTTTATGTTCCAGAATTGGGACTTAATTTAACAGCAACTCTGGATGTTTTGAAAAACTGTCCCTGGAAATCCCATTCCTGAATTAATAAACCTCTACTAAATTAAAACAGTTAATAACTTAAATTAGCCTAAACCTTAATTTCAAATATGTGGAAACAGCTAATCAGTTATGCTTTGTCTTAGACCCTTCATATACCTTGAATAATTTATATAATTACCTGCCAATGCAATGTTGTTGGACACAAAGCTAACAGGCTACATCCTGACAGTTACCAGTGAGTTACCAGTATTGTTTTGTATCTGTGATTGGAGGGTAAGATAAAGCATTATTGATTAGGCCCAACTCACTCACTCAGCTAGATGAGTGTTGTACTGTTTGGTGTCCTGACAGTGACCTGACACCTAACACTGATCTGATTTTCCATCCTGCAAGAGAGGCATGCAAGAACCTTTACAGGAAACAGAGGCTGACATGACATCAGCCCCTTCTGACAAAAAAAAAAAACAAAACAGTGGGGAAACTGTTCTGTGAGAGAAAAGAAGTCGGCATTTCTAGACATTAGGCTTTCGTCTATAATACTTCTTTTTTGCTCTCCACATCTCAGCTCCACTCAGCTGACAGCCAGTCAATTGCAGATCCTGCCTTTTCTACGTTGGGGCGGAACTGCTTTCAGCTCCACCAACCGGGCACCACCTTTCCTGTTGCGACCGGCAGGTGCAGCTCTCCAGTTGGCCCAGATTGAGGCCCAACTCGCCTTGCATCAGATCAACGCCATTGCCACAGCAACTGCGGTGGCCTGTAACCAAACCCATTTGACGCCTTCGCCCTTCACTCTCCTCAACCTTCTACAGCAGGCAGCAGCCACAAGCACAGTTACTGCAACAACTGGCACCCCTCCGCCCTTGCCATATCAAAATTCTCAACCTTTGCAGACTGGCATGTACCGCCCACAGACACCAAGGGCACCTTATTCCCGGGGAAGGCCTGAAACGGGCCATGGAGGCCGTTCCCAAGGAATGGGATACCAGATGGGCCAGTTCCCCCCTCCAACTCAGCTTCCAGAGGAACTGGAGTCAGCCCTGGCTATCCGGGGCCCCAGGGATGAGGACTCGCAAGCGGGACACATGCCCCACTTAAACCCTGCCATGCGGAACAACCAGGGTTCTGGCAAGGGTCAGAGGCCAGACTTTTCTCCCTCTCCTGTCCCCTTAACCTCAGATAACCAGCCAGGCCACCAGCGAGGAATGGACTGGAGCCAGTACCAGCCACCCAGCAAACTCTTTGGTCCACCCAGGCAGGGGCAGTCCCACTCTAATCTTCCAGGAAGCACTGCCCAGGCATGGAGCGCTTCCTCAGCTTCGGACTCACCTTCTCAGCTTCGTGGAGGGGACTTCCAGGGCCTTCACACCCCAGAGAGTGCTGGCACTATCCTGGCCAGTTTTGGTTTGTCTAATGAAGACTTGGAGCTCCTGAGTCACTACCCTGATGACCAGCTAACCCCTGACACCCTGCCCTTTATCCTCCGTGAGATCCAACGTAACAAAGCCAGCGGTCGGGGAGGCAGGAATATCCAATCTAAGACCCTCCAGTTCAATTCCAAGATGCCCCCACCCCTCTCTCATGGACGCTCGTCCCCCCAGCGCTACGCTATTCGTGGGGGCTCACCGGAGCTTCCCAGCATGCTGACCGTGACTCAGACAGCGGGGAAGGTCATTGACTATGGGCATGCTAGCCGAGCACTGGAGGAGGGCTTCAAACGGGAACCCCTCTCCAAAGATGTGATCGGCTTGTCAGGCCCTAAGAACTCAGGCTCCTCCTCTTCCTCTCCTTTGTCCAAACTTAAATCAGAGTCCCCCTCCAAGAGACATCACTCTCGAGACTCCACCCCTTCTTCTTCTGATGCTAAGAAGTACAGCAACGAGGACTACCGGAGACGAGGACAGCCAAAGGTTGATGGCTTCCAGCCCGAATGGACTGTACGAGATCTGTCACTGCCGGCATCTGCGCCAGTTAAATCCCGCCCAGAAGACTTTAACCACCCTCTCCACTCTCACAGCGAGGGTTCCAAGTTGAGACCCTTGTCAGAATCCAGGAGTGAGTCGTCTTCGACAGCGGCATCATTGAAAGGTTCTGGTAGACCCCCTTTGGTCTCAAAACGCCAGCGCAGCAGAAGGAGGCCTGGTGCCCCCACGCAGCTGCCCAGTCCAACCGTGATTAGTGATTTCAGGGCGGAGTCCCCCAAGGTGTACCCCCACACCTGCTCGCTGTGTCTTGAGCAGTGTGAGCAAGCTAAGGTGAGTGACCGGACCAAGCTTTGCCAGTGTGCTGCAAACACCAAGCTCTGGGAACTTTGACATCGACCCAGGGCAGGACTGTGCAGTACAACCATAACTAAAACACACATGGCAATACAAAACAGTTTACTTTGCTATATAAAATCTGACAGTTAGTGATAAAAGGGACAATTGCCGTACAAGGTTCTTCATCTGCTTGTCTAGGTTCACAAATTCAGTTTAAAAGCATTTACATTTATTCGCTTAGCAGACACTTTTATCCAAAGCGACTTCCAAGAAAGCTTTACAAAAGAGCATTGGTCACTGATCATAGCATCATGTGATAGTCCCCAAATATTTTCATGGAATTGCCCCCACCTTGACATTGATCACTGAGTGAAAGGCTGTCAACTGTCACATATCACTGCCCTGAGTCCTTGTTAACTACAACTGTTTTAGTTGTGTATTAATGTCTGTCAATGCCAGGAACAAAATAAGCCAAGTCAAGGACTAGCAGCCATTTTGTCCTGTAAGTGCTGTGTATTGATGGAAATAATTGTTAGATTACCAGTGGTGTTTCACAGTTCTGTATTACACTTTAGGGAATTTGTCTTCAAGTCTCCAAATGATGACTTACTCAGTCAGCTCTGGGTCCTGACTTGTATAGACCGCAATGAATGATGAATATTCTACCTGCACATGCACACATCAACTCCATTTCAAAAGGATCATGCTGAAGAACCACAACTCACCACATTTGCGGTACAGACATTTTGCATGGGTTTTCCAGCAATTTCTGTGCATAATTTGTGGTTGTTGGAATGTATGCTCATTTGAACTGTAGTTCGTGTACCACAATGCTGTAGGTGCTGTTTCAGTGAGATCCCTATTTTTTGTTTGTCTCAATCCAATTTAAATGTATTCATTTAGTGGACGCTTTTATCTAAAGCAACTTTCAAGAGAGAGATTTAGAAATTAGCTAATTAAAATAATTTAAATCAGTGGTTTAATCCTGGTCCTTGGGGGCACTGCTTAAGCACTTGCTTCAAATGGAAATGGCTGGTTATTATGAGGCTTCTGCAGAGCTTGATAATGATCAGGACCGGGGTAGAAGACCACTGAATTAAATTATCAAATATACAGTCAGGTCTATACACATCAATATTTGGACATTGACACAAGTACTATCATTTTGGCTGTGCACCCTTCCACAATGGATTTGAAATGAAACGATCAACATGCGCAGACTTATTAATTTAAGGGTATTTTTACATAAAAATCAGGTGACTGGTGTCTGAATTACAACAAATTGCTTCTTCTAACTGAAATAACTAGGGAGCAACACCTGGCCATGGAACAGCTGAGCAGAGAATTGTCCAATAACTTTTGGTCCCTTTAAAAGGGAGGGGGGGACCACATATAAGTTTTGTTGAAATTCCTACACCGTTCACCTGATTTGGATGTACATACCCTCAAATACAATTTGAAAGTCAGCTCTTAACGCACATCTTTGTTGTTTCATTTATGTCAGATCCATTGTGGTGGTGTAAAGAGCTAAAATGATCAAACTGGTGTCAATATCCAAATATGTATGGACCTGACTGTACAAGCAGTTAGGAAATGAGAGTTAATGCAAACCACACACAGTGCCATCTTGTTGGTAAGAAAGACGATGGGAAAGATGGACCTGAAACTGAAGTTTCTCTTCTTTTTAGTGTTAACATTGTGAGAATTGTTGTTCATAAAAATGGTTTATTTAAATATTTGAAAATTTTAAATAATGGTTTTGTATTTTCTTTCCATATTGATTGTGTTGTAGGTTCTGTGGAACTTTCATTTTGCCAAGAATGGCCAACTGTGTATTCATGGTCGCTATGTCCTTCAGAACACTGTTACGAGTCTTGTCTGTTTCAGACAAATCCCCTAACAATTCTACTTCCTGTCCTTGTTTCATCTCTGTTCTTTCCCTTCATTTCTCTCTCACGCTTTCTCCTTGCTTTTTCTGATCTCCTTCAGGACTGGCTGAAGCACATAAACACAGTTAACCACACTGCCAGCTGCAGGGACCTCCGCAACCAGTGAGTTAATGTAGCAGTTGCAGCTAGCTTGATACCTCAAACAATCACATGTGTAATCTGCCCATGTTTGTGTTACGGCACCAGTGGGATTTGCTGCAGAGGTGTAGAGTGTTGTGATAGAAGGGAGTTGGAGGGGATGGATGATATTCAAGCGATTGATTGAGGCCTGTCATTTCTACTAGGTACCCAGATTGGAGGCCTGATGTACCCAGGTGAGTACCTTTCAGTGTGTGTTGACTGTTTAGATATCTTTGTAATCATTGTTTCTGTGTTTCATTGTCTGATGTCGTCTGCCTTCTCCCAATCCAGACACCAATCTAGGACCAGTTCTTCGCCAGTCAAAGATGGCGGTCATCGAGGGCGTCCCAAAGGCCGTTCCCCGTCTCGCTCAATTTCCTGGTCTCCCTCCCCCAGCCCCCCTTCCGGACGGGGCCGGAGGAGCCCCCATCCGTTCTCGGAGAGACCCCACCACAGACGCTCATACTCTCCCCTTCCCTATCGCGCCCGCTCAGGCAGGGGCTCCTCCTCCTCCTCCAGCTGCCAGCGGCCAGAAAAGAGGACCAGCGAGTCATCAGGTGAGATGGGGACACCACCTGACATTCATCACACTTGGACTCAACAGGTTTAGATCTCTGCCCTTCAGTTAAGCCTTCTCTCAGGAACGGCTCTTGGCCATCTCTCACTGTCCTATCTCCTACATCTTTCCCATATACTCTCAGGAATATCTACAAGCAGCTTGTCTCAAAGTCGCTTGAAGCGTTCCCGCGGCAACCCGGTTAAGAACAGGCCTGTCAGCGACCGCTCGCCTTCTTCTATTGCCTCTTCTTCAAAGGCATGTCCAGGTGATCAGGTTAAAGTCACTAGGAAGTCACCTTCATCATTATCAGACAAGACGCCAGGAAAGCCTGGTACCAAGCTTGTTTCCAAGGCTGTTTTCAAGAGAATAAAGCCATGGAAAATGGCCCAGACATCCCCTAAAAATCAGGTATGTTTCGGGAAGGCTCTTCTTTGTTAAGTCAAGCCGTGCTACTTTCGTCCAAGTGAAGCGCTGTAGTAGGCAATGAGACTTGGGTTCTTCTTTTGCACCCAGGTGGACCTTCCTCCTCCAGCAAAGAAGAGGAAGAAGAAAAACGCAGCGACGTCACAGCAGAGAGTAACCGCTGTGTCACCTTCCCGGTTGGTTTACCTCTCAGGCCTTCCTGCAGATGCCTCGAAGGAGGAAGTTAGCCAGCTGGTGAAGTCTTATGGCGAGATCTGCAATATCGCTGTGCGGCCCTGCCCTGCAAAGGGAGAGGCCCAGGAGGCCTCGGCCAAGGTTATGACTTTAACTTATCACAATTTAACAGGTTATTGGTGTCCTGAACACACGGCACTAAACTTCATAGGTGTGCCTGAAAAGATTGTTTGATGCAAATGAAGATGTTAGAGTTGTGGTCTAAACTCCTGCCTTGATATGGAGGACAGTTTTGGATATCTCCATGAATCAGCGTTGCTGAGCCCTGTGCTCTTTCTTCCTTTGCAGGCGGTGGTGTATATGGCTAAAACGGAGGACGCCCAGAGTTTGGTCCAGTGCTTCAGCCTCTCCATACGAGACCGTACAGTCTCAGTCTCTGCCTCCAAGGTTCGAAACCTGCAGACGTTGGACCGACTGTATATTTTTGATGTGAAATGTGCAAACGTGTAGCGATGAATCACTTGTTCTGTGTTAGAAAATGTGACCAAGGAGAGAGTTGAAAGATGTGGAAAGTGTGACCAATAATTTCATTCTTTCAACCAATTATGGTTATGAGATAATTTGATCAAGCATTTTGTTTTTTTTATATTAATTTCCCTGCAGAAACTCAATCAGGAGCAAACAATACCGGTCATTATAAAAGGGTATGTGAAATTTGACCTCTTGATTGGCCCATAACAGTTCTGAGTCCCTAAAGAAACTCAAATGGTAGACCTGTTGATGATTTACAGTGTTGAGTTGTGTGTTTCACAGGCAAGTGGTGAGTTTTCCCAAGACAGCGGCGGTTTCTGCCACGTCAACATCTTCTGCCAAAAAGAAAGGCAAGGACATGATCACTAATTCCCTGTCTAACTTGCTGCCGAACTGAAAATACATTAGAACATGAATTATTGTTGTGAAATGTAAAATATACTCTGTCTATTTCCACAGGAAAAAAAACTGTCCTGGAGATTCCAAATAAGGTATGTTTTACTGTGCGCACACAAGAGCATGCTGCCAAACATGCCAAAGGGAAAGTACTAATATGGTTTCTGTTCCTTGTGCCACCCCGTAGATGGGCGTAGTACTTATCGAGGGACTTCCTGAAGGTGGCTATTCAGAGGGTGACATCAGCAAACTGGCCCAGCCCTTTGGAACACCCTCTGAAATCTTCATAGCTACGAGGCTAGGGAAGGTAACGGGTTAAGCACTGTGTGTGTGTGTGTGTGTGTGTGTGTGTGTGTGTGTGTGTGTGTGTGTGTGTGTGTGTGTGTGTGTGTGTGTGTGTGTGTGTGTGTGTGTGTGTGTGTGTGTGTGTGTGTGTGTGTGTGTGTGTGTGTGTGTGTGTGTGTGTGTGTGTGTGTGTGTGTGTGTGTGTGTGTGTGTGTGTGTGTGTGTGTGTGTGTGTGTGTGTGTGTGTGTGTGTGTGTGTGTGTGTGTGTGTGTGTGTGTGTGTGTGTGTGTGTGTGTGTGTGTGCTACATGGAACTGGACTTTCTCATTCTGAATGTATTTTCTCATTCTGTATGTATTCATAAATTGAAATGATGTGTGTGTCTCAGGCCTTGGTCATTCTACCTGATGAAGACATTGCAGAGGAGATGGTGAAGGTCCACACCTTTGTTCCTGTCAAGATAAATGAGTCTGAGCTGAAGATGGGCTCTATGAAACACTCTGTAAACCTCAGCACTCCGGTTAGGCTTCTCTACCCCTCAACACTCCTTTTCATCCTCGCATTTTAATATTTGATTGTCATTTCCACTCAGAACTTTTTTACCATGTTTTCTGATTTGTGGCTCCGCCTCTGTAGGTGGAACTCTACAACATATTTAGAGGACCAGCTGATGTTGTTGTAAGTTTTCCATATAATATATATTTTTAAGTTTAATACCAGCATTTCTTGGATGTTGACTTAGGGTTTGTAAGAAGCCTAATAATAAAATGATGGAAGGAAATTATTTAGCTTCTTCTGTTAACGCTGCACCATTTGTTCTGGAAGGCGCCGGTGACCTGGAACACTCTACTTGTGGTTCGAAACGTTCCGGACACACTAACCGGCCCGGAAGAGGTGCAGAAACTGGTGAAGCGCTTTGGGGCCTTCAAGGAGGCTCTGGTACTCAACCACAACATGGTGAGGGAAGCGTGGCTTTTACCCATGTTTACCTGTAGGAAAGCAAGTGTCCTGTAGTTGAACTGTCTTGTAACAGTAACTTCAACCTACAAAGGTTCACTTTGTTGTTCTTGAGATAGGATGTTAAGCTCTCAGGATATTGTGTTACTTTTGCATTGTTGTGTAAAGTAGAGGCCATTGCTTTGCACTAAACACTGAAATTCTGAGCAGACATATTTGAACACACATCTGAATACAGAAATGTACCATTTTACATGGTTTGGGTTGTGTTGTTTTGTGAATGTTTGTCTTACCATTTGACATTTTTATTACACCTGTTTTTCCTCCCCCAAATCCTCTAGATTATCTTTGAGATGATCACATCAGCTGTGGCCCTGGACGTCTACAAGCGTTTCCGGAAGTACCCCTGCATCATCCAGAACAACCCGCTCACCTTCTCCCACAGGCCTGATCCCATGAGGAGCGAAGTGCTGCAGAGCACTGTCCCTGATGCAGCGCTCCCTGGAGGACAGGAGGCCTCACTGTTGAACGGAGAGGGGAAGGAGAAGAAGAAGGGTAAGACTGTGTCCAAGCCTGCTGGAGTGAAGGAAAAATCTCCTGTAACACAGAAGGACCTACCTGGGTGTGAGGTGATGGAGAAGGTCAAGACTGAAGAGATTGAAGTGATCCTGGCTGACCATGATCCTGCGTCTAAACCTGAATCTAATGAGACCTCTACTGCTTTGGAAACTGCTAAATCTGAGCACACACCACTAGTGAACCAGCCTGCAGCCACTGCCACTCCAGGTCAAAAAGACCAGCCTGCCAGTCAGGTGACCCTCAACAATCCCCAGCTGACCTCCGAACCACCGAAGGTGACCCCGGAACTGCCCAAAGTAACACCGGAGATCCTGAAAGCATTGCTAGAGGAGTGTCGGGCCAGATCCTCCAGTAGAGCCAACAAACCACCAGCGTCCCCCTTGAGCAAGGAGGGGAACAAGGTTCTAGAGGAAACCGATGGGAAGGATAAGGAGGGGGGGGCAGCGAAGATGAGGGCCTGTGAAGATGGATTTAAGAAAGAGAGAGAGAGGAGGCTGCTGGGGAAAAGAAAGCTGCAGGAGGAGGAGAAGATGAGGAGGCTGGAGGAGAAGGAAGAACGTGAGGAGAAAAGGAGGCGAGAGGAGGAAAGGAGACGGACCCATAGAGATGGATCCTCTGGGTCAAGGTCATCTGGGAGGTCAGAGGTCAGTAGAAGGAGCTCCAAGTCCTCCACCAAGAGAGACGCTTTGAAAACGTTGGCTCACAAAGACCAAAAGGTCAGATGTTTTTCGCAATCTAGTTATTTTTTGTCTAGTTTCTGAAGATATGAGATTCCATTGTTCTATAACTGTTTAGGAACTATGTAGATTATAACCCAAGAAAATCTGCTATTAGTTTGATCTTTTCCTCACACACCTTTCTGTTTTTTTCTTTGCCCAGGAGCATGAAGAAACAAAGGAGGAAGAGGAGGATTTCATGGCTTTCAACATGGAGGACTTTGTGACAGTGGATGAGGTGGGTGATGCTATGGAGGTGGGGATCGACCACACACAGACCACAGTCCCGGACATGCCCACACCAGGCATAGAGACTGCACCTGCTGACACACATGTGGCAGGCAGCAACACCACAGCTCCACCACAGTCTGCCCCTGACGCCACAGCCTCACCCAGCCTGGTGACCACAACTGTAGCAGCAGCTACTCCGTCAGAAGCCACACCTGTCCTGGAGACCGCACCCCAATTGGCTTCAGAGGAGGCACTCCTTCCTGTTCCCATTTTAGACATCACTTCCCTGATTGCAAATGTCCCAGATACCATACCTTTCCCGGAGGCCATACCCACACCTGTTCAGGAGGCCACGCCCACCTCTGTCCTAGAGACCACTCCCCCAAATATCCCAGAGACCACCCCCATGGCTGACGTGAAGTTCTCACCCACCCCTATCCTGGACCCCATGTCCACCCATTTAGGGAAGGAGGAGAGGGATGGTAAGACTGTGTCTAAGCCTGCTGAAGTGAAAGAAGAATCTCCTGTAACACAGAAGGACCTACCTGGGTGTGAGGTGATGGAGAAGGTCAAGACTGAAGAGATTGAAGAGATCCTGGCTGACCATGATCCTGCGTCTAAACCTGAATCTAATGAGACCTCTACTGCTTTGGAAACTGCTAAATCTGAGCACACACCACTAGTGAACCAGCCTGCAGCCACTGCCACTCCAGGTCAAAAAGATCAGCCTGCCAGTCAGGTGACCCTCAACAATCCCCAGCTGACCGCCAAACCACCGAAGGTGACCCCAGAGATCCTGAAGGCATTACTAGAGGAATGCCGAGCCAGGTCCATGCCCCGGATCCTATCCACACCTGTAATGGCAAAGCAGAAGTTACTTCTCCCTGACCAGCGGCCGACACTAGAGAAGGAGCAGCGATCAGAGGAGGAACAGGTGGAGACTCCGAAGAAAGGGCAAGAGAGTCAGGAAGGGGAGGAGGAAGAGCAGGACAAATTGTCTGCTGGGAGAGGTAAGATTTAGAAGCCATGGACATATACGAACATTGGCATTTTATTCATTTCAGTTTATCTGACCTATGTAACTCGTGTGTCACTCAGCCAGGCAGCTGAGACACGCAGACGCACACGCCTCTGATGTCCTGGCTGTACTGGTTTGCCACTCTGCTTGTATGTGTTGGAGAGATGGTTATTTGCTTTAGGGTGTTTGAAGTAGTTGGACAACACCCATAATGGAGTCCACCGTCATTTTGCATCATCCTTTGTCCAAACCTTGGATGGGCATTTGTTTAGATGTGGTGAGAGAGGATAGTTGTTTTATGGAGATTAGTTTAGTGGCCTGGTTATAAACATGTGGCTTGTGGTTTAAACCCAGGTGGCATAGCCTGGGACATAACATACAAACCTGTGGTAGTGAATTAGGTCAGAGTTTCCTGCTTGCTATTGTAAATAAAATCTGTCTAGCATACGGCCTCATCTTTCTGTGCTTGGCAAAGGCATTCTTGATCATCACCCCTGGTGTTTCTTGTAAGAGAAACCTCCCCCCATATTGTGATACTATTTTCCTGTCTTTCATTCTTTGTCCAGTCCTCTGACATACTCAGCTTGAGTGTATCAGACAACTACACCTCGTAGATCTATACATACTAGGCTGATTTATGTGCTTGTCACTTCATTGACTTACTACTTTCACAGCAGTTGGAGACTATTTAATCTTCTTAATTTTATCTTCAATGCCCGTTAGATTCCAACGGCGGGAAACCCCGTGAAGAGAGAAAGGAGGAAGAGGAGGAGGACAGCACAGAGCAGAAGCACAAGACCGAACCCCTCTTTCCTAAAGACTATACCCTCCCTCCTTTCAACCCCAGCTGTCCAGTTGGTAAGTCCTCCCTCCTCTCCTCCACCTACATGTGATTCCTTTCTCTCTACCTTTTCCTTTCCTTCCACCATGACTTCCTCTTTTATCTTCCCTCTATCTCGGATTCTCTGGACATGACTTGTGTTAACATGATCAGAAGCTGGTTGGGTATAATCTTTAGTCCAGTGAACTAACCTGTGTTCTGGTCTGGCAGGTCTGGAGTTCCTTGAACAGAAGGTTGGGTTCTTCTGCAAGATGTGTAGACGGTTTTATACTGGCACGCAGGAGGCTGAAAAGGCCCACTGCCGCACTATCAACCACTACCAGAACCTTCAGGTGTGTATTCTAATAACGAGACAACCTTTACTGATCCTTTAAGAATCTTCACCTCAACATGAGGTGAAGATCGGGATATTTTATGCATTAGCCGCTTTTCGTTTTACAACCTTTCATTTTAGTGTCTTGATTTGTGTGTATGGATGTATTTATACATTTGGTGGTTATACTTACTGGTATGTTTATATGAACATGTTAAGGGATACCCAAGAAATGATTTGATTTTCTGTCTGTAGAAATCCCTGCAGCAGTGGAGAGCCAAAGAGAACATGTCGGGGCCCTCTTGAAGGAACAAGGAGGAACACTTCACTCACACATTCCTCTCCTCTGCTTAACTTTCTCCATCTTTTCTTTTCTTTTCTTTGCCTTGTCTTATTTTTTTCATTCCAATGGTCCATACTGTTACAAGAGGATGTATTATTATTATTATTTTTAAATATAACAAGAGATGACGGTTGTTTACGGATTATTTGGAGATCTTGAATGACTAATGGAATAAAAGTTAATTTGGAGGAATTTGTGTTTTCTTGGTCATATTCTCTTTTGGTAATCGTGCAGATTGCCATATGATTGCGTCATTGCATTACCTTATGTTCATCTGTTTAGCTCTGGTTTGTGGTTGAGTGATTGATAGAGAGAGGGAGGGAGGGATGTGTGGATAGGTAAATACAGTGGTTTAG
The DNA here is from genome assembly GCA_030340665.1 of Neosalanx taihuensis. NCBI lineage: Eukaryota > Metazoa > Chordata > Actinopteri > Osmeriformes > Salangidae > Neosalanx > Neosalanx taihuensis. The sequence continues at coordinate 9,476,252 of CM059301.1, forward strand.
CGAGAGAGGGAGATGTGATTAGGTAAATGCTTGTTACGTGAGATACAGTGGAAAACCAGCCAGGTGTGGATATGGGGGAGGAGGGGGAGATGGAGGTGAGAAGTTCCAAAGAGTTATGGAATGAGAAATACAAGAAACTCCTGTAGGAGTGATGATAAGGTGACCCAATACATTGATTTAGGGCCAGGTCACCTTACTTACATCTTTCTGACAGCCTGTCTGAATTCATGATTACAGTACCTGACAGTTTCTATGTAGTAGTAGTAGTAGTAGTAGTAATAGTAGTAGTAGTAGTAGTATAGTAGTGTAAGTAGTGTATTTTGAAAGTTCAGTTAATATCTTAACTATGTTCCAAGTCTGATTCCTCTTCTGTTAAACATGGAAAACTTCTCTGTCTTGTCAAAGTTGTGAACCGCAAGTAGTTGTGAACTGCAATTTCCACCCCCTGGAGGACAAATAAAGGTTCATCATCTTCAAATCCTTACAATCACAGGAATGCATGAATAAAAATGAATGGAATAATTGTCCTGTGAGTTGGAGTCAGTCATCAGTTTGGATGTCACTGAATCTTAAGCATTAAAGGTGCTAAAACTGGTAAAACTATTTTACCAGACATAGATCAAAGACAAGGTTTAAGCTATGTTCTGTGGTTGACCACAAGTAGCCTTGGGGTTGGCGGGAACATTACCTCAGAGATCTTCATTCTCAACATGGTACTGTCTGAGATCTTTTCTGACTAGCTTAAACCAAATGCTGAGGTTGTATCTTCAAATTACAATGCCTAATTTGTATTTATTTTCGGTGGATTTGTTGGTGAAGCACTGCAAAAGGCAAAAACTTGAGTTCGGAGAGGCTGTGGAGGAGGACTATTGGATGGTCCTAAAGACATTCTGGCGAACTGTTTGACGCCTCAGGAAGGGGAAGCAGTGCTGCACCAACATTGTCTACGGTGTGGGTTGGGAGCTGTTGACCTCAATTGGGGATGTTGTTGGACGGTGGAAGGAATACTTCTTTCATGCTATGTAGGGGTATTTGCATGCCATGTTGTGTTAATCTTGACAGATGAAAGGGAAGAGAGAATGGCATTGGTGAAAAGGAAGGGTGGAGCTACAGATGTTGATTGGTTAAAATATGTGGAACAACTTTAAGGCTAGATGCAGGTGACAAGCTAGCACTTTCTGTCAGGGTATGCCAAAGGACTGCTAAGGTGTGTACTTGTCTAAGTATTATTAATTAATGAAAATGTTTTTCAATGGATTGTAAAGACGGAGTTATGTTATGTCTGTATTTTCAGGTTGTTGTGTAGACAGGCATGTACAGTGCATTCTTTTCTTGCAGGCTTGTAAAGATATTCCCTTTTGTTGCAAAAGTGACAGAAGGGATTCAACCCTGTGATGTCTTTAACTTCAGTAAAATGCTCTACCACTAAATTACACCAATCCCCATCCTGTGTATGTGTAGCAGTTGTTTTGTCTTTAGTTGCTCTGTGAGGTGGGTCAAGTTCTGATGGGTAATGGATAGGCAAAAAACTTTTTACTTGACAGTAAATGGGTGTGTATGCAAATATACTGTATTAGGATATGTTTGTTTCATGTCAACAGTTTTTGAAATGAACTTCTCAAATACCTTTTCACACGGAGAAAATGGAAAACACATTGCGGCCATATCTGTCTCCATCAACTTCGTTGTGGGTCTCCCCACCAATGGCTACGTTCTGTGGCTGATTGGGAGAGGAATGAGCGGGACGATGACCTCGGAGATCTTCACTCTCAACTCGACTGTGGCGGAGATTCTTTACTGTCTCTTTGGTGTGTTAAGTGTTGTACACGTGTATTTGCCTTCCTTGGACTTAAAGTATTTCGTATTATTTTCCTCGGGTCTTGTATCATTTGGCCGTTCACTGTTCCAGAGCTTCATCTGCATGGAGCGCTACCTGGCAGTGGTCCACCCTGTGGTCTTTCTCAGATACAAACCCCTGAGGTACAGACTGGGCTGCTGTGTGGTGATCTGGGCAGTCATAATCGCAGTCTGTTGCATATCAGTGCTTTATGGGGAGAATACACGTGTCATGTTTCGGATTTATTTGTCTGTATATCTGTTATTTCTGTCCATTAACTTGTTTTTCAGCCTGTCAGTCCTCAGAGCTTTGAAACAGCCAAAGCCAGGGGATCAGGGATTTGAGCGAGAGAGGGATAGGGGCAGTGACATTAAGATGAAGGCCTTTAAGATAATACTACTTATCTTGGTGTCTATGTTGATTTATTACCTCTCATGGATAGTGGTGTTCATAGTTTCTGAACTAAGCATGGACAATATACTAATGGACAGTGCAATGGTGTGTTTCTCTGTCACCATGATGACAGGTTTCATCCAGCCCTTGCTCTACCTCCACAGGACTGGAAGACTGCCCTGCATCAGAAGTCTCTGAGGAACTTTATAGTTACCTTTTTATAATTATTGAGGATTACCTGCTGAGGTTGTGTTTAGACAAGCTTAGTTGTGTGTTAATGAGGTTCAGGTTATGATGTGCATTGTGGTTTAGGTTAGGGTTAAAGCTGTTGAAGATTCCAGAAGACCCTTGCTCAGCTCTAGGGGTTAAATATGTATATTGTAATTGTGTTCATTAATGAAGGTTATCTCAGGTGAACTTACAATAATAAAAGTTAAATCTACAATTTGATATAGTTTGTGTTTTATTGAATCCACAACAATCAATCAGACAGGAAGCTAGGTTGAGCATAGACTATGCAATGTTCCTGTGTTAGATTAGTTAATGAATCTATCCAAACCATCTGGAAAGTAGTCCTTGCTTATAAGTGCCTGTAATAATAAAGCATTTGCATCGACTGTGATTTCCAAAGTGCACAATGTAAACTAAACCAACCAACAGACTCCGAGTTTCAATGGAAACTACTGACCTCATGGTGTCCAGGTGTGGATGTGAAGGCTGCAGCCAAGACTGCAGGGATTTGCATGGCATTCATCACCAAGTTCTGAGGTACAAGTACCTAGAAGTGGCGTTTCTAGAACACACACCCACTCAGGAGTGACATATCTGTTTATTTCTAGTATTGCATCACCACTCCCTTTGTTTCTTGCCTTTTCTGTCATTCCCTCGATCCTTCCTTCCACCCTTTCCCTTCCTTCAGTCCCTCTCTCGCAACAGAAGGCAACATTAAACCTGTATTCTTCTACTCAACAATCTGTTTCTGCTCTCAGGTGTGAACCCGGTGACCAACACATCATTAAATTAATGAATAAATAAATAACCTGAACAACTGAGTAAACTGAATAAATGAATAAATAGTCTGAGCAACTGCATAAATTAATGCAATTATTATAAAGCAATATATGTATCAATAAATAAATTCCTCTGCCAGGAACCTCAGGGTTACCATGGTTGAAGATCTCTCTCACAGCCCACATTGCTGCTGTCTCCCGGTCGTGTAGATTCACCCTATACAACATCCAGAAGATCCAAAGATACCTGTCTAGAAACAGTCAGCAAGACAGCAGAACGCCAGCACCAGCAGCCAGACCCCACCAGAAGAGGCCATCCTGTAACTCAGGGGTTCAATCAGAGTGGGAACTAGTCAAGCAGGTAAGACGAATTAGAAATATATAAATATGTCCTGATACAAGCTGAAATGCTGAGTGATATTTTAGTTTTATCACTTTAAAATTATTATATATATATATATATATATATATATATATATATATATATATATATATATATATATATATATATATTAGACATAAAATTAGCCCCCTCCCAAAAAAGTGCTAAACATTTTCTATGCTCATTCACTGCGCACACGTATTTACTGTTCACATGTGTGGAAAACTATGGGTGTTTTGGGTCAAAAATTGTCTAATGCACAAACATTAATTAATTAATTATCCTTTAATTCCAGATCACTTGTGGCTCGCGGGATAAGGGGACGTATGACGCACCGGAAGTCCTCATGATGACGTCATGTGTAACAAGAGCAACAAGAGCTTGACAGTGAATTAGTTGAAAGTCGACGACTTCTGCGCCAAACCCTGGAGATAAAGCCAGCAACTGCTGAGAAAAACATCATTTCAACCATGCCAGGTGCGTTTTAATATCTTAGTTGAAGTGTTTGCCGCTGCTTTATGGTCCGTTATTCTGACCTGTAGTGTGGATATAAGAAGCTAACGTTAGCTAACATGATGCTAACTTGCTGCTAGCGCTAAGCCAGCTAGTCCAGGACGGTGCAGGAATAAAGCTGATCCGTTATCTAGAACCTGACTATCTATTCTAGGAATATTTCTTAGTAATCAGTTAGTTACATATTGTAGTGATAATTTAGTTTTGATCAGAAATGGTAACATTGCGTAATCACTGCTAGTTGGTTTGGCTCCTTTAAACTGAGATGTAGGTAAGGTTAGCTTAGCCTGAGCTAATTAGCACGCTTGATATGATGCCATCTAGTCCTAGTTGAGGTTTTAGTCAACAGTAGATTCTAGAAATGGATGGTTGTGAATGATATGAGTACCATCTACAGTAGTTATCTTGTTGTTTAATCTGAATCTAGAGTCCAGCACATGATACCAGGAGCAGCTCTGAGCTGTTTGCTGCCACATAGTTTGCGACACTTTAATACCTGGTGTTTGTTTTAGCAAACATACAGTCTTTAAAATTCACTATTAATAACTGCCATCGATGCCAAGTATGCAAACAAACTGTAGCTATTTGTATTGTATTATGCAATAGTTTGCTAATCCGTGTAAAATGAGCTAACCGTTAGCTGCTGGCTACCATGCTGCTTTCCTGGGCTCAGCCTGTAGTAGGCCTCGAGTTAGGAAGCTATTTACTAAGCAGTGTTTGTTTCATCATCGTCATCACTTAAATCTCAGCAGTTAAAGAAAGCGTTCGCTAACTATTACCGTGTCTGAAGATGGGATTTTTGTGTTGATGATTCCTGGGTTTAACCATCATTTCCCCTTTCATAATGAATTTACAGCTCATTAGAATAGAGCATCCAGCACCTTTTTTTTTCTTTAGTTTGCTGCACCTGGCTAATATTGCACGCACGTGTCATTTCCTTGACCTTTCTTTGATGCCAGATTGCCAGTACATTAACACAATGTAGCTAATAACTGTGTCTTGTTGTACATTTGATATTACACTCTCACCTGAGTGGATCGATCTGACGTTCTAACTTCTCGTGTGCCTCGTCCATACAGAGCCAGCCGAGATGAACAGTCCAGAGGTGGCAAAGACACCCGGGGGTAGCAGTGGGGGACCAGGGGGCAAGGATGAAGGGGTGGCCAATGGCCTCAAGGAGGGGGACGCCAACCCCTTTGCTGAGTACATGTGGATGGAAAACGAGGAGGAGTACAACAGACAGGTGGGTGTGGAGGAAAATTGACAAATGCGGGTTTTCCTAGTTATTTAAAACTTGGAAGGTAAAAATGCCTGTCTGTGTGTGTGTGTGTGTGTGTGTGTGTGCGCGCGTCCCCCCCCAGGTGGAGGAAGAACTTCTGGAGCAGGAGTTCCTGGATCGTTGTTTCCAGGAGATGCTGGAGGAGGAGGACCAGGATTGGTTCATCCCATCCCGTGACCTCAACCCCGGAGTCGCGCAGATCCAGCACCAGCTCAACGGTCTATCGGTCGCCGACAGCAACCCGGCAGATGTAGTGGTGAGTTTTCCCCACTCTCCCAAACCCAGTTAGGATCACTGCTGTCTGAAGAAGTCAGAGCACAAATCATCTTTTTAGATACGAGTATTCTGTGTTTCAATGTTATGTGTTGGTTATTGACACATGGTTCACTAACATACATTTAAATTGGATATCTAACATAATATTTTATCCTCCTCTTCCCTCTTTTCCCGACAGCGCAAGAGCAATTTGAACCCAGAAGCAAAGGAGTTTGTTCCTGGGATGAAATACTAGGGTCCCGCCACATGGGGGCACCTTCCTAAAGACTGTGTGGCTGCTGGCCCCCAGAAGCTGCCCCTACACCTGCCTGCTTTAGAGGCTGGGTGGGGTAGATGGGGAAGGGGCTCGGGGGAGGAGGGGCATTGGTTGGGGTTGGGTTGGGGGGGTGGGGTGGGAGTATACTCTTCAATAAGCTTTTTATTTCCGTTTTGTTCCCTTGTGGAGAACTGGGCAGGGAAGCGTGGGAGCTGGGGTTGGAGGGGAGGGGAGGGGGATGCAGGTAATCATTCAGTGTAAAGTGTTCCTATTGGATACAGGCAGCAGACATTTAGGATGGTTTAGAAGAGAGCTGAAGTTCAGTGTTGGATTATTTTTCCTCCTTGATCAAGGGGGGGGGGGGGGGGGGGACACCATGCAGTGTGCGTCTCCGTGGTGATGGTATTTGATTGTGGCTAGAGATTTCAACCCTGATCAGTGTTTTGCCGTTTTCTCTTCCTCTCTTTTTTTTTTTTTTTGCCAGTTTTTTTTGTGTTTGTTTTTCCTCTGCGAGGCTGGTTTTATGGCGGGGAGTGTCAGGTGTGTGTGAGATAAAGTGTTTGTGTGGCAGTAGGGGTGTGTGTGGGTTCGAGGCCTGGCGATTGGCGGAAGGACCCTGGCATCGTCGGCAGAAGTTACGGCAGGCAGCTTGGAACCTGGAAGGGATTTCCGTGTAAACAGTTCCGTTGTTTCTTCGTTTTTGTTTTTTTTAAACCTGCGTTGAAATCCTGTCACAGTGTGCAACATTATCAAAATGACGTCAAAAAAAGAAAGAGAATGAAGATGATGAAATAAAGATCTGGTACATTATTGGTCACTAGTATGGCTTCCTCAGTTATTACATGTTAACATTATAATTTGTCATGTCACTTAATAAATTTGATTGTTTTTGCCCAATTTCTGCTTTTCTTAAAGTAGAAGCCAGGTTATCATATTGCATGTTTTTGAACCTGTTGATCTTATGTACTGTGTGTTCTGTGTAGTTTAAAATACTTTGATGCTACAGTTCGCTGGGTAATACATTGACAAGACATGATATGTACTTTTAGGAGGATATGCATTCCACCCACTGAAAAGAGAAGAAATTCCTCTAGAGGATTGTTATTTTTGGCTTTACTGGTCTGACCCACAATTTGGGCTGTATATGGATTAACAGTGTGTAGCCCGGACATTGGACTGTTAGCCGTGGGACTTCAGCCATATTATCTGAGGCATGTAATCACATACGCCAGTGTTGTGGCTGTTTATATCCCACTGTTGGCAAACCAGACATCGGTGTGCAACGCCATTCAAACTTAAGACCAATCACCGACCGCACTGATAGTACTATCAGGCGACTTCAACCATGTCAGTGTCATCAACTCTGTCTAACTTCAGATCCTATGGAGCTGGCTGGCTCATTTTGGGCCGGGACGAGCTTGACTCCTGGGTCACAGGAAAGATGATCATGAGCGTGCCAGTGTGTTTACCATGCCAGTGTGTTTACAGCATAAAAGCCTGCTCCTCTAACCAGTCAGATGTTTTCCTTTTAAAAGAAGTGGAAGATCATGACGTTAACGTCAGGCTTGACACAAGCGACAAACACTGTGATGAGTCAGAGGCGGGGCTTCGAGGTCTATAGCTTATAGGGTCTGGAAACGCTGTTTACGAGTCCATATGTCTACCACCTGACACACACACAACACGGTGTAAGATTGTCACGCAAACAGGGTAGCTGACAGAGTTGTTCTGAAGGAATCTTTGCTGACCTTCTGATGAGCGGTGAGGAGAGGTCCAGGCTGCGGTCCAACAGGCATTCATGCTATGGGGATGCTGCCACCCCCGCTGGACTGGGAGCCCAGACCCTGAAAATGGAGTGGATAGGCAGGTTCCAGAGGACAAGAGAAGAAGTGAGTGAATTAATCGTGATTTTAAGTCTGAGTGTGTGTGTTTAAATATTTATATATTAATTGCCCAATCTGGTTCTGTCTACAAGAGTTCATTCAGTTCATCAGGCTAAATTATTGTGTTACTAGAAATATATATTTTTTTCTTCCAAAATCTGAGAAATTGTTTATTAAAATGAATCTGTTCCATTTTTTGATTATTGATTGTGTGTCAATTCATCTTTAAATTCAAATAACTGCACTTACATGAAGTGGGTGTGTGAGGCAGGTGAGGCCGCCCCGCAGGTTTCTATTTCACATTGCTCACTGGTGATAAGTCGAAAGCCACACCTCTTGTCATTGACGGATATTCAGAGTTTTAAAAGCCCAAAGGAGCAGTTAGATAAAACAAAGAATAACGAACCGAGTCCAAGGTCTAAACTACACAGAGGTCGGTGTCCAACTCATCTGGGACCAGAATGGATACCCATGTGAAAGCAGGCCAGATCTACCTTCAGCACCAGAAGCAAGGCAAGGTAAGAACAGATAAACGAATTCTCTACAAATACCTGGTGGCTTTCAGTATAATAAAATGTACAACTTTTCAGCTAGAGTGTAATCTACAATAGATAATTTATTTGTATGTATGTTAACTAGTTGACAAATATGTCGAATATATGATCAGATACATGATTGATGGGTGATGAAAAAACTTTAAGACACAAAAAGCTTCATAGAACACAACCTCTAGCGTGTTCAGACAGAGCCACGTTTTATCACAGCACATTCCTGCTCCTCGGAAGGACCGCGGGATAGAGAGGGAGGGGGTGAACACCCACACTGACACGCCCACAGGCCTTACCTGTCCATATGTGGGCTGTGAGGAAGAGGAGGAGGGCTCCCCGTACATTTACATTTATTTATTTAGCAGACGCTTTAATCCAAAGCGACTTACAGTAAGTACATGGGACATTCTCCCTGAGGCAAGTAGGGTGAAGTGTCTTGCCCAAGGACACAACGTCATATAGCCACAGCCTTCCAATCATGTTTACTTTTGTGTGTCTACTGGGATTTCGCAACAAGCCTACATGAACCAAGGGATCATAACTAGGCGAGAATGACTGTTTACATTCCTCCATTCTCCCTTTGTGAGACATGCTTCCCTTCTTTTGTCATCTCTAATCTCCTGTAGAAGTGGAAGAAACTATGGCTGTCCCTCTACCCCTCCAGCGGCAGCGGCGTTGCCAGGCTGGAGCTGCAGGATTTGGGGCACAGTGAGCGCAGCGCTGGCTTCGGTCCAGGTGGGGCTGGCGGGGTCCGGAAGCATCTGGAGAAGAAGGTGATCCGCCTGGCAGAGTGTGTGAGCGTGCTCCGTCTGCCACCCCATGCTGAGGCCTGCCCTGGTGACAACATGGCTGCCTTCTGCGTGGAGACAGACGAGAGAAGGCTGGTGATGGCGGCGGAAAAGGAGGAGTGTGTGGACTGGGTGGAGAAAGTGTGCGAAATCGCCTTCCAGGTAAACTAACAGGAGGGATCATGTGCCTCTGGGATCAACTTATAGTCCTGCATGGTGATGCCTATAAGGATGTCACACTTAGTTGCCGTGAGCTGAAATGAATTGTTCATGCAACCCTTTCACCTTCTGAACCGATCCCCCCCACGTCTCTTCCCCCTCTATCTCTCTCTCTCTCTCTCTCTCTTCTCTCCCATCCTCTTTGTCTCTCCACCCACCAGAAAGGGGGACTTGTGTCATCAGCGCCGCAGCTCCAAATGGAGGAAAATATCATCTATGTGTCCAGGGAGGACAGTGAGTAAAACCCTTCGTCACTCGTTCCACTTCATTAGTGTGGTAAATATTTGCTGGAGTAACACATTATGTGTTACATTCATACTATATAATTATCTCTCTTTCTTCTCATCCTCCACCTGTCTTTCTAACTCCCCCCCCGCCCCCCTCTTTCCTTCCCCATCCTCCCCTTCCACAGTGAGAGCGTTCTGGGTCAATGTGCAGCAGACAGATGCGGCTATACGCTGTGGCCTCCAGGGGGCTTACTGGCTGCATGTGGCAGCAGATGAGCTCGTCCTGAAGGAGGCAGAAACCAAAAAGTGCCTGCATGCCTGGCCATATCGGCTGCTGAGACGTTATGGAAGGGACAAGGTGATTGGTCGACCTGTTCTATCGTTCTAGTTGCTATTATCCCTGTGTTCTCTTCCTCTGCCTCATAGACAGTTCTGCTGTTCTTCTGTTCTAGCGAATGCTTTCCTGTTCTAACTGAACTTCTCCTGTTCCAGCTGACGTTCTCTATCGAAGCAGGTCGGCGTTGTGACTCAGGACCAGGCACATTCACCTTTGACACTCGGCAGGGAGATCAGATTTTGTCCCTGATTGAAAACGCGATCAGGGAGCAGAAGACAGCGTCTGTTGTCTCGGATACACTCTTCCCCAGCGACACGATTGGCTCCAGGCGGCCTTGCTCACCTCTGCCTGAACTTCCTGTCAGTACCAGCATTCCAGAGGGCCTCAACCACTCCCAGTTGGTGTCTTCAGCTTCTATTGGCTTTGAAGAGTGTGTGTACTCTCAACCAGCAGATAGCTTAGTAAAGAACTTTAACCATCAACCGGCTGAATTAAAAGGCTCCAATGAGTGTGTCTATGCCCAACCAGCTGACTGTATCAAACCCAAAGGCCCCGCCCCCAACACCCATATGCCCCTCCCTTTGGCACACCCCTCTCCTTCTGTGAGTCCCCATAGAAACCCAACTGAGCCTGTGTACGTGGATCCTATTAACTACATCCCCCTGAAACCTCCTAATATGGCTGCCCCTGCTCCCCCTTCTTCCTGCCCAGTCTCCATCTCCTCTTCCCAGCCCACCGACCAGTCTGAACCAGTTTATGATGAGGTGTACCACAGAGTCGGTCTGGTCCAAATTAACCAGGACCACCACCAGAATCAGGCACTGGAAAAGGACCAGTGCCAAGAGGCAATTATCAACCCAGAAGCTTCTACAGAGGCACATTTGAATTCTGCCCTAAGCTCTATGTACCTTCAGGAGGAGTCAAAAGTTGATCCCTATGCTCACCTCTACGCCCACATCTGTAAAGTTAAAACAAACATCCCCCCTTCCAAACCAGGGGATCAGTCCCCTGAGGTAGTCTATGAAAACCTGGGCATCATCTAATTAACTAATGTTTTCATGCTTGGCTTTTTAAAAATATAATATACACATTTGCATTGTATGTATATTGTGCTTTATATATATATTTTTGTAGTATTTTTTTTTACTTGTTAGCTTTTTATGGTTGTCAGTATTACATAACCTCAGCTACCAAACTCACCCTCATTCAAATGACAATGTACCCTTTGCGGGTTTGTGAAGCAATGTAACTATACAATCTTTTTACAAAATACATTATATGAGATTCTTCATATGTGTTCATCTAACCTGCTGCAAAAGTAGAGGAAAATACATACGTTGATATTGGTAATATGAGGCTGGAATTTGGGAACAATTTCGGGGTATCATGTTATTGATTTGCGCTTTTGCGATACACCGTCACCTTCTGTGCTCATCAATAAAATGTGTCAAGAAAACCTTTTTTTGTCCAAACGTGGAGGGCGAGTCACCCACAACTACAGGTGTTTTTGAGGTGTTGAATCAAGTCAGAAAAATCCGACCATAAAAATGCTTGCTTGAAAACCACGCACAGCCTTTCCTGTGTTCAGTTACGTAAACTTTAACCTTTGCTGGATTTATATTGGATATATATTATATTAAACAGACGCGTTCCATGGTTTAATTTCCTACCAACAAAATTATGCAACTGATAATAATATTATATATGTATGAGTTCAACATAGATAATTAGCAGAACTTGGTTTATGCACTTTTCCGAGCTAATTAGTTGTGAGTTCCACGTGCTCATCACTTTACTCGTCGCGCACCTGACGCGCTTCTCTTCTTCCTGAAGCGCGCCGCGCGCCTCTTCCAGTGATCAACCGACGATCGAATTTGCTGTCAGAAATCAACATGCAACGTTTCATGGACTTTAGTGTTTTAATGTGTGTATTATTGTCTGCAGTTGTGTACCTGTCAGAGACACAGTCTCCGTCTGGAGGTAAGTGCTGTAGTTAGCTAACTAGCCATCCGTTGACAACTACTGTATTACTAATGTTTTCTCCTCAAACCCTAAAGGTTAACCTCATTAATTAGTTTGGTCAAGATACTAAACCAGCATCAACTTTCATGGCTGCTGTACAGCAGCTGTAGTCGTTATATGCGTTGAACATTTCAATGATAACTTGTTTTACCATTGAAAGGTAACTACAATTACACTTTTTATAATCTTGAATGAAATGTGTAATTTTTGTTACGAAGAAGAAAAAAAAATCAAACTCCAAATACATTCAAATAGGCATACTGGTGAACTGTAATTTTTGTTGACAGTGTAATGGTAGAACAAACCACTCCTAAGTGTCTAATGTGAAGCTTCTGCCAAATTAACTTCAAGTGAATCAAAGTCAATGGTTAAAGTGATTGACTGATGGAACACACACTGTCCTTTCCCAGAGGTTATAGGGGTGTCCAACGGCACTGTGCTCCTTCTGCACCCCCCCACCAACAGCCTCTACCTGGGGGCCAGAGACTCCATCCTGGTTCTAGACCCGTCTAACCTCACTCATAAAGGGCCTTCGGTGAGACATTTGGGGTGTTTCTCTGTTTGTGTGCAAGAGAAGTGCAACAACGATGCTGCAAGCGGTAGCTTCTCTTTTTGTGTGTGTGTCTGCGTTCAGTTCTTTTGTATGTGCGCTGTGGCAGCCTGTCCACAGTCCTGTGCTTTGGTGTGTGTCGGTGCCTGTGTGTGTGCTTTTGTGTGTGTGTGTGTGTGATTTAGCCATGGTCAGCAAGGACTCGTGTTCTTCCAGATTGAGTGGAAGGTGCCGGATGAGGAGAAGAAGATGTGCATGAATAAAGGGAAATCGGAGGTGAGCACAGCATCTACACAAAGCTGCACCCACGTGTGTTCTTTTCTTAACTGGCTTCACTTCCTTTGCACGCGTAGAAAGTATAACCTCACCAACTCTGACTGGTAACTTCCTGCAGCGCTTCCTGTGTTCTGGTAACACGCATCCAGGGGGGCACTTTGCAAAAAATGCTTGTAGTATAAAAATATACATATACTAGAGTATTCATTATATTAGAGCATTTATGTAGTTGCTAAATGTTGCCTTAAATGATTGGCTGTGCAGGATGAGTGTCATAACTACATTTGCATGCTGGAGGCCCTGGGGGATGGCAGCATCTACGTCTGCGGCTCGTACGCCTACAACCCCCAGTGTGCTTACATTGTGGGCTCTGCACTGAGGAGGGATGATATAGGACAAGTGGAGAAAGAGGTGGGGAAGGGGGTTTGTCCTTACAAGCCTGGATCACCTCGAGCTGCGGTTAAAGCTGGTTAGTAAAGTAACTGTGGCATTGACCACATTCACTTTGTAGACAAGGTCTTATTTACCTGTGCTGGCCAATCAGTAGTTGGAGTGGTGAGATGCCTCTCATCTGAGTGAATTTGTGTGTGTGTGTGTGTGTGTGTGTGTGTGTATACTTTGTGTGTATGTGTGTATATACTGTATATATGTTTGGGGGAGTCACGTGGCTGAGTGGTTACGGTGTCGGGCTGGTGATCAGAAGGTCGTCAGTTCGATTTACAACATGAAGTTGTGTCCTTGGGCAAGGCACTTCACCCTACTTGCCTCAGGGGGGAATCTCCCTGTACTTGCTGTAAGTCACTCTGGATAAGAGCGTCTGCTATATGCCTAAATGTAATGTGTGAAACACTACTCAGACCCAGTTCCTTTCTCTAGATGGGATCTTGTACTCGGCCTCCTCCACTAACTTTCGAGGAACAGAGTTTGATGTTGCCCGGATTACAGGACCAGAGAGGGAGAAGTTGCACATCCAGCCCACCTGGCTAAGTGGTACGACAACTGGCAGTTCACTTTTAAATCTATCAAATAAAGATTTATAAAAGTATTTATAAAATGTGATAAAAGTCCATTATTTACTATGTGTGTGTTCCATCTCTGTAATGAACAGTAGATGGATTTATTGCTCATGTTCAGACCCAGAGTTTGTGAGTTCAGCTGTGATGGGGGCGGAGCCGAAACAGGGCGACTATATTTATTGGTTCCTGATGGAAAATGCCAGAGAGTTCGACCTCTACACCCCCGTCAGGGTCGCCAGGGTTGCACGAGTTTGCAAGGTTACTACTCCTCTCTGTCCTTCCTGCACACGCCCCAGCTCTCCTTTTTACCTCTCTCTCATTCTCTATTTTCTTCTCCTTCCTTCTCTGCCTTCCTTCTACCTGTTCCTCCCTGTCTCCTCTCTCCTCCCCTGTCTCGCAGCATGATCTGGGGGGCTCTAAGACCCTGCAGGGCCGCTGGACAACCTTCTTGAAGACGGGGCTGGTTTGTAAGGAGAAGGGTTCACGGGGGAGACGCTATGACATCCTCTTACACCTGCAGCCCCTGGAGCACCTGCCGGGAGACCCCACCAGCACACACTTCTACGGCCTGTTCACTTCCCAGTGGTGAGGACGAGAAGGGAGGTGGGAAAAGGAGAGGACAGAATTGTGATGCAGTCGGAACGGAATATCAGAGACTTCTAACTTTGTGTGTGTGTGTTTGTGTGAGTGTGTAGGGACAGTGAGCTTGTGTCTGCGGTATGCGTGTTCAGTGTGGCAGAGGTTGACAAGGTGATGGCTACCAGCCCCTTTAAGGACCCGAAGACCTTTGGGAACATGGCAACCCTGTCTGTCCCCTCTCCCCGGCCAGGACTGGTAAACACACCCGTGAACACAGCAAACCCACCAGCCAACATCCAAAAGACCTAAAACCCTCTCTGCTTCCTCTCCTCTCCATGTCCCCTCCACAGTGTATAAGCAGTGATTTGAAGTCCCGGTTTAACTCGTCCCTTCAGATGCCAGACCAAGTTCTGAGTTTTGCTAAGGAGCACCCCCAGCTGACCCAGCCTCTGGAGGCTGCCCCTCTGCTGCTCAGGACTGGGGTCAGATACACCAGGCTGGCTGTTTCTAATGTCACCAGCACCCAGGCTGCTATCCTGTACCTGGGCACAGGTGGGCACCCTGATCTCTGGGAAGCCTTGACACAGGTTTCTATAAAAGTTCAGCCAAAACTGTCGCTCATGTCAGTTAGGACAGTGTTGAAGATATTGTTTGGAATGTCATGTAGTGTGTGTGTGTGTGTGTTTGAGAAAATGAGAACATGTTCTGTGTGTGTGTGTGTCAGACCATGGAGAGCTCCACAGTGTGGCTCTAGTTGGTGATACCGTCACTCTGCTACAGGAGGTCCCCATCACCATTTCAGTAGAACCTGTCAACAACATCCTGGTCCACCAGGTAGGACCCACGCACATCCCCCCCTCCCTCTCTCCCCCACTCCCACTCCCTCCCTCACCCCTCCTCCTGTGTGGTGTCCCAGGGTGCTGTGCTGGTAGGGAGCGCCTCCTCCCTGAGTGTGCAGGCGGGAGTCTGCGGCTGCTTCTCCAGCTGTGAGGTGTGTGCAGCAGCCAGGGGTCTGGGCTGTGGCTGGAACTCCATGATCAAAATCTGCGTCACGCAGCCATCAGAGTCAGACCTGGAGGCTTCTGGGAACGCGTGCGGGAGAGGAGAGGGTGAGTTCAGCTACCATCAACTCTGATAGTCACACGCTTTAATAAAACACACCCTCCCCTCCTCACATGCACCTCACCCTACCGTCTTCCCCAGAGGCTGCCTGTGAGGCTCAGGAGCTTCATGTGAGGCAAGGAGTTAGGCTCCTCCTCCCATGCACCAGTCTCAGCCTATCCCCTTCTCCCCCCTGCACCTGGTCCCACCCCCCAGCCCGCCACACCCGCCTTCTTCCCTCCTCCCACCTAGAGGTCCTGGCCTCTCCCTCCAGCCAGGGGAGATACTCCTGCCATTGCCCAGCCGGCGATGCAATGTCCCTGGACTCATCTACCTGCCCCACTGCCTCCTACGAGCTGGTCCTGGAGACCAGTGTGAATGGCCGCTTGGAGAGTGTACACAGCCAGGCACCAGCAGGTGTGTATCTGGTCTGTCTCCTAGTGGGGCTGTTGTCTGGAGGTCTGGTTGCAGTTGCTGTCCTCAAGTGGAGGGAGCGGTCCGCTTCCCGACGTATCCCATTGGTGCACACGGATGGGAGGGGCACTGAGGAAACTGGTCAGGGTAGCCAAAATCCCATGTGCTATGCTAATGTAATTAGGATGAAGGACACAGCACCGGGCCAATGAGAAGTAAGGGTTCTGTAAACAGTCTGGTGAATGTGTGGACCTTTCTCTTTATTTTGGTCTCATCTTGTCATCCACAGTCGTGTAGAAGTGTCATTACCTTGTTTCTCTACAGTTACCACTTGTGGTAGCAGACTTTGTGGTACTTGAATTAATATAGCAAACATCTCAAAAGGTTGGTTTTGATTTAAAAGAAAACAATATTTGAATGTGGTTGTTTGTTATGGTTATATTTTTGTATGGTTGTATTTTTTTATAATTTGTTTTCAAAATAATAATAAAAAATTATCACTGGTATTTTTAATAACCACCCACACACTTGATATAAATCCCCTTACATCCCACTGAACAATCAATATATGGTTATGAAACTGAGCTTTAAAACATCCTGGTTCTGCTCAGCCTTGTTAAGCAGACAGATGTAAGCAGGGTAAACAGATTCACAGCAAGCTTGTAGGAAGTGTGATCAGTGGGAAACTGAACCAAGCTGTTCTCATATCCTAGGCTGTCAGGGAGTCATTTTGTACAAATTGTTCATAGCTAACATATTGCGCTCACTTTGGACATAGGAATCCTATATAAAGACAGCTTGAAAAATAGTTTTTCACTCATCATTATTACATTGGTACAACAGACCCTCTATCCCAGGTTCTGACAGCCACTGAAGGAACAGTTGTCATAGATACCAGTCACGTCTTCGTAATCTACCTCCTCTTTGTTCCTCCGAAACCTGAAACAGGAAGTATGTATAAGAAGTGTTTTGGTGGGCGTAACATATGTGGGCACTTGTTTTGGCTTAAAGAGAGATGAGTGTGTACCTGAGGCGGTCCGTGTGCCAGTGCTGGCAGTGGGACTGGGGGAGGGGGAGGTTCTGGGTGCGCTGTAACTGGTGTTGGCGTTGAAATAATTGTTGGGCTGGCGCCTGGGAACACAAAGACACACATTAACATACAGATCTAACTGAATAAATCATTAGACATCATTTTAGCTAAAGCAGTACTCACCTCTGACTGCCAAACATGTACCCAAGCAGTCCTCCAGTCCCCATGCCTGTCCAGAACCCACTTCCTGTTCCAGCTCCAGTTCGGCCCCCTGCATATTGTTGTCCATAGCTGTTGCTGTGGAAACCGTAGCCTGGGCTGCTTGCATTGTAACCAGGGTAACCTGAGCCTGGGCAACCAGAGAAGGAGGAGCCTAGGAAGAGAAAGAAGGGTCAGGTCACAGTGATCAGGTGTGTATGTATGTGAGTTAACCTGTATGTGTGTGTGGGGGGGGGGGGGTACCTACCTGTGTAGTCTGGTCTGAAACCAGGTGGAGGGGGCTGGGTTCCATCTCCATGGTAACCCTGCTGGTCTGGGGCAGGTGTATTGGTGGCCCCGCTCAGGAATAGCTTGTAGACTCCGAACGCCAATAGCAACAACACCACCACTACGAAGATACTGCCTGACTCCTCCCCTAGCGACGACGCACTCTGCTGCTGACGGCTGTTGCCGTGGTGATTGGAGGAGAAGCCGTTGAAGAAGGAGGAGGCGTAGTCACCAAAGCCCTTGGAGCCTCCATGGGAAGCCCCGTGCATCCTCCTAGAACAAACTGCATTTTAACTCTCACACACCAGCTGGTGGGGGCCAACAGTAACCCCCCCCCCCCCCTCATCTGCACAACACACACACGTCAGACTGACCTGCCCTCCGCTGTGAGCTCCAGAGTGTACTCCAGACCACAGGAGCCCCTCAGGATGTAGGGGTCGTCAGGATGGCTGAAGCCCTCACAGCTTACCTCCACCTTCCCAAAGCGGTAGGCATTGTCCATGTCGGTTTTACACTCCCACTGAAACGTAGTCAAATTGGGCCAGTTACACCTCAAAACAGTAACACCTCAAAACTGTATGCAAGTAATATCATCGCCAATACACTGTAGGCTAGACTAGGTGATACTGTAAGCCGTATGAATCCCTATAAACTTCTCTAAATGCTGGTTGGTGGTATGTTGATTCACCTGAACGTCCACTCCATCCCATCCTCTGTTCTGACACTGGACCACCTCCGGGACGAACGCGGAACATCCTGCGGACCCCCCGACGCACTGAAGCTGGGGTACGGGGCTGGCCCGCCGGGCTGAGGTGTAACTGCCCTTGTAGAGGGTCAGAGCCTGCACGTCTCGAAGCAACACACTCCCTGCTAACAAACACACGCACATTATAACACACACATTATAACACGCACATTATAACACACACATTATAACACGCACATTACAACACGCAGTTTAACACACACTGAGGTTTAGCTGTCATCGACAGAAGAAATGCAAAAAACAAACCTTCATTCCAACACTTGACGTGCGCCACAAAGAGAAGCTGTAAAACTATAAATACAAAGTCCTTCATTTTGGGGGTAATAATTCCTTAAATTATTCCAGAATTAGTTATATTAAACGTCTGGTTCTAGTTATTCCACACTTATAAACAGTGATAGATTTAGCTCTGCAGCTGACGAAATAACGACGTATTTCTTGTTTCCGGGTTTTACGTAAGATGTTTTTATATGCTGAGCCAATCACGAGCAAGCACATCAGCGTAGGAACTAGACGCTACCTAGTGGACAATTAAGTTCAGGGGGGTTTCCAACTGTGTTTAAAAATAAAAGAATAAATATGGTTTACAATAGAGTAAAAAAATCAATAAAATAAATCTCGACACAGTTATTTCCAGGTGTTAATCAATTTATAAAACACTCTAGAGAGGGTATGTACACAAGCAAAAACATAAATAATACAAACAAATAAATAAAACAGGAACCGAAGGGCACCTCTCTGCAGTCAGGGCTGCCTTCAGGGTTCGTTACTGGAAGGAAAATATTTGTTTTATTTCTTTCTTTTGTGTCAGTGGCTGTCTGGTTCCCCTCAGAGCTCAGAACACATAACACAGAGCAGAGTTCCAGACTGTCACCTCGACACTGAGCACTGCAGCAACATCACAAATGCAACATAACACTATACAGATGAGGTTTGTGTTCCTTCACTGATGGTTGATGAAGATTAGCAGAGAACGAGAGGAATTCAATGCAATCCCCCCCCCACGCACACACACAGTATTCCTTCAGAGCTGCATCTGGACAGTAACAAAGTCAGCCAGGAAACAGACCACAACAGGAAGTCACAGACACCCATTTTAGAACCTAAATAAATACAATAAGTGGCTGCAGAACATATTGGACAGATACCAGATACTGAAACCTTCATAATGACATTAATGATTCATTTTCTTAGAAACACTGCAGGTGGTGATGTTGGTATCTGTAGGTTTTGTTTGATATCAACTTGTAGATTCATACGCTTTGTTCACAATCTGATCAAGATAGCTACCCAGTATAATGATAAGTCATAATAATGATACATTTGAATACAATAATAATTCTGTTCTGACAGAAGGGGCAAAGCAGCTGTTTTGGGCAGAATAATACACACTAATATTTTAAGTTTCCTTCTAATTTGACTGAGCACAAACACACACACACACACACACTCACACACCACTAATACTGATACCCAACCCAGCACCGTGTACTGTGCTGCAGTTCCTCTATAAACCACATGAGGGAGACAAAGAAACAGCAGAACCACAGTTAGGGCCGGAGCCAACCAGCCAAATGGGATTTGATTTCCTTTTTAAATACTTCAGCTGTGCTTGTTTCAGCTAGTCAAACATTAATCAATCTAACTCATGAAAGAATATCAAATACTATGAGTCAGGTTGGATACACTCATACACACAAAATCACCTCCAAGTTCACATACTTATACAAAACTGTACAGGTGTGTCAGTGACACATGACCAAGGCCAACTATGGTTTAGTTATAAGACTTCCTCTCTGCTATATGTACAGAAAGACAGAATACATACTCAGCCACTTTGGTGAACAGCTACTTGATTTCCATGTCATAGTAACTAGACTAACATTAAAATACTCTGTGCTACAAAAAAAGGATGTAAAAATACTTCATATTTTGTCAATGAGAGGCTTGGTGTCAGACATCGTCTGCAGGTAGAGAAGGTATACCGATCCTGACTCTGGTGAAGTAGGACATCTTCTCTCTGTTAGGAGGGAGAAGAAGGAGAGATGAGAGAGAGATGGGGAGAGAGACAGAGGAAGGAAGATGAGCTAATCCTTCATTTGTCCCGCAGTGGGGAAATTGCAGTTTGCAAAAGCAGGATACAGTAGCACTCAGAGTAACAGGTTAAAATATAAACATACAAAGTACAAGATACAGAGAATCCTATCAAATAATGGAGATAATGATGTAAGAGTATGCAGGAGCAACACTGTATATAAGCGAGTGAAGGAAAGAAGGGAGAGTAAACACAGTGCAACACTCCAGCGAGTGGCATTATCAGACAGGCAAGGGAGAGGAGAGCCCACCTGAAGGAGAGGACCCGGGCGGGTACTTTCTGGTTCTGCTCCCGCAGTCGACACACATCCTTATTGGCTCTCCTCAACAGCCTATCAGCTCGCAGCTCTGCTCTCTGCTGCTCTCTGGACTGGTCCATCTGAGGAGAGGGGTGGGGCAGAGCGAGGGACAGGAGGCAGCATTTATAATGCGTGGGTGTGTGTATTCTCAATGTCTGTATTTTTATGTGTGTATATTCTAAGCCTGTGAGTATTTATTTCACTACATTTACATTTATTCATTCAGCACATGCTTTTATCCAAAGAAAAACTTCCAAGAGAGAGCTTCAGGGAAGAGTATGCGCATGTCTTCTAAGTGTGTTTGTGTGTGTGTATTCAGTGTGTGTGTGTGTGTATTCTCAGGGTGTGTGTTCCGACCTGTCTGGCAGTGTGCTGCAGCAGCCTGGTGAAGCGCTGGTCCTCCAGGATAACTCTTGGCAGCTGGGTCTCTCCCCTGCTCCTCAGCTCCTCCAGATGGACTCGCAGTTCCCTCAGGGCCTGGAGGAGGAGGAGAGCTACATAAACACAAACCCTCCATTCCTGTCCATATTTAATCATCTGTCTGTGTCTGTGTGTGTGTCCCTCCCTCCCTCCCTCCCTCCCTCCCTCCCTCCCTCCCTCCCTCCCTCCCTCCCTCCCTCCCTCCCTCCCTCCCTCCCTCCCACCTGCAGTTCATCAGCCAGCCTGCTGTGTCTGGTTCTCCAGGCCTGTAGCGCTAGCTCCAAGTCCAGCGAGGTCCTAGAGGCCGTTGCCCCCTCCGACGCCCCCTGCTGCTGGGGAACACCCCCCTGGTGAGGCCCCCCTGGCTGGAGAAGAAAGGGAGAGAGGGCTAAGACGACAAGGAGACAGTCATGGCGAGGGGAGATCGTTTTCGTCTCAGTCTTTAAATAGTGTGGTTGTTGTGACCTCTGACCTCTACACTCGCCCTCCTGACCCTCAGGCTGCGTCGCTCAGAGGCGTTCCTCACGAACGGGGCCCGGCGAGCCAGCGTGGAGCTGTCACTGCCACTCCGACTCAGCTGGAGGAGGAAGGAGGAGAGAGGAGAGGAGGGAAGGAAGAGGGAGGAGAGAGAGGAGAGGAGGAAGGAGGGGAGGGAAGGAAGAGGAAGGAGAGAGAGGAGAGAAGGAAGAGGGTGGAGAGAGAGGAGAGAAGGAAGAGGGTGGAGAGAGGAGAGAAGGAAGAGGGTGGAGAGAGAGGAGAGAAGGAAGAGGGAGGAGAGAGGAGAGAAGAGGGTGGAGAGAAGGAAGAGGAAGGAGAGAGAGGAGAGAAGGAAGAGGGTGGAGAGAGAGGAGAGAAGAGGGTGGAGAGAGAGGAGAGAAGGAAGAGGGTGGAGAGAGAGGAGAGAAGGAAGAGGGAGGACAGAGGAGAGAAGGAAGAGGGAGGAGAGAGGAGAGAAGGAAGAGGGTGGAGAGAGAGGAGAGAAGGAAGAGGGTGGAGAGAGAGGAGAGAAGGAAGAGGGTGGAGAGAGGAGAGAAGGAAGAGGGTGGAGAGAGAGGAGAGAAGGAAGAGGGAGGAGAGAGGAGAGAAGGAAGAGGGAGGAGAGGTGGGGGAGAAAGAAGAAATGGATCGGAGAGAAGGTGAAGGGGACAGCAAGGAGAGGAGGTTTTTAATTCACGGGCCAGAGGGAAGCAGAATGTTGATGTGTCTTTCTGTATGGTGTGTCTGTGTGAGAATGAGACTGTGTGTGTGTGTGTTTGCAGACCGACCCTGCAGATGTACTGGTTACGTTCCCCGGGAGAGAAGGTCTGGGACCTCATGATCACACTGTTACGCACAAAGCCCCTGGGGGGGCGTGGCCTGTCCCTCCCCGCCACCCCCCGCTGGACACAGGCCTCTGTGTTCGTCTCCTTGTCCACCTACACACACACAGACACACAGACACACAGACACACAGACACACACACACCTCAGTTGAGTAAACTGGTCCAGAGACGTTTCTACATTGTGTTGACTGAAAATAACCTGTGCAGGTATTAGTTGCTTTTCTCACTTATTTTTGCCTTGAGAGGCACGCGCACGTGAGTGAGTGTGTGTGTGTGTGTGTGTGTGTGTGTGTACGAGGCGTGTGTACAGTACTGTTTAAGTGTCTACTGTTGTATGTGTATATGTGTTAGTAAATGGCTTTCTTTCGAAATCTTCACGAAGGAATGTTCAACAGAAATCGTGAGGAGTGAAGGCCGGAATTTGGCCTTCACTCACACACACAAACATACCAGTGCCGGTGCTTCCTCTCTAGGTTGTCTCTCCTCACACCTGCTCTCCTCTTCCTCCTCTTCTCCTGGAACACACTCGTCTTCCTCCTCCATCTTTCCTCCACACCACTCTTCCTCTCCCTCCTCCTCCCCCTGTTCCCCTTCAGAGGCCTGGCCTGTGTGCTCCTCTGGGTCAGCAGACACTCTCCTCTCCTCCTCATCCTCCTCTTCCTCCACACCATCAATCTGAGGCTCCTCCCCCAGCATGCTCAGCCTATCACGAGAGGGTTCAAGGGGCTTGTACACTTGTCCAATCATTGTTTGGTGTGTGTGTGTGTGTGTGTGTGTGTGGTAGACATTACCAGTGGTTGTGTGTATCTCTGTCCTCCAAGGCCAACTCCTGTTCTACAGCTTCTAGCTCAGTAGAAGTCCTCTGGAGCAGGACAGATACAGCATCCTGGACACACACACATCACCATCATTACACACACACACATCATCATCATCATCAAAAAGCAGGTTTTTGCGTTAAACCCCCACCAGGTCCAGAAGGGGAGCAGGCTGAAGGTCTTCCCCAGGGATGGGCCTCTTCCTATGGGCCTGCTCTGCCTCCGCGGCCAGCTCTGGGCCTGGCTGTGTGGGTCTCTCTGGGGTCAGCAGAGTGTACCAGGCACTGAGCAGTTCTCCAGTGAGACCTGCCTCTGCCAGGCTGATCTGGATCCCAGCCTGGAGGGAGGGAGACAGATGGAGAAAGGGAGAGGAGGATGGGGAGAAAGAGAGAAATCAGTGGAGGATCAGTGACACTGACTAAATGTAGTGTAAATTTAAGGAGCTGTGTGTGTATGTTTGTGTGTGTATGTGTGTGTGTGTGTGTGTGTGTGTACCAGACAGTCCTCGCTGCAGCCCTGGCTGAGGCAGCAGGCGTGGATGTGGAGCATCTTCCTGCGGAGGGAGGCCAGGCTGGGGACAGACACTCTGAACACCTCGTTGAAGAGCAGTGTCTGGTCGGGCTCAGCCAGGGACACCACGCGGGTCCTGAACAGGCTGGGCACGTCACTGGAGCACGGGAGGAGAGCCACCCTCATGTAGCTGAGCAGGAGGAGGAGGAGGAGGAGGGGAGAGGAAGGAGAACCCAGAGGAAGGGAGAAAAGTGGTGAGAATTCCATTTGTAAAGCCTTAGCCAATCAGCAACACACACACTCTCCAGGCATAAAACACTTCTAAAACAATTCTTCTTCCTGCCAAATATAACACAAATAGGAGAGTAGAAAGTCCGGTTGAGACATCAAACATTGCCCCCCCCCCCCCCTCTCACTTCCTGCTTGGTGATAGGCTGAGACCACGTCCTGCTGGGTGTCTTTACAGGCCTCCAGCTACAGTACAGAAGGATTAACTCCTTTTATTGTTTATCAGTTTTCCTTCTATTAGTGATGAAACAGGAGCTTGATGTAGACAGACGCCACAGGAGGTCTGCAGGACGGGAGTGTGTGTGTGTGTGTGTTGCAGGGTTGCAGGATACTTACATTCTGGAGCTGGGATGAGGAAACAAGGCAGCAGGATTCTGCAGCTGAATGACGACCAGGACCAGACTGGAGCTGACTGCATCAAACCTACACACACACCACACACACCACACACACCACACACACCACACACACACACACACACACACACACACACACACACACACACTGTAAATAACACTGTGACCTGCGAGCGGCTGTGTGAATGAATGAGTGTGTGGGTGTATCCGTACTTCAGACCAATCTGGATCCTGGTGGATTCTGACAGGGCTGCTTCCTCCTCTATGTAAACAGCATCGTCTGTCTCTGTCTCCATGGACCTGCACACAAGACATGGGTTACACACTCAGATCCCTGTCACCTGCACACAAGACATGGGTTACACACTCAGATCCCTGTCACCTGCACACAAGACATGGGTTACACACTCAGATCCCTGTCACCTGCACACAAGACATGGGTTACACACTCAGATCCCTGTCACCTGCACACAAGACATGGGTTACACACTCAGATCCCTGTCACCTGCACACAAGACATGGGTTACACACTCAGATCCCTGTCAAGGGTGAGAAAGGGAAACAGAGAGAGAGAGAAAAAAAGAGAGGAAGACAAAGAAAGGGAGAGAGCGAGGGAGGAGGGAGCAGTGGAGGAAGAGAGACATCCAGTGATACCGACATCCTAATTAAACTGCTGCACCACTGATACCTTTGTGTCAGACGTGCAGACCATGAGGACCACGGCACAGGAAGAGAGCGGGAGACAGGAAGAGAAGAGGAGAGAGAGTATGAAGGAAAGCGGAGAGAGTATGAAGGAAAGAGGAGAGGAGAGAGAGCGAGCATGAAGGAGAGAGGGAAAATAAAGGAAATAGGAGAGAGCATGAAGGAAAGATGAGAGGAGAGAGCATGAAGGACAGATGAGAAAGAGCATGAGGGAGGCACCTTTTGTGGGAGCAACCTGCAGCGGTCATCCTAATTAGCCGAGGCCATTAATGTGAGAGAGCAGCATCACACACACACTCGCATCACATCTAGAAGCTTCCTCTACAAAGACTGCAACTGCAGAGGCTGGTGGGGTGCGTTCGGTGAAAGGTGTGTGTGTTTGTAAAGAGGAAGCTTTTATTTTTCACACTTTTCATTGCCACCAAGGAGTGTGTGTGTGTGTGTTGTTCAAAGGCAGCTGACCCTGAGAGTTTGGGAGGAGGCCAACAAAGGGAACAATGGAGGGAAGGGAAAGTGAGAATTAAATGAAGACGTTTCAAAAGAGAGGAGTGGGGGGGGGGGGGAGAGAGAACAGAGAGCTGATTGAAGAGATTGAGAAAAGAATGCGAGAGACCGGTAGAGAGGAGGAGGAGGGGGGGGTACCGTTTGCTAGACGCCTCATAAACACCACTGTCCCCGGCGACGGACTCGTCAGACACCGCAGCAGACACGCACACCGGCCTGTCCTCCACCCCGCCGGACTGCACCAGCACTTCTGCACACAAACACAAGAAAATGTTGAAATGAGTTTGAGTTCAACTGGCAATACTGTAGCCAGAGTCTGCCACCAGAGGGCAGCGTCGCACCACCACAGGTCCAGCCCAGCCGTCTGAGGGCCATGCCTGCTGGAGTCAGGCTGTGTGAGGTCAGTTAGTGGCCCTGGTGCTCACCTGAAATGCTTTCTCTGAGGGTGTCGATCTCCCTCCGCCTCCCCCCCCCTCCCCCATCCTTCTCCTCCAACTCGAACACCCCCTGTCCGTCGTAGAACCTCAGCCCCGCCCCCTCGTCCTCTCCAAAGTCCTGATTGGCCACAGGTGGCGGGAGGAAGGTCCCGTCCAGCACCAGTGGCGAGCCGGGCGGCGAGAGGGACGAGAGCGAAGACCTCGAGGACAGCGATGCCAGCGATTTGGCTGTCTGAACTTCGGGCTGCTTCGATTGGCCGAGAGGAGCGAGGTGGGCGGGACCGAGGGTGGGATCGGTGAGCGGCGCCAGCGCGGTCGGATCGGCCGCCACCTCATGCTCATGGATGGTGGTGATTTGTCCATGGGGGGTGTAGAGGGCTGAGGAAGAGGAAGAGAGAGGAGGAGGAGGAGGGTTGTGGAGGAGGAGATATCCCAGCTCCAGGTCCAGAGGGAGGGGGGAGGGGGCCGCGGGGGGGTCCTGGGGTGGGGCGTACAGGTCTGTTGAGGTGAGGGAGGACAGGGACCCCCGGGAACTGCTCCAGGTGTTGAGGGAGCCTCGACTGGAGGCCAGAGAGCCCAAACTGCTGCCTGAGGACACGGACAAGGTGCTGGCCGAGAGGCTGGGAGAGGAGGAGAGACATGACACACATATAGATATATATACAGACACACATATTTATGTACATCACATATGCATGTGTACACACACACACCTCTTGAGCTGGGAGTGGAGCAGACTGGTGAGTCTGGTGGACTCCTCCAACTTCTGGACCAGGACACGGCGTCTCTCCTGAACCTTCAACCTGAACACACACACGATGTCATCAATGTGGGCGGCGAGCAGATAATCTGAATGTCTCAGACGCGCTCCTGTAAGTGCTTAAAGAGTCTGAGAACAAATCCAAAAAATCAAAGTAAACGAGTCCAAGACAGTGACTGATGACGGTAGATCACATGACTCTTCTGCCCGTTCTGAAACCAGGCTCATTGTCTGGTTTCAAGGAAGGAGGTTTCCTTGTATGTCTGAGCTAACCATGCTAACGAGGCTACAACAATATTCTTAATTACCGCTCGACTTAACGAGCAATTACACTTCCGCTAATTACACCTCATCACGGAACAAGACTAACTGGGCTGCTGCTGCGTACCTCATGTTTAGAATCAGTGTGTGTGTGTGTGTGTGTGTGAGAAAGAGACAAAACGTGTGCGATGCCAGTGTGTGTCAGCGCAGAATGTATGCATGTGTGTGTGATTACAATTACGAGTACAATGTTTCCAATTACAGCAGGGCTCTATTTGGCCTTTCTAATGTGTTGCCACGTTGCCGCAACAATGTCTGCTTTCAAACATGACAATTACCGACCAATTAGTATGCAAATTAGCATCAATTAAAGGCACCTAACGGGCTTAGCCTTCAGAATGCTCGTTAAGAGAAACGAGAAAGGAGGGCTAAACCATCTGTTATATCTGATTGACTTGGAGAGACAGAAGTCTAACACACACACACACACACGCCCTATTTTTTGTTCTTTATATATATGAAGCTCATGCTTCATTTGCTCTTCAACACAAACTTTAATCTCATGCGTTTACTTCGGTGCGCCGTTTTAACGAGACAAGATAACGTCTCATTGATCTGATTGGTTCAGTCCCTCCAATTTTATCCTATCGTGCATTTTGGTCTGTGTGTGTCTTCCTCAGACATCGAAAAACAGGACAGAGGTTTGAGATCAATTAGTATTTAGTAATGATCTCATCTGGCGATGCCTGGCCGAATAAATAAATAAATAACAATCATCATCATCATTTTACCTCTGTGACAGGGCGTGGCTAGGGGCGTGTCTAACCGTCTCTAGCTCCTCCTCCAGCTGCAGCCGCTGCTCCTCCAGCTTCTGCAGCTCCTGCGGGGAGCGTCGCCGCAGCGACACGAACTGCAGCTCCTTCAGCAGCTCCTCCTTCTCCGAGACGAGGAGGAGGCGGTCACGCTCCACATCCACCTCCCCTGGACACGCCCCCTCCGCCTCCAGACCGGCCAGCTCCACCTGGGTGTTGGCCAAACTGGGGGGGGAGGGTGGAGGGAGAGGAGGAGGGTAGGGAAGAGAGGAGGGAAAAGAGGAGGTAGGGATGATCAGACTGAACGGATGACATGCGCTGCTCTTCTCAGTCTCGTTAGTCAGAAATCCAGACAGGCAGGCAGGACAGATACCTCCTCTTGGCCTCCTCATACTGGAGACTGAGCTTGACCTTTTCAGCCAGGGAAGACCTGCCTCTCAGCCCCACCTGCAGGCAGAGGGAGGGGAGAGGGAGGGGGGGGGGGAGAGGGAGGGGGAGAGGGAGGAAGGAGGGAGGAGGTAGCAGGGATGGAGGGAGGGAGGGAAAAGATTAAGGATAATTACAGCAGACATATTTCTCACTGTGTGTGTGGACAGGGGTTCAGCAGTAAAGTAGCTTTGCAGTGCAACTCAGAGCCAAGACCCAAGAGCTCCTCCAATTAGAATACATGGGGCCGCTTCTCAGTCCATACTGGGGCTGCCTTCCTACCCCCACCTCTGGGCTTCAACAGATGGAAGGAGGGGGGGGAGCAGCGCTCCTGAGGGAGACGCAGCCTAGGATGCCAATCTCACAAGGAAGCAGGGAGCAGGGGGAGAAGGGGGGAGGGTGAGAGGGAGGGTTCAGGGTGTGAGGGAGGGAGGGATGGCATTCCTCAAAGAAGCAATGGCATTTTAATAACAAGCAGGAGAGAGAGAGAAAGGGGGGAAACATACCATTGAGAAAAGAGAGAGAAAGAGAGGAGGGAGAAAGAGAGGCAGAGACTTACAGTGAATGAGTGGAGCGTGAAAAAAACAAGAGAGAGACAGAACACACACCTCTCCAGTAACGTCGGTCTGAGAACCGGTCTCCAGGGTGGTTCTAGTCAGCTGGGGTTTAGAACCTGCTGGGTTCCTCGGGTCTGGTTCCAAACGGCTGGGTTCCACATGGAACCTTTCCTTAAGCTTAGCAAGACACTGAAGGAGAGAGAGGCAGAGAGGGAGTGAAACAGAGGGAGACAGATAAATGATCATTGTAGTTTGTAGCAGGAGACTTGGGAACGATAGACACAAAACAACACAGGAACAAAACCTCCTCTCTCTCTCCCTCACCCCATCTCTCCCTCCCTCTCCCTCACCCTATATCTCTCCCTCCCCCTCCCTCACCCCATCTCTCCCCTCACCTGTATGAGGTCCATCTTCTCCTTCTCTCCAGAGCTGATGGCCTTGCGGAGAGACTTGAGCTCAGACACGATGGCCTTGGCCTCGGTGAGACGGTAACCACTCTGCTCCCCACACAGCCTCTGGTCGATCCTGGACACACACATGGACACACAGATCAACTATAGTAAAGAGGCAGTGAGGGAGATGGAGCAAGCAAGCGAGGAGATAGAGGCCCCTGATCCAGGTGTTAAGAAATGCTACTGGGGATCATCATAGCATATAGCCAGTGCAAGTGTGTGTTTGTGAATGTGTGTGTGTGAGAATGTGTGTGTGCGTGTCCACTCACTGCTGTAGGGTCTGGAAGCCCTGTTCCTTATACACAAGCTCCTGCTTCATCTGAGTCAGCTCTCTCTTTAACTTGTTTACCTGAGAGAGAGACATAGAGAGAGTGAGTGAGAGAGTGAGTGAGTGAGTGAGAGAGAGAGAGAGAGAGAGAGAGATTTTTTTTTTTATTAATTTAGTAATTTATGATAATGTAGAGTTTTGAGTGTGTGTGATAAGTCTAGATAGAGGTGTGTGTGTGTGTTTGAGTGTATGGGAGTTTCTTACCCTAACTTTGGTGGTGGAGATGTCAGCTTTCAGAATGTCTGGGTCGTACTTGGTGCTGCTAGACGAGCTCGATAACACTGAACACAGAAGACCACAAGTTAATAACTGAGTCTCTGTGTGTGTGTGTGTGTGTGTGTGTGTGTGTGTGTGTGTGTGTGCGTGCGAGCCAGACTCACGGCTGGTCCTGGAGCTGGCCTTGTAGGCGTGGTTGAGGTGTGTGTAGTGGTCCAGAGCCAGGGCCAGACGCTGCTCCTTCACCAGGTACAGCTGGCGGTGGGCAGACAGCGAGTGCTGCGCCACCCTCAGGTAGTCCTGGAGCATTCTCTCCTGCTGGCCGCGCCAAGCAGCACGGGGGTCCTCCAGCTGGGTGCTCTCTGACACGCACGCACACACACACACAGTAAAGCAGGCAGGGAGGGGAGGAGATAAGGAAGGAGTGAGTAGAGAAAGAGGAGAGAGGCAGGAAGCAATATATCCCGGTCAGTCAACACTCACTTGCTCCTCTCTATCTCTTTCTCCCCCTCTCTTTCTCCCCAATTTTTTTCGCCGATGCCTCTCTCTCCGTCCCCCCACCCACCATCCACCCCCACCGGCAGGTGAAGGGTTAACCTCTGGTAACTGTACTCTGAGCAAAACCTGCGTAAAAGCCCAACCCACCCCCCTTCTTGAGGTATGCCAGATATGCACAGGTTGCAATGAGGAATAACCGGATTGGTGCGAGTGTGTGAGTGTTTATAACCAAGAGAGCGAGACGGGGGGGGGGGGGGGGGGGGGGGGGGGGAAGAGGTAAAGGCGTAAAGAGAGAGAGCCGGAGAGAGAGAGAGATCTGAATCCACAGATCTCTGAAGTCTCCTGTGACTGGGGGGCAAGCATGCAAAACTACAACCAAGCTACGTCCCTATGGATACGCCTCAGAACTAGCCAATAGCAATCAGCCTACACAACACGCAATCAAATAAACAACAACAAACACAACAGCAGCTGCACATTTTCCCACTCCGGCCCACAGCTACACTGCCGTGTGATTCTTGATCTGGAATTGTTTATTTTGTTACTCTCAATGTGACATTAAGGTGAATTACAAGAAGGTGATTTATTTTACTTCACATTGTACAATGACTGACTTGATGAGTTCCTCAAAGCAGCACACCAGAGTAACACCACTGTCTTAGAGACATCAGCTGAACCAGAGAATCAATTCAATGCAGCAGGCTTCAATAGGGCCAAAGGTAGAACATCACTGCCAAGCATGTCAGTGCGTGTGTGTGCGTGTGTGAACTGACTGTTGATGTGGTCGATGTAGTAGGTGCCAATCTGAGGATCGTATGATGCTTCCCATCCCCATGGCAACTCGTCTCCCACGCAGTCGGCAAATGACAGGGGCTTCGTCAACCTGGGGGGGGGGGGCGGGGAGAGAAAGAGAGAGTTCAAGAATTCAAACCCTTACATATTTTGGAGTCAGGTGGCTGAGCGGTTAGGGAATCAGACTAGCAATCAGAACGTTGCTAGTTCGATTCCTGGCCTTGCCAGATGATGTTGTGTCCTTGGGCGAGGCTCTTCACCTACTTGCCTCGAGAGTTAATGTCCCTGTAATTGCTGTAAGTTGCTCTGGGTAAGAACATCTGCTAAATGACTAAATGTAAATGTACTATTTGTTTTCCATTCCCAAACACCCATAGGTAAACACCCCCACACACACAGACACACACACACACAGCCCCTGCCTGTGGGTATAAAGCTCAGGTAGGTATGTTGTCATGTACAGGCCCTCTGTCCTACACAGACCCTCTGTCCTGTCTGTATAGACACTCTGTCCCACCACCTCAGGTTAAACATTAGCCAGAGGCAGAGCTGCTATGGCAGGAATGTTCAACCAGCCAGGAACCAGAGCTGTAGACATTCTCCACTGACGCTCTCTCTGTTCCCCTCTTCCTGTACCTGTCTTCCTCCTCCTTTCACGATCCCTCTCTTTCTCTGCGAGGTCTTTGAGCAGCTGAGTGTCACATGTCAACATGGCCACCGTGGATGACGACACGCTGGCTCCTCTCTTTCCCTCCCACAGCTCGCTCACTTCCTGTGTGTTTGTGAGTGTCGGCAGCAGATCCATTCACGGTGGAGACTTCAGACAAGCCGTAGTCTGCCGAGCCTCCCGCCATAGTTTACCCTCTACAGTCAACACACACACACACCAAAATAACCCCCCTGATCCTTCCTCTGTCACCATGAGGTAGAGCAATCAGTGTTCAAACACAAACAGATGACATCTGTCTGTCTGGATCTCTAATGGTGACACACACACAGAAGCATTCACACGCACGCACACACTCACACAGGGCTGACACCTGTCTGGTCCCTTTATGGCGAGATAAGGTTGAACCTTGATAGCGGAAAGCCAATTGTTACCTTTCTCTGTCCACCAGATACAACCCCTCTGTCAATCTGTCAGTGTGTGTTTGTGTGTGAGAGGGTGCATGTGAATGAGTATGCAGGAGGGAAGGAGTGTGCGTGTGAAAGGGAGAGTGTGTGTGTGAGACAGATAAGAGGCAGTGACACAGTAGAAGACTAGGACAGGAGAGAGGCCATTAGACCAGCCATGTGTTCCCTCTGGTGTGGAGCGGTTCAGACCTCATGAACATGCTGCCGCCAACAACATAGGCTCGATTCCCAACTTCTCCCAACGTTTCTATTTAGTAATTTAGCAGACGCTCTTATCCAGAGCGACGTACAGCAAGTACAGGGACATTCCCCCCTGAGGCAAGTATGGCCTTGCCCGAGGACACAACATCATGTTGACACAGCCGGGGTTCGAACCAGGGACCTTCTGATTACTAACCCGGCACCCTAACGGATTGCGCCACATGACTCCTTCCTCCAAGGCCTCCTTTAGTTTCCAAGATGATTATGATACAGTAGAGGAGTCCCCGCTGATCCGACCGCCTGGCTGGAGAGACAGGCTCTAGACCACGCCTGCCCATCCACACAATGAAGGCGGACATGTTTGCCGGTTACCGTGACAACCCTGCAGTCTTTGTTGTTGTCCCGGGTCCTTTCCTTTCTCCCCTCTCCACTGTATTCTTCCCATCCCCCCCCCCGCCCCCTCTCATCCCTTCTCCATCCCTCTCCCCCGTTCTCTCTTTCCATTCACTCTTCTCCTCCCTTTCTTCCTGTGCTCCTCCCCCCCTCCCTCCTCCTCCTCATCCCTTTCTCATTGAGCGTCTGTCTGAGATGCCAGAGATCTATGAAAGGACACGATTTACATCCCCTCTTTAATTCTCTCCTCCCTCCACTCCCTCCTTTTCCATACTGCTCTGACAAGACAACAACAGAAAGGAAGAGAAAAGAAAGCGAGATCGGTGGCGGGGGGCCATGCTCTTACAAATCTGGCCCAATTAGCTGGGTCAGGACCCCCCCTCTCTCTCTCTATCTCCCTTTCCATCCTTTTTTCCCTACATCATCCTGTCTTCTACCTCCTCCTCTCCCTCTCTCCCATTTTTCTCCCTCCATGTAAAAACTTGGCAGCCAGAGCATGCTGGAAGGTGGTTATGAGGGAAACCCTGGACTGGAATTTTATCTCTGTCTGTCACTTCCTCTGGAGAAATAACACTTTTGTGTGTGTGTGTGTGTGTGTGAGTGTGTGTGTGTGTGTGTGTGTGTGTGTGGGGGGGGGGGGGGGGGGGGGGTTAAAGCAGGGGCTGGTTCCTGAGAAGGAAAGCCCATAAATTAGTCTGTGGTCTGAGAGGGAGAGGGAAGGAGGGAGGGGGAGAGAGGTGTGGGGAGTGTAAAGGAATGCAGAGCCCCCTGTCAGTTCTCCCTCGCCAGCTCAGAGAGATTACACATCATGTGTTCTCCCTTCCATAGAGACAGGGAGGAGAGGAGAAAGGGATGGAGAGAGCGAGAGAGACAGAGGTGGACAGTTGGGGACACAGAAAGAGTGAATGGGGGATAAAGCAGGAATGGAGAAGCAATCCATTCCAATGTTATACCTACACTGACCAGCCCACTAACTGCCCAGCACCGATCAGGGTCTTTCCAAAACTAGAGGCTGCCCGTCTTAGGTCTTGTTCGTGCCCGATCTTGTCATTAAGCTAGATGCATTGCCACTTTATGGTTCTGGCAGGTGCTCTGCCAAAGTAGATAAGCGGTTTCTCTCATGTCTTCCTTATCTTTCTTTACAGCAGTGATTTTACACTGTTTAACAACCAGCAATAAAACTCCATTCATTGGTCTGCAGGCCAAATATGTTATTGATTTGATCGTTGAAGAAATTCACTGTTATAACCGCACAGGGACAATTAATATACAGCTGGCTCTGTTACTGTCAGATCCAAATGAACTGTTGATATGGTGAAATATTACTGTCCATGTACAGAATAACTAAGGTATTTATCTTTGTTATGCCATAAATCCTGACAATACAACCTGGAATATCAGCAAAGGAATGTGGGTGTTGTATAAAAAGTGTGTCGACTTTGTTTAACATGGACTAGGAGTGTGATGATGTTTAATCAAGATAATATGAAGATGAATACATGTAAATATGAAACAGCAGCTGTAACATGGTGGTTCTAGCTGAGTTACTCTGATGTTGTTGAAGGAATAACTAACTTTATGAACCTAGTCTGCATCTGCTTTAGAGGATGGACATGTATGGATGTATTCTCATTATTTAATGTTTTATAAAAGGGTTAGAAGAAAGTTTGCTTCATGTTTCGTATCGCTGTATGGATCCATTCACACCAGCTAAGCTAAGCTAGTGCAGCTCCCTGCTAGCTAACTTTAGCCACTTCGCGGCTTTTTCAATAGTTTAAAAAGTTTTAAGAACAACTTCTACTGCGAGTAGTTAACTAAAACTAGTTATAAATAAGGACATTGTAACGTTTTGCTAACCCTGATAGCCTCCCTAAGTACTAAAATATTTACTAACATTTCCTCCTAGTGTCGCTGCCGTTGGTCCACAGTTCAGCTCAGTCTGGAGTTTAAACCGTCATTAATAATCATTATGGACAGTTTATACCGTTGGATAGTTTACTAACTACATGTTATAAATGTTAAATAAACTTTTAAAGTGTTATTCCAGTGTGTGGGACTGTGTCATACCTGTCTCTAGGGTCCACCCAGCTGGTCTGCTTCGTGTTGTGGTCGATGAAGAACACTTTACCGTCGGTGTCTCTGGCCTCTTCCCAGCCCTGCGGTAAAGGCAGCTGCCCACTGCTGCTGCCTCTAATCATGATCAGCTGCTGAACTCAACCACATCACTACGATTAATGAAACTAAGCTTTTTGTTATCACGTGGCTGCTGCAAAAACACTGACAAAGTTAGTTTAGATCCATGTTTTGCTCTCCCCTGTCCACCATTTTGGTTTCCAATAGCCGAGCCAGACAGACTTGACTCCCTGTTCCCAGCCTGCGAAGCATTAGAATATCATTAGAATATCATTAGAATAAATCTATTTGCATGATGCACATTCCTGAGTGAAACATTCCAACAGATTAACCCTTGAAGACGTTGTCAAGGGTCAGAATATTTAATATTTAATTAATTAATATTTACATATTAAATATGTAAAAAGATTACATGAATCTACGGGTTCAAAGAAGAATAAAGTAGAAAAGAATAACAACCCGTGCTTATTCCTTGTGAGTTACATTAACATTTAAATGTATTCATTTAGCAGACACTTTTATCCTTGAACTGGACTCTGTGAAGTGATTAACAAACAGTAATAATCAAGTCACATACTAGTCAGTGACATACTTGTTTTAAATAATCTGCCTAAATTCAGTCATAGAATAGCCTACACAATGAACTACAAATATATTTTCTCAAACCACTCCTGTCTACATCTTTCAGCCTTTTTACACTTTAACTTCTGTGTGTAATTTGATAAATCCCTATACTTCTGAATGTTTATCCATTTTAAATGGGTGGAATAGCACACTTTGTATTGGGCAAAGTGCCCTGTGTTTACTAGGGGAGCACAATGAATCCCATAATCTTTCACTCAGAACACAGAAATACTGAACAGTTTCTCCTGAAATCCGCATAACAAAAGGCTGGGTTTTGTTTATATTGCTTTAATGTTATCATTGCGTTTCTTTGATTTTTTTTCTGTGGATCATTTTGATGAGCTTGTCTGTTTAAAACCGCGAAATCAGTATTGATCTGTTTGTATGTATTTTATTTTAATGGCGTTATAGTGTGACTCTTGGTAACAGAGTTTCCCTTTTATTAATATCAGTTTCTAATTCATCTTTTTTTCCCCCCGTTTTCTGAAAACGTGTTCCTCAAGCCTTAAGCAGCACATGTCTGCAGTGTTAGGTCAGCTCTATGCTCTAGTTGTGGTTAGGCAGGGGGGTCACAGCGGCTCTTGGGTTTAATCCTCATGGACTCAATTGCTCATATTACTTTGTTTATCTCTGTCACCGTGTCTCCACATATCAACTTTTACTCTCTCTGTCTCTCTCTGTCTCTCTCTGTCTCTCTCTGTCTCTCTCTCTCTGTCTCTCTCTGTCTCTCTCTGTCTCTCTCTGTCTCTCTCTGTCTCCGTCTCTCTCTCTCTCTCTCTCTCTCTCTCTCTCTCTCTCTCTCTCACATACACAAACAAACACACGCGCACACACGCGCGCACACACACACACCCCAAATACAGCATAGCCCTGTTGCTGCAAACACAATCCTAACAAAGTCACCTTATCTGTATTTCCCGGGAGAGTTCGGCCAAAAGATAATTTCATTTTTTGTTGTTGGCGTTGGAATTTGCATATGAGTCTATGGTTGGAATGGCTTCGGTTTTTAGACAGACTCGCCAGCGCCACATGGTGGCGGGTAAAAGAATGACCTCTGTGGGCCGTGTTAGTTTGACATGTCCATATATGGGCTGTCCGGGAAGCGCGTCACAGGTTCAGGCGCGGGAGACTTTCTAGCTGGAAGTGAATAAGTTTTACCTCCACATCAGAGCTGCAGACCTTTACCAACTAAGACAACTTTTGCACGCTATTGCTTTCCAAAGATGAGTCAAGAAATAAAGCTAGAGACCCCAGCAGAGTTGAGCGGGTAATTCCTCCTGTCTTTTGTTTGACTTGTGTTTGGTAGCCTAGTAATAGCTTAACTTGTCTAACGTGTTATCGCAGCATTGCTGGTGTACCTGTTTGGAAGTTCAGGGGTGAGATCAGTGTTGCATGCATCTCTTACAGTAGTCTAGTCTTACGTGTGACATTGTATTGCAGTTAAACTGGGTCCGTGTGACAGGATTTGTATTCAAATGTAATAACAACACTATATCTTCGTACTTACCCTAATGGAGGGGGGTGTGTGGGGGGGTGTGGTGATGCAAAATGATCACGTTGTGACACGCAGGTCATGAGGCAGATATATACCTTTTTTAATTGGTGTGCTTGTAGGGTATTGGAGGGTCTTTTAAGACCCTCATTGGCTTCGTTGACTGAATGGAAATGTTGGCACAGTGCTAATATGGTTTCAGTTATGGGAAAAGTGAGCAGCACCACACACACACCTTCCCTCTCTACCTCCCTGTTAACCTGCCCCTGTCAAACTGGAGGACCCTTTCATCTCCTCCCCCGCGACACAGACCTGGAGGGGGCTCTCAGCACTTAGTGTAGCCTGGCGATGAGAACCGACCTGGAGCAGGCACCGTGGCCGTCTGCCCCTCTCCACCAAGGCTCCAAGGACCCACTCTGTCCTGCCTCTTCCCCCCCAGCATCAGCCTCTGGCCTTGGACAGCCCTCACACCTGAACTGGGGTGTCTCTTCAGCACAGCCAGCCTCCTTCACACACAGATTAAGCTGTAGACACACACAGACACACATGCACACAGATGTACACACATACTAATTGTTGCAGCGTTAGTCATGTTAACTGCTGTGTGTTGCAAGGCTGTGGAGCAGTGTAGCTGGGGATATCATTTTTCTTTCTTTTGTGAATTGTAAAATGAACTTGATTGCGTACATTTTTTTTTATCCAATTTAGTGTGTTTGACAGTGTTAGGTTGGAGGTAGTTTTTTAAATTTTTTCTGTCGATGTCAATTAGTGCAAGTGTTTTTATTTTTTTTGTACAAAGCCTTTGACATTTGAAAATCTCAGGAGTCTGCTGTCAACCTTCAGCTCTTCTGACAGACAAACTCTTATCTTATGCTAGAATTGACCCCTGGCTGTGCGCCAGCCTGTCACTCATGTCTGATGATGGGTCAGGGATGAGGGAAGTCTGGAAAGAGAGGGAGAAAGAGGGGAGGTGTGGGATGGAGGGATGGAGGACTTTTAAACCGTTGACAGTTCATCTGATTGGATAGTGACCAGGATGCAGCATACATGTTGACATTCCAAGACGGGTGTGCAATCCTGGTCCTTGAGGGTTGCTGTCTCACACACGCACACACACGCACACACACACACACGCACACACACATGCACACACGCACACACAGACAGAGCCAGCAGAGTTGTGGAGGAGTTCCAAGTGTCTGAAAGGCAGATTTTTCCTTTCTTCCTTCCATCAGGGCGTGATGTGTATGTAGAGAGACTGAGGCTGGGATGTCAAGGTCTTTATCAAACAAACTAATGTGGCTCTGGTTGCCTCTTTATCCTGTGCTGTGCCAGGGTGGCTCTGGGTCCTGTGTTTAAACTGACACACATACACACACACGGCAATGAAGAGGGAGATAATGACTTGAGGATCTAGGGTAAATACAAGCGTGAGTGTAAGAAAAAAAAGAAAGAAAGAAAAACAGCAAATAAAATGTACATTGGTTAAGGACAGGTTTTTAAACCGTGGCTGAATCGTGATAGTTTTTCACGTGATCAGTGTGTTCTTAGGCTGACAGTTTCCATATAATGCTGACCTCTGCCCTTAATACGGGTAAACCTACTGCTCCTTAATGCTCTCTTCTCCTCTCCACTCCCTCTTTGAACTCCTACACCTCCCCTACACTCTCCCTTCCCCTCGCCTCCCCTCTCCTCTCCTCTCATCTCTTCCCCTCTCCTCTTATCTCCTCCCATCTCATCTCCTCTCCCAGGGTCCAGGTCCAGACCAGGAAGAGAGAAGACTACCTGGAGTGGCCTGAATATTTCATGGCTGTAGCCTTCCTCTCAGCTCAGAGGAGCAAAGACCCCAGTTCACAGGTGCTTGCCCACAGGGTGCATGCTGGTACACACACGTACACTGATTGTGCGCTGATTGCATCACGTGTCATTGAAGTAACGTGTTCATCCCTTTCCCTCCTCCTGACCCTCATGGTCCACACATCTGCCTGATATGAAATATTAACCCTGCTGTCATCCTCTGATCAGGACCCCCGCTTCTCTGACCAGGCCCACATAGAACGACACACACACACACACACACACACACACACACACACACACACACACACACACACACACACACACACACACACACACACACACACACACACTCATAACATCACTTGAATAGAAGGTGGGAAAGAGGAAAAGTGAACGTGTTTTCTCTAGCAGCTCGTGTGTGTGTGTGTGTGTGTGTGTGTGTGTGTATTGACGGGTGTAGGAAGGGTGAGGCCTAGAGGACAGGGTAGCAGGGGGTCTGAGCTGGCCTAGCGATTCTCTGATCAAAGACAGAGGGCCGGAGAGGTGTGTGTGTGTGAGTGAGCATGAGCGCGCGCCTGTGTGAGTGTGTGAGAAAGATGCTGTATTATGATTTATCCACGTGAAGGAGCTGCTTTATTGTAGATAACTGGATCAGTGTTTGTAAGACTATTAATATCATTATTAGTAGGCATAAATACTTATACAAGTGTGTGCATATGTGTGTGTCTAATTAGACCAGCTCAATATTCCCCACAGCTGGATATCTCCATTAAGCTGTGACCCCCCAACCAACTTCTCCACCCCATTCCAAACTCCCCTCCCCAGAGGTCCAACATCAGCACACACCACGAATATCCAATCAAACAGGCGCTCTCCTTCATCTCTCTCTTCCTCTCTGCCTGTAGGTGGGGGCCTGCATTGTGAACCAAGAGAACAAGATCGTTGGCATTGGTTACAACGGCATGCCCAATGGCTGTGACGACGACCTGTTGCCGTGGTCACGCTCGGCAACAGACAGGCTGGACACCAAGTACCCTTACGGTAATTATACTTAATCTCACTGTTGCCGCTTCAGCCAGAGCGCTCACCTGCAGGGGTCGCTCTGCACTCAGACTTCCAACCTGAGATACCCATCTAGTCCCCCTCTCTCTCTGTCTCTCTCTCTCTCCCTCTCTCTCTCTGTCTCTCTCTCTCTCTCTCTCTCTCTCTCTCTCTCTCACACACCTGCTGTCTCACTCTAACTTCATATTTTAATGACTCTGCATTAGTTTGAACCCTCACCATGACCGGCTGATTTTGCTGGGATCCAGAACCAACAGCTGCTGTAGCCCTATCAAGAACACACACACACACACACACACACACACACACACACACACACACACCCCGCCTGGCTGGTGAGCAGTGAGGCTAACAGAAGGCCAGTACAGAGCTGGCTTTGTGAGGGCAGCAGATGTCAACGTGGGTGAGTCCCTGACTAGTGGTGCTGGCGTTGCCATGGCGTTGCCGTGACGTTGCAGTGGTGTTAGAGCACTGGTAACAAGATGTGTCAGCAAGGCTCTTGACTGATCTTTTCCCAGACTCCCATCCATGTGGGCGTGTGTCTGGAAGTCCTTATCGCCTCTCTAGAGGAGGGGGAACAGAGTGCTGGCTAAAGACCCCTTCCTCCCTGTCTGTCTCTCTCCCTAACTACCTTCCTGTCTCTCTGTCTCTCTCCCTAACTACCTTCCTGTCTCTCTGTCTCTCTCCCTAACTACCTTCCTGTCTCTCTGTCTCTCTCCCTAACTACCTTCCTGTCTCTCTGTCTCTCTCCCTAACTACCTTCCTGTCTCTCTGTCTCTCTCCCTAACTACCTTCCTGTCTCTCTGTCTCTCTCCCTAACTACCTTCCTGTCTCTCTGTCTCTCTCCCTAACTACCTTCCTGTCTCTCTGTCTCTCTCCCTAACTACCTTCCTGTCTCTCTGTCTCTCTCCCTAACTACCTTCCTGTCTCTCTGTCTCTCTCCCTAACTACTTTCCTGTCTCTCTTCCTCCCTCACTGTCGCCCCTCCTGTCTCCCTCCTGTCTCCCTCCCTCCCTCCCTCCCTCCCTCCCTCCCTCCCTCCCTCCCTCCCTCCCTCCCTCCCTCCCTCCCTCCCTCCCCTCCCTCCCTCCCTCCCTCCCTCCCTCCCTCCCTCCCTCCCTCCCTCCCTCCCTCCCTCCCTCCCTCCTGTCTCTCTCTCTCTCTCTCTCTGGTGTAGTTGGCAGTTAGTGTCAGATGAATGTACACTCCTCAGGGATTTTGGAAGGGCACATGTGTCCTTTCGGGTGACTGGATGTGCCAACTCTCCCCTGTGTATGTATAGGTATGGGGTGTGTGTGTGGGTGGGGTGTGTGTGTGTTTGACTTTGCTCGAAGAGGTGTGCACTTGTTCACTCAACTTTGGGTAGTCGCTCTAATTGGCTGAAAAGGTTAAAGAGCAAATTAAACCAACCATCTGCAGGAGGAACACACCCACCCCCCCAAATCTGAAGCGTCGAGGCCAGATCTGTGTGGAGTCCACACCAGGTGGTCCGTGTTGCACTGAGAACAGACGCCATGACACATGAACCCACGCCGACACCACCTTCTTGTCCGGCTCTCATCCTCATGGTTCTTCCTGAGAACACGTCAGAGCTCTGCTCTGTACTCTCCTGCTCCTTCTCTCTCCCGGCTCCTTTTCCTCTCCCCCCCCCAGCCTTTCTCCTCCACCTCTCCACCTCTCCCCCTCCCCCTCCCCCTCTCCTCCTACTTTACATTCTTTCAATGTTCTGGAATGTTCACTTGACTATCTGCAAAAGTTAGTGGAATTTAACATCAAAGTGTGTGTGTGTGTGTGTGTGGGCAGGGTCAACAGTGTGCCAGGCAGGCTGGCTGGCAGGGCTGGGCAGTGCCCACTGAGGATAACATCATCAACAACACTGATAGAGCAATTCCTATCCCATAATTAGCTATGGGAGTGAGTAATTACACACACAGAACACAGAGACGCAGTGTAGACACAGACAACCTACACATGGGCATTCTTACCCACAAGCGAGTAGACACAGACACACACACAGATGTAGACACAGAAACACACACAGACACAGATACACACTTACACGCTCCACACACTCACGCCCCATAATTATCCGTGCTATTATCTTATGCCTGCTGGAGTTGAGAACGGGCGTCTTCTCCGTTCCATCGGTGTGTGTGTCTGGGGGAGGGGGGGGTGGGGGGGGGGGGGGGGGGGGGGGCTCGTTGAACTGCCCTTGCATCCGTGCGTGTGTAATTGTCTGTTTTGGTGATCGCTGTAGCTAAACCTGTTCTCTGCTCCCCCCCCCCCCAGTCTGCCACGCAGAGCTGAATGCCATCATGAATAAGAACTCAGCGGATGTGAAAGGCTGCACCATGTATGTTGCTCTCTTCCCTTGCAACGAATGTGCAAAGCTCATCATACAAGCAGGTGAGCCCCCCCCCCAAACACACACACACACACACACACGCACAGACATGCACGCCCATACACTCTGACACTTCCCTGTCTGTCTTTGAAAACGGGAATTATTCGAACTGTCTTTTAATAGCCTTCGCGGTGAGTTTGAACATTGTGTGATTGTGTGTGTGTGTAGGGGTGAGGCAACTCCCCCCTGCTGTGCATCTGGTCTCAACAGGGGGTGGTGGTGGGGGGGGGGGGGGGGGGGGGGGTCAGCCGCAGCCCCATTCTAACACGCATGCTTTCCACCGACCTTCAAGACTACAGAGCCAGTTTCCTTTGTAAAGAACGCTGACATGAGAGCATTCGTTCTGTTCTTCTCTCCCCCGCTCTCCCCATCTCTCCCCATCTCTCCCCCGCTCTCCCCATCTCTCCCCCGCTCTCCCCATCTCTCCCCCGCTCTCCCCATCTCTCCCCATCTCTCCCCCGCTCTCCCCCATCTCTCCCCCGCTCTCCCCATCTCTCCCCCGCTCTCCCCATCTCTCCCCCGCTCTCTGTCCTCTCTGTTTTCTCCCTGGCTCTCTCTCTCCTACTCCCCCTCCCTCCAAAAACTTTTCCTGTTAACTTCCCACAAACCCCTGCTGTTCTCCTTAGGCGCGAGGCTTCCTGGTGTGCACAGCCGAAATGAGATCGACAAGAACATGCACGCTCATACACAGACACACACACACACATATCATCTGATCATCCTAAACACCCTCAATTTGACTTCTACTTGAACATATGCACTGACATAGTCTGTGCACACCCACTCACACACACACATACACACTGTGTAACTCCTACACACTCTCTGATCACTAGGGGGGCTTACCATGCTCGCTCCCCTCCTCTCTGCGCACAGTGGGGAGTGTGCTGCTTCTCCAGGATCCTACTTCATTAGCGCGCACACACACCACACACACACACACACACACACACACACACCACTCGCACACTTCTTCCTACCTTACACTGCTGGCAGCAGCTGAGATGAGGGCGTCATGAGGCTGTATCAGCATGCACACCTGTAAGCTGTGTGGGATCCTCACAGTGTTCCCACCTCCTCAGAACAAATGAAGAGAGTGGAAACATGCAGATCTCCAGTATCGACACTGGGAAGGCAGAGAGGGGGGGGGGGGGGGGGGGCAGAGGTGGTGGGGGGGGGGGCAGAGGGAGTGTGAGAGATGGGGAGGTATATTTCCCAAACTTCAGGGGGCGCTGTGGTCTTATCTAAAGATGGAAGCTCTTATCGCTCACCACTCAAACCTTCTTTTCCCGTTACTCCCGCCCTACTCCTGATCTAACACTCTCTCTCACTCTCTCTCTCTCTCTCTCTCTCTCTGCCTCTCTCTCTCCTTTCTCTCTCTCTCCTCTCTCCTTTTCCTCTCATATGTCCTTGGATTCTCCATGACACCAAACAATGTCTGCACTGCTTCTCAGTGTAAACCTGCTCACCCTTTTCTTTTCCCCTACTCCTTCACTTCCCCTCCTCCCCCCTCTTTAGCCTGGTATATCAAAGAAACAAACAGATGTTTTACACACACATACACACACACACACACACACAGCCGAAAACACAGCAGAACAC
This sequence comes from Neosalanx taihuensis, assembly GCA_030340665.1. Classification (NCBI taxonomy): domain Eukaryota; kingdom Metazoa; phylum Chordata; class Actinopteri; order Osmeriformes; family Salangidae; genus Neosalanx; species Neosalanx taihuensis. Next base: position 9,520,137 of record CM059301.1, read on the forward strand.
ACACACACAAACAGCAGAACACACACACAGCAGAACACACACACACACAGCAGAACACACACACACAAACAGCAGAAAACACACACACAGCAGAACACACACACACACACAGCAGAACACACACACACACACAGCAGAACACACACACAAACAGTAGAACACACACAAACAGCAGAACACACACACACAAACAGCAGAACACACACACACAGCAGGACACACACACACACACACAGCAGAACACACACACACAAACAGCAGAACACACAAACACACACACAGCAGAACACACACACACACAGCAGAACACACACACACACAAACAGCAGAACACACACACACACACACACAGCAGAACACACACACACACAGCAGAACACACACACACACACAGCAGAACACACACACACCCGCCCTGATGGGTAGGAGTCAGACTGTGAACTTCAGAGATGGTTGTACTGCTGAAATACTGAATACACACTGTGCCCCTTTTCATAGCCTAGTTACAGGGACATTCCCCCTGAGGCAAGTAGGGTGAAGTGCTTCGCCCAAGGGCACAACGTCATGTTGACACGGGCGGGTTTCCAACCGGGAACCTTCTGATTACTAGCCCGACTCTCTTACAGCTCAGCGTGTGTGCGTGTGTGTGTGTGTGTGTGTGCGCACGCATGATTCACGCTGGCATGTAGTTGGTGTTCTTGACAGAAAGGATATATCAGAAGGAGAGAGTGTACAGCACAGAGTGGACTCTTTCTGTCTCCAGCGCTTCCAAAATGGGTCTTCTTGTACTTGTCTATGATAAGACCACCACCCGCTGTACATGACCTTCACTAAGCTTGTGTGTCTGTGTGTGTGTCTGTGTGTGTGTGTGTGTGTGTGTGTGTGGACACCACCTTTAAATGATAGTCCAGCAGATAGACCAATCAAGCTGTTCTCTGTGGCCACATTGCCCCACCTGCCGATCTTGTGTGTGTGTGTGTATGGGTGTGAGTGTGTGGGTGTTGGGCATCTCATGTTTTAAAGATGATATCTAGGGGTGGCTGACTTTTAGCTCTTGGTATTAGCTGTACCTGCTGTTGTGATTTTCTCTCTCTCTCTCTCTCTCTCTCTCTCTCTCTCTCTCTCTCTCTCTCTCTCTCTCTCTCTCTCTCTCTCTCTCTCTCTCTGTCTCTGTCTCTCTCTGTCTCTCTCTCGCTGTCTCTCTCTCTCTCTCTCTCTCACACACACACACACACACACACACGTCATAGGGTTTGGTATAGGGCCCCTGCCTCAATCTCTGTGCCAGAGATAAAGAGGATGTAATCTGGTCTCCCTCCCTCTCGTTCTCTCTCCCTGCAGGTATAAGGGAGGTGATTTATCTATCAGATAAGTACCACGACAGCCCAGAGATGACAGCCTCTCGGCGCCTGCTGAACCTGGCCAACATCCTGTACAGGTGGGGTGGGGGGGGGGGGGGGGTGGGGGGGGTCAACAGGGAGAGAGGACGTTCTCTATAAATGATGGATGTAGCACAAGGCATGTCAATATGGATGAGCAAGGAGAGGGGATGAGGAACGGTGAGATGGAGAGGTGGAGGATGGAGGGACCTGGAGGAGAGGAGGGACAGAGAGAGAGGATGGAGGGACCTGGAGGAGAGGAGGGACAGAGGGGGAGGATGGAGGGACCTGGAGGAGAGGAGGGATAGAGAGAGAGGATGGAGGGACCTGGAGGAGAGGAGGGACAGAGAGAGGATGGAGGGACCTGGAGGAGAGGAAGAGAGGAGGGATAGAGAGAGAGAATGGAGGGACCTGGAGGAGGGCGCACAGAGGGAGCACAGGTGAGCCAGGCCACTTGACTGTCCTCCTTTATTCTTGACACGTCTACAGGACCAAGCCTGGTCATCGGGGGATCCCCCTCAGGGTGTGTGCGTCCACAAAGTTAGACCTGGAGTCTGAGGGAGGGACGAGAGGGAGGAGAGGGGGGAAACCAGGGTGCTAATGATCAGTCGAGGGAGGGAGGGGAAGATGTTTGGTGTTGTCCAGGGACTAAGGGAGGGGTGAAAGACAGCTGGTGTTAAGGGGGGGTGGAAGCAGATAAGCAGGTGACCGTGGTTTGTCGGAGAAGGCTAGAGATGGAAACAGTAGATGTGTGTGCGTCTTTAAACGACTCCCCTGGAATCCTTCTATTCAAAAGCAGGTTTTAGTGTGTACTGCTGCCTGGCATTCGACAGTGTGAACACACATGCACACACGCAAAATGTTCAAAGTGACGCTGAAAACCCCTTGGTCTGTCTCCAGTTGTTGAATAGAAGGACTATTCCACACAAACACACACACACCACTGTTGTGTTTTTTTCCGTCCTTTCTTCATCCACCTCCATCCCAATCTCTTTTTTTTTTCAAAGCACTAAATCAAACGATGACCCTGAAAAGTATGTGTTAGAAAACCTGGAAGTTAAAATGTGACAAAAAGATGACTTCCTTCCTTCCCTCGCCTTTCCCTCCCTCCCTCGCCTTTCCCTCCCTCCCTCCCTCCCTCCCTCCCTCCCTCCCTCCGTTTGTGTTCCAGGCAGTTCAAACCAAAGCGCAGCCAGATTGTCATTGATTTTAATACCATCAACTTCTCCAGCGCGAACACCACGGAATAAAAACACTCACCTTGGAGAGGGAGGGAGGGAGAGAGAGGGGTAGGGGAGAGAGCGAGAGAGAGCAAGGTAGGAGCAGTTGGAGACTGGGGGGAGAGAGAGAGCGAGGGGGGGGGGGAGGGGAGGAGTAGGGACAGAAAAAAGAGTTCCAGTTGCTTTCAAGCTCTTCTTCTCCAAGCTCATGTAGAGGAGATTCAAGGATACGACTTTCTTTTCAGCAGCTTTTTAAATGATTTGTTTGGATCATGTGCATGTATACGATGAACCGATAACCTACAAAAACAGAAAACCAATGTTACTGAAGATGAACGCTATTTCATAGAAGTCTCCCATAATGAGAAGGTTTAACTTGATGTAAGAGTCTGTTAGAACGTCAATGCTGTCTGTGTCCTGTAGTGCTGTCACATTGCGATGCTCATTTTATGCACCAAATAAACAGGATTCAACTGAGATTTTCGTCCCATGGGTTTAAATGAACCTCTGAGACTAATGTATGGTACGTACTCTCCTGAACAATAAGTCAAATGAATACTCCGATGACAGATTCAGATCACTTACCCAGGTCTGAGCCCCTTTTTATTTGCTATGCAAGACATACAAACAAGTAAATTCTGTGTTTGTATGTCTTGCATATCGATTAAAAATAAATTCAAATTCTGATTCTAACCGATTCAATTGATGACATGAACCACTCAGTCAAGTGAATCGTCGTACCAAGAAAACTTGGTGGTACTAAAGTAAAAAAGTCTGGCTTTGAACAAGTCCCTACAGGGGTCAGAAGTCATATTTCACGCACATCTGCTAACGGGAGGTGTGTGATGGGATGCAAGTCGCTTGAGGAAACAGGTGACATTTAATCAGTTACAACTCCACACAGGTGCTGTGTGTGCCTCCCCAGCCAATTCTGACTGCAGCGGTCTGATAATAATGCCTCAGACAGCTCTTCAACAGCCACTAAGCCCAGAGACGCTGTCCGTCTCGCTGGAGAAGAACATAGAAGTGACCCAGCGTGTCTCGGGTATGAAATTGAATTATGCAAATCAGACAAAATGCTTTGCTGGCAGTGCGACGTCAGGGGAGCGTTTGTGCCAAATGTTTTGCATGGTGGGTTTATGTGCTGCAGGTTAGTTTATATTATGTTTCCACCCAGCAGACTTCCAGTGGTGTTTATTCTGTGCTGAAATAAAGGATGATGAGCGCATTATGTTGATTCACCTCTGAGCTCTGCTCTCTCTGCCTTGTCATGTTCCTCGCCTCCATTTGCTTCCTCTCTCCGTTACCCCGTCCCCTTCATCCGATCTACATTCCACTATTTCTATTTCTCTCGTTCATCCACTCATCTACTCCAGCCTCCAATCCTCGTGTCTCTGTCACCCCTCCTCCCCACCCTATTTTCTTCCCTCTCTCTCCTCCTCCTTCCCCTCTCCTCGTCTCCTTCCCCTCTCCCTCCTCCTCGTCCCCTTCCCCTCTCCTCCTCCTCGTCCCCTTCCCCTCTCGCTCCTCCCCTCCCCTCTCCTCCTCCTCGTCCCCTTCCCCTCCGCTCCTCCAGCTCCTCCTCTCCCTCATGTCTGGCTCTGCTCTGTAAGCGGCTTGTGACAGGAAGTCCTGGAGCCAGGAAGGAGGTGACATCAGCATTAGTTTTAGAGGTCATATGGTCCTCCAGGGTTAGGGGTCAGAGGTTGTCGCTGTAACAGGGTTCTGTGTTGGCTGTCTATTGGTGTGCATGTGTGTGTTGGTAGGCCTGTAGGGGGTTGTGGCAGACACGCATTTCCACACATTTTTTGTGTGTGTTGCATAGCCTTGTATGTATTCAGTGAGGTTTGAGCGTATTACAATACAAACACACACACACACACACACACACACACACACACACACACAGGTCCTGTAAACCTGGTTTAAGAGGATTTTAGGGACAGGTTGTACAGGACCCAGATGCCTCCTCTGCACAGCAACAACACGTGTCTCTGTTTATGTGCCCTGAAAGCTTATAAAAACCATGTGGTGTGGCGCTCACACACTTGGTGAATCCATACTGCTGGATCATCTAACTCAGTGAACGTGTGTGTGTGTGTGTGTGTGTGTATGCCTTCGTCACACACACACAAGTCCGGGCTCAGAAACCTTGTTCCAGTATCTTTATTGTTTTAATTGATCTCTGTGGGTCATTAACATCTTGAGGGATCTGATCCCATTAGCATCTGCTGGAGATTCAAACACTGGAAATTGCACTTTTATTAGCATTCTAGAAACAGCCATGTTGATATAAAAACATTACGGGGATGTGACCTGCAGAAGATGACCATAGAAAAGATGACAGAGAAAACCATAAGAATGCATTATAGGCGCTTTCTGTGCCATCATTATATAGCAGACAGACTCATAAATTGAACACATTCACATTTTGAGATGACCTAGATGGGTTTCAAGAGAAAGGAAAAAGGTTCAAGAAAATACTAGTTTCTCTTAAAAGTAAAAAAAAAAGAAAAGAAAAAGGTATCGATGAAAATATAAAACGTAACAATGAATTTTTCATCGACAATGAAAATTTCCCAAACACCATATGCTGATTTTTCGTTCACTTCTATTAAATCCAGATTAAAAAGGGAAAAAAATGAAATAATTACGAAAGAAAAATTGCCTTTTCAGCTGTCAATAATTTTTTGGAACAAATACAATCAGTTTCATAAAGTTTTTACACAATGGAGAGTCAGAACTATAAAGCCTGAAATGTTGCGTCACTGTGATGTTGCTGTTCAAAGATAACCTTCCTCTAGGGAAAGGTCATGTCACATGAAAAGTAACCTCTCGATCTTTTAAACAGCAGGATTTTTTATGTAGGATGTGTACAAAAGAGAACAGACTAGTTGTGTTTCTTCTCCAGTACTCTGTGTGTGTGTGTGTGTTTCAGTGCCTCAGGCCAGGACAATAGGAACTAAAAACATTCAGAGCTACTCTCTGTTACTTCATCCTCATCCTCACTGAGCACTTAGGGTCAGTGAACATTCCCTTCAACACAGACCCCAAACACGCGCTGGCATTCTCTTGCATGACCTCTCTCTCCCCCCCCACCCATTTTCTGTCCATCCCTCTCCTCCTTCTCTCCCGCATGTCACTCTCTCATCCCAGTCCTACCCCTGTGCCAACCCTCGTTACTGACCTGTGTGATCACATTGTAGTTGCTTGTGTTTTTGTGGCAGCATCTTCAGTTGGAGGTCAGGTTTGAGGGGGTGGGAAGGGAGTGACTGGAATGTTTGTGGCTGTAGCCGACAATGAAGTCATTTCGATGTACTTTGGTGTTACCACAGATGTCAGAGCCTTGTTCCTAAATGATGCTTCTGTGACTATGATTCCAGTGCTTCTGGTATTGCTAGAGGGTTATCTGGTTAGGTTTGATTGGTCATGTCTGGCTTCGGTTAACCAGCATACGTCAGTGAAAGGACGATGCCAGAGTCAGAGAATAAAATAACAAGTGTCAGATATATACGAACAGAAGGAGGGGAGGTATGTAGAAAGAGAGAGGCTTTGTAGTAAAGAGAAGCTTTATAGTTGGCGTGAAATTCCGGGTTAAGAATACAGCATACAGCAGTTACCAAAGTTCTAGAATATTCCTCTAGCGCTCTATATGATATATGGTTGGAAAATGTAGGTTGGTCTAATAAGCACCCTTAACTGCAAAGGTGATCACGAGGACTTGACCGGTAGTACAAAGCACAACCAGAACACAGCAATACAACTCAGTTGACAGTAGGCTAGCATCAGAAAACTGGAGGATTTGAACCCCAGGTTCTCTTTTCATAAAGGCCAAGCATCTACCAGCAGACCAAGAGGACACCACCATGGTCCAAGGGTCTTAAACAAGGATAAAACCAGCTCCACCACATCATCTAATACAACATGATTCTGCATGGCTGACATCAATCACTTAAAACAGACACTTGACTATTTAATACAGAAGTGTCAAAACAAACCAAAAAATTGTAGTCGGTCAAATATAATCTATCCGAATAAGAAAATTACACTTTAAACTACAGGAATAATTTCAAAAGCCGAAATTGTTGGTACGGATTTGTTTCTGTTATTTAAGACGCATTTCTATACATTTAAACAAGAGAAAGTATTCAAATCTTATCAAGAGTATAAACAGTGACGCACAACCAGGAAAAAAATCTTCATATTTTTTTTCACGATTTTATTTTTAATGTATAAACACTGTACATAAATTACTTTCTCTGAGACTAATATTGATGAAAGGATAAGTGGAATTTTTTTTATCCCCCAAAAAATATCCATAAACATACTCTCAAGCCTCATCATTACCTTCAAAAGATTGCTTGGACTATGATTCCTTTCCATTAGCTTGATTTCTCCTTTAAATGAGCATTTTCCAAAGTCTTCATGTACACACAAACACACACACACATACACACACTCGTTGACACCAGCTCCCCCCTCCATCTGCCATTCACACGGTCACTGATTGTAACATTGTTCTAAATTGTTTAAGTCACTGTTTGGCAGCATTCCTTTAAGGTCTTCCGCTGTCAAAGATACCGGTGGTACCGTCCCTTTAAGATCTTCAGCAGTCAGTCACCGGGGGTGCTGTCCCTTTAAGATCTTCAGCAGTCAGTCACCGGGGGTGCTGTCCCTTTAAGATCTTCAGCAGTCAGTCACTGGGGGTGCTGTCCCTTTAAGATCTTCAGCAGTCAGTCACCGAGGGTGCTGTCCCTTTAAGATCTTCAGCAGTCAGTCACCGGGGGTGCTGTCCCTTTAAGATCTTCAGCAGTCAGTCACCGGGGGTGCTGTCCCTTTAAGATCTTCAGCAGTCAGTCACCAGGGGTGCTGTCCCTTTAAGATCTTCAGCAGTCAGTCACCAGGGGTGCTGTCCCTTCAAGATCTTCAGCAGTCAGTCATTGGGGTGCTGTCCATTTAAGATCTTTGGCAGTCAGTCACTGGGGGTGCTGTCCCTTTAAGATCTTCAGCAGTCAGTCATTGGGGTGCTGTCCATTTAAGATCTTATACTGTAAAAGGTACAGTTCCTCAGACCATGCCTTTTCTCTGACTGTCTGACACTCAGGCCACGCCTCCTCCCTGACTGCTCCCGTTTGCCGTGAAAACACAAGTTCTACTGCAAGCAAGACTAGCACAATCCTTTTGACTATAAGCAAAATCATAGGTCAGATATTCAGGAGGACCAATCAGATTATAGACATTAGTCTCCACAATCCAGACAGGTGAAGTGGTGTAACGTACATGAATGTAAACAAAAAAAAATGTCTTCCTTTTTTCGAACGTTTTTCTGAAGCAAATTCAGGAAGTTTTATATATAGATATATATATATATATAAAAAACAACCCCCAAAAAAACATTTTTTATTTTAATTCCTTTCACAAAGCAGAGTTTCGACTCTCTCAGAGTGCTCAGTTCCATTCAACGCTGTATTGAGCCAGGAAAACACATCAGAGAGCTCCTCCTCCAAGTAGAGTGGGTCTGACTCCGCCTCCTCGGACGGAGGGTAAGTTTAGCATATTTCTACATTTCACTTTGTGACAGCTAGATAGGGCTAAACGCAGCGCTAGCCTAGGACTTGCCCGTTCCAGAGTTAAAAAGAAGGGGTAGCCAGGCAGGGAGTCAGGGGCAGAAGAAAAAGGAGAGGGAGGGACTATAAGGGAGGGCAGTCTCTTTGGCGGCCATTTTTGTATGTCCAGTTGTAGTCCCAGCAGCCAGTGTGGTTACCTCTTGCCGATCTCGCTCTGCCTAAGGAACTGGATGTTGTTGGCGCTGTCGGCCAGCTCGGGGTACTGTTCTATGGACAGAACGTAGTAGCCGTCGTACCCCAGAACCTTCCCTCCGCTCAGCAGCTGCCTCTTCTCCCCCTCCGTCCACAGCCTCACCCCTTCCTCTCCCTCCCTCACGCGCTGCTGCTCGCGGGCCCAGGAGCTCCCCAGCGCCCTCTGCCGGGCCTGCTCCAGAACGCGGGCCTTCTCCTCGTCCAGGGTCATGCCGTAGCGCACGTGCAGAGCCAGCGAGCCGAACTGCAGCTCCACGTCGGCGAAGCGCCGCGTGCGTCCGTTGACCACCGTGGTGGACTGGGACACGGTGACGTTCACGCCGTTCTCCAGGGACTTCTTCCCAGAAGTGAGCCGCAGCGCGCCGAGGTCGGTTTCCGGAAGGCTGGTCTTGATGAAGTAGTGCGTGTCGCGTCCTTCCACCGTGAAATGTAGATCCTCCAGGTAGAAGGCGTTGTTGAGGACCGCTGCCACCTTGATGCAGTCCTCGTTGGCGATGTTCAGGGCGTTGGTGATGACCCGGCCCTGGGTGACGGCCAGCATCACGCCCTTGCCGATGAGAGAGCGGACGGTAGCGAACCACAGCCAGGGTTTGTCCCGGTCCGCCCTGCGCCGGCTCAGCTGGATCTCAGGCATGCGTTCAAACGACAGGAAGGCCTTTGCCTGGCGTGTCACTTCCTGTTGTACCCCGGAGATGGACTGCCGGGAGAGAACATAAGGGTTTACAAACTATCAACATGTTACACTAAAGCCCTGCGCTGATTGTAGATTTAAAACAGTTGTGACGATTCTTGACTCCCACACACACACACACGCGCACACCCCTGGTCAGCCTGGCCAGAGGCGGAGGGATACGTACGGGCAGGTCGTCCCACAGCTGGCTCTTCTTCATTTCCAGCGAGGGCTGCGTCAGGTCAAACTTGGGGATGGGGAACCCTGGGATAGCATTGTGAAGGTGGAACCCAAATGTCACCAGCCAGATGTTGATGTCTGTCACCGTGGCAACGCAGCAAAAAAGAGAGAGAGGGGGGGGGGATGGAGAGCATCGGTATGCTGTCTGTTTCATATGGTGTGTCTTGTATGTGACTGGTTAAAGTGTGTACCAATGTGCATACGTGCGTATCTCTGCTGCTCACCTGTGACATACTCTTTCACCTGGTGCACTTTGCTGACGGGGTTGTTGTTCCTGAACATGTACAGGTTGAACGGCTGGGGGTCGCGACCTACGCGGGTCCAGGTGCTGATGTCAGGAGTGGTCCAGCGCCCGGCGGGGATGTCGTAGTCACGGTCACCAAAGTGGAGCAGGCGTGTCAAGGGGTCGTACAGGCCGCCGTGGAAACCGATGACCAGGACAAAGTCAGGGTTGGAGTCGAAGTAGACCTCGCCGTAGGCTGTGTACTGGACCTGCAGAGGGGGGGCAGATGGTTCGATGAAACACACGTGATATCACCTTCACCTTCCCTTTACACACACACACACACACGCACTCAAACACACTCACACACACACGATGGCTTACCTGTTTAATCAGCAGTCCGTTGCTGCTGAACACGGCCAGAGGAGTCCCGGTGTTGTCGCAGGCGATGTAGAACTCCTCCCCGCTGCTGATCTCCATGGCGAACAGATGCCCCTGCAGGTCGTAGTAGAGCGAGGTGATCTCCGAGGACGAGTGGTTGTAGACGTGCGTGATCCGGGTGGGGTAGTTCAGGTCTGCATAGAAGAACTGCAGGTGCTGCCCCAGGCTGGTTCTGGAGGCCACCCTGCGGCCCAGCCCGTCGTAGCGGTACTGGATGGTCCAGCTGTTGCCCTTGCTGTAAACGCGCTCCAGTAGCCCTGGTGCCAGAACACAGCCGGAGGGAAGCGTCACATGGTTAGACTGGAGGGAGGACTGATCCCTACCTAAAGTGGATGATTGACAGCTTTTTACAGATGACTTGACGACTGACTGACTGGCTGACTACATACGTGTCCCACACACTCACTGTACCCCTGCATTGGCCCTCCCTGACAACCAAGACAGCCAAGTACCTTTAGAGTTGTACTCAAAGATCTCTGCCCCGCGTTGCCGTAGGAACCCGTCCTCGTCCAGCCGGTACTGCACGTCCCCGAGGCGCGTGATGCGGTCACGCAGGTCGTAGCGAAGCGGCGTGAGCCTGGCGGAGTTCCCAGGGTTCAGCAGGTGCAGGTTACCGTTCAGGTCGTAATTGTACCTTTGGGGTCAAGGGTCAGGTTTCATTACTTGAATAACTTTACATAATAAGATTTCATTTTGAATACTAGTACCACTACTAGAACAAATATTAATTCTACTAGTACATTTACATTTATTCATTTAGCAGACGCTCTTATCCAGAGCGACTTACAGCACATACAGGGTCAACCTGGGACAAGTAGGGAGAAGTGCCTTGCCACACAACATCATGTAGCCACAGCCGGGAATCAAACTCACAACCTTCCGATCATGAGCCCAACACCTTAACCCGCTGAGCCACCTGACTCCCACTAGTAGAGGTAGTGCTAGTACTGAATGAAACAGCGTCCAGTCCTCCATACCTCCACATCATCTTCTCGTTGAGCGACACGGTCTGCAGCTGGCCGTCTACATCGTACTCGTAGCCGTACTTGGTGGTGTTGGCAAACGGCCCGATCTTGATCTCCCTCTTGGTGACCCGGCCCATGTTGTCGTACTGGATGGTGATCCAGTACATGAGGGATCTGAAGATCTCGTACTGGATCTCTTTGATCCTGCCGTGGACGTCAAAGTGCTTGGTGTAGGTCATGACTGCGGTGGAGATGATCTGGTTGATGTCGTAGTAGATCACGCCGAACTTGCCGAACTGCTCGACCTTCCCCGAGATGTCGTCGAATTGGTAGAGGTCGATGGGGAGGGGGGTCTCATTGATGACCGCCTGCATACTGGTCACACGGAAGCTGGCAAAACCATAAGAATGATTGGTAACTGTGATTAATGACACTTGTTAAAGTTTACTTAAAAAATATTTTGCAAAACACTTAAGCAAGGCAAGGCAAACAAAGTTTCCTTATTGGAATTTAAGAGACAGTCTAGACCAGTGGTGTCAAAACTCGTGCCATCGAGTTCCTCTACTTAGTGAAATCAGCTGAAGTAGTGCTTGGCTGAATTGAAAACCTTGCACCCTCTTGGCCCACGAGTTTGGACACTGATGGTCAAGACGTGTTCAGCAGACGTGTGAGGGGGCCACAGGCACCTGTTGTCGTATGTGTAGTCGAAGCGAGCGTTGACCATCCCGTCCTCGCTGAAGCGGAAGATCTGCCTGTCCACCAGCGGGCCGATCTGCCGGTAGCGGATGGAGCAGATGAACCCTTCGCTCTGCAGGTTGACCGTCTTCAGGACGCCCGCCGTCTCGTCGTAGGTGAAGCTGACCCTCGTGGAGTCGTACAGGATCTCCGCCAGCTTGTTCTGCCGCCGGTACTTGTAGAGGATCCTGCGGCCGGTGCCCAGATGAGCCACGCGGAGCAGCTGCCCGTCCTCGCTGCACATTAGATTACGCGAGACGACATTAAATTACTCCGGATTAGATTAGGTTACACTTCACTCTGTAAACGCAAAGTGGCGGGGATCTGTTTAGCATAATGGGCATTATGGGAGCAGGAGCCTCCTCTGGGGGGGGGGGGGGGGGGAGCGTACCTGTAGTCCACGGTGACGGAGGCGTTGCTCTCCGGGGGGTGGTAGATGTTCCGGTAGTAGCCCACGGAGCGGATGGTGTGCATGGTGTGGCGCGCCACGCTGGGCATGGTGACGGCAGACAGCCTGTCCTGCATGTCGTAGTCAAAGATGTACTGTCTCTGGCTGTGGAGGAGCAGGACCATGGACTGGATACCAGGACATGTATGAGAGAGAGACAGAGAGAGAGAGACAGACATAGACAAAGACAGAGAGAGACAGAGAGACAGACACACAGATAGAGAAGGAAGAGAGGGAACGTGAGGGTCATAGTAGATGGGTTGGATGGGGGGGGGGGGGGGGTAAGGAAGCATGAAAGAAACCACAGCAATGGGAGATGATGGAGAAGGAGAGAGGACGGGGATGAAAGACAAAAGAGCGAGGGGAGAAGAGAAAGTGAGGAAGGGGAGAGAAAACAGGAGAAAAATTCATCTCTGTAATGAGTGTTGCTAAGCGGGGAACACAGTAGGCAGGCTGCAGGTATTAACATCCAATCTCCTTTTTTAATTGAGTTATCCTTGACCCTTTGGAGTCCCTCGTTCACACACACAGCCTTTTGCTGTGTTAATGCTTAAGTGCTTTGCAATTAGCGTCTGCTAGCCTTTCATGACTAGCCCCAGCCTCTACCCCAGTCCCAGCCTCTTCTGTACGTCAGCCCCAGCCTCTACCTCAGCCCCATCCTCAAGCCCTACTTATCCAATCAGCCAGGCTTCAGTGGATGTGGCAATCACTTAGACACACAGTAGGGAGGGCGCACATTAGCACCTGAGAAAGGCTAGGGGGAGGGAGGGGGGGGGAGGAGTGAGAGCGGGAGAGGGGGGAGGGAGGAGGACCGTCGAACACACCTGAGGAAAAGAGGAGGTGTGTGCGTGCGCACGTGCATGTGTGTTGCCGAGAGTTGCGGTTTGAGCGACAACATCGGCGCCTGACATGTGGAGGAGAATTCTGGGGAACGCTGAATATTTCAACAGGGAAGAGAAGGGGTGGGCTTGGGGGGGTGAGAGAAAGAGCGAGGAGGTGTGTGTTCTGTTCGTGTACTAGACAAAGTCTCACGTAGATACCCCAGGCATGTCACTACACTTCCATCCTGCCTTCAGTCTAAAACACCTTCACTCAGCATCTCAGGGGACACAGTTCACCAGACCGCTTCTACATGCAGGAGATGTGAGGGAGGGAGGGGGAGAAAGAGGGATATAGAAGGAGGGAGAAAGGGAGGGAGGGAAAGAGAGAGTGTGTGTGTGTTGCCTCTGCAAGGCTTCCTAGGGTATGAACTGGAGTAGGTGGGCATTTCATTGTTGTAAACCTCTCCCTCCACAGCCCTCCCTCCTCTCCCCATCTCTGGTCACAATAAACACACAGGCTTGGCAGGTACACAGGGACATGAAATTCATGTAAATGTTACACAAAGTTTCAGCTGTCAGAAACCTAATATTCCACTGGGGGACGACAGCACAGAGGGGATTTGCTTTCATGTTTATATCCTTTACTTTGGTTGTGTTGTTACTGTGTGTGTGGTGTGTGTGTGTGTGTGTGGTGTGTGTGTGTGTGTGTGTGTGTGGGGGGGGTGTGGGAGACAATATAAGGAGATCAGAACTTCTTTCTAGAGGGACAAAGGGGGTTTCTAGTCAGCACAAAGGGATCTCAGGTATATGTCTCTCTTCCTCCTCCTCCTCTTCCTCCCTGACCTCCAGTGTTTTCTGACTAAGTCCTTCGCTCGCTCTTTCTGTCCGCTGCAGACTCGTTCTCTGTTTCACCTTCTTCTTCTCTCCTCCGTGGCCACTGAGCCGGGATTCAATCTCCCAGAGTGGCTCTAGTTCCTTCCTCAATAACCCTGCTACAGCCTTAAACCTGGTCCCTCAGGACACACACACATACACACACTTTCTGTGTAGTAACATCTACAAACGATGTCTGTGTTGTCCCCTCCCTCCCTCTCTCTCTTCTTAAGGGAATAGGGGTCTCTTTAATGTGGTCTGTGTGTTGTCTTGTATATCTCCAAATATCACTCTGACACTTACAGCTTTCAGGGGGACCAGTGTGTGTGTGTGTGTGTGTGTGTGTGTGTGTGTGTGTGTTTATGGCAACAACCAAAAAAGTGAGGTATTTTCATCAAACCTTCTCTTAATGCTGAGAGTCTGTGTCCTATGTGTCTACATCTCCTCACCTTATCCAGGTAAGTGTAGCTCCAGGTTTTCCCATCAGCAAACACTCGAGAGAGGATGCGCCCCTGGCTGTCGTACTCCACCCTCTCTGTGGTGGGACCTCTCTGGAGGCCTGTAACCTGGCCCGAACTAAAACATCACAGAGAGAGAGAGAGAGAGAGAGAGAGAGAGAGAGAGAGAAAAAAAGACAGAGAGAGAGACAGAGAGAGTGTGTGAGAGAGAGAGACAGAGAGAGAGACAGAGAGAGAGAGAGAAAGACAGAAAGAGAGAGAAAGAGTGTGAGAGACCCAAGCAGGTCTAAAATGTGTTGATTCAAAAACCCAACATCCCCAGGGTTGCAGTCCCCCACCTGACCCCTGACCCAGGACCTACCTGGAGTAGGTGAGGTTGACTGACAGCAGTTTGCTGCTTGGCACCCACAGTGTGGGGTGACCTTGCGTGTCGTAGACGATCTTCAGCAGGAACTTCCTGTGGTCGTCGTAGATCTTCTCCGTGCGCAGCGAGCGGTCGTAGTCCACCGATAACAGGTTGCGTCCGTTCACCTGGGAAACAAACCGACACGCCATGAGTCGACAAATCCAAAAAACATGTCAGCTGGAGAGAAGCCCCGCCCCCGCCTCCCCCCTGCAGGCTCCTCCTCCTCCTCTCGTACCCGCAGCTTGCGTCCAAACACGATGACCTTCCCGCGGGTCTGCTCCTTCCGGAAGCGCCACTCCACCAGGTTCTGGCCGTTCTCCCCCGGCAGCGTCATGTTGCGCCGGGCCACCGTGGGGTTGGCCGCCCCCGCCAGGATGTGCGGCTCCGTCTGGTAGTGGGTGTCCATGCCGTTGGCGTAGATGACCCTCAGGGAGCTGTCGTAGCCCACCTGGTAGCTGTTACGAAGCTGGTCTGGAGCCAGGAGGACAGACGGAAGGAGAGGGTGGTGGGAGGCAAGGGAGGAGCGGGGGGGAGAGGAGGTGGGAGGGAGAACAAGGGAGGGAGAGATGGTTGTGATGGTAGAGGTGGGATGGAGAGTGGTGAGGGAGGAGAGAGGGGAATGTGAGGTTCTCGCTGTCTGAAATGCGAAGGGTTCTGTAGGAGTTCTGTAAGGATTATTGATGGAAGCGTGGCTTCAGGGAGTGACTGTTCTGTTCTACACACTCTGGATTGTATCCTTCTCTCCCAGTCTGCCCATTTGTCTGTTACGCCCCCCTCTCCCTCTGCCTCTCCTTTCTCTCGCCTCTCTCTCTCCTTACCCCTCACTCTCCCTCTCCTTTCTCTCTTTCTCTCTCCTTACCCCCCTCTCTCCCTTAACCTCCTCACTCCTCTCCCTCCCTCCTCTCTCACTGTAGATGTCAGTACTTAACAGTTGTAATATTGAAGTGTATTGATTCTTCAGGCCTTCACTCCCAGTGAGCTGCTCAATTATAAACAAGCTGATCACATCAGTGACCAGCTGCAACAGTCATTAACTCACTTCACGTGAGTGTGTGTGTGCGGTTAATCAAGGGTCCATAGCCTTTCAATGGCATCATAAACCTTCTGGAGCAGCAGGTATGGATACACATCACACACACACACACACACACACACACACACACACACACACACACACACACACACACACACACACACACACACACACACACACACACACACACACACACACACACACACACACACACACACACACACACACACACACACACACACACACACACACACACACACACACACACACAGTGTCTCACCCTGGACCAGAGTGTAGAAGGAGTCTACGGAGGAAAGGTTGGTGGTGATGCTGACATCCTCGTCTCGCCCGGACGTTTCTATGTCAACCGTGATGGCACCCGCCATGTCGCCATGGAGATTGGTCACCACCCCCGTGGGGAAGGTCACGTTGGTCAGCCGACCCTCGCTGTCATAACTGAGGGGGGGGGACGACAGGAAGTGATAGAGGTTCAGTGAGAATGAGGAGCGAAGACGTTAGGATAAGACAGAGAGGAAGGGACGGGGGGGGGGGGGGGGGTGTTGGAATATAGAAACAGGAAATGACAAGGGACATGTCTGCATATTCTACTGCTGCCTCCCGCTCCTTCAGCAGTGGGGAAGTGCGAGTGTGGTCTCGTCTAACTGGCTCATTCATTCCTCTCCTTCTCAAATTGCTTCTCGCAGAGATGGCCATTAAATCAAAATGTTTTACATTGGTAATTTCAAGCTCAGATAAACAGTAGGATGACAATTGCAGCTTTATCCAAACACTAACCAACTATCATATAGGCACACTTACCATCACCCGGGGAGGTGTGTACACACACACACACACACACACACACACACACACACATAACAAACGCACCATCAATCAAGCGATACTCACTCGTAGAAGGTGGTCCATCCTATCTGGATGCTCTTGGTTGCCAGGAGGCCGCTGTTGCCATGGTAGGTGAACAGCACTAGCTCTTGACCCTGCGTCGTCATGGTTTTCAGACCCCCGTTGGTCCCAATGGTCAGCCAGATCACCTGGTTGTCGGGGGCGACCACCCTCACCGGCATGCGGTTGGGGTCTCGGCGAATCCTCAGGGTGTTGCCGCTGCTGTCCGTCACCGCGGTGACGTCCTCCTCGTTGCTGTAGCTGAAGCGTCGATTGATCAAAGTTAAACACGCGCTCACAGTTCAGAAAGTCACGCCGTACAATCACAAGATTTTAAAGGATCTTCAAAAACATTTCAGAATCTGAATTCAGATTTGGATATGTGTTGGCATTAGTATATTCATTTACATTTATTCATTTAGCAGAGGCTTTTACCCAAAGCGACTTACAGTAAGTACAGGGACATTTTTCCCTGAGGCAAGTAGGGTGAAGTGCCTTGCCCAAGGACACAACATCATGTAGCCACAGCCGGGGCTCGATCTCACAACCTTCCGATCATGAGGCCAATGCCTTAACCATTGAGCCATCTGACCCCCTATATTCAGTGTTTGGATGCTAACAGTGTTCAGTAGGACTGGACGCAGGTTCGAGCAGCACCTGAAGTTGTACTTGTAGTCTCCCGTGACGAGTGACAGCGTGTACTGGTGCGTCCCGTTGGCATCGAACACGTACAGCTCCTGGGAGGCTGGGGACGCCACCTCCAGCCACCCGGGCCCAGAGCTGGGGGACAGGGAGGCGGGCGGGGGCTGGTTCCTCCGCACGGCTCGGATGCGGATGTTTCCCAGGTCGGCCACGTAGAGCGTCCCGTCCGGGGAGACGACCAGCGAGGAAGGGGAGTTGAGGCGAGCGTCTTTGGCGTAGCCGTCCCCCGTCTGGTAGCAGTCGCAGTTGGCATCGTTCTTGCAGTCGCATTCGGAGAGGGCCCCGGCCAGGTGGGTGATCTCCCCGTCAGTGGACACCTGAGAGGACCGGGAGGGGGGGGGGGGGGAGGGGGGCACAGACACAGAACCAAGAGGTGAGGATGGAGGTCCCACACCACAGGAGAACTCCAGGAGGAAGTAGGATGACCTCAGATCCCCTGATGACCTCTCTGACCCCTAACCCCTTGACCCCCCGCCTACCTGTCGGATGCGGTGGATCTTCTTGTCGTCCGTCTCGGCGATGTAGAGCATGCCGCTGTAGGACAGAGCGATGGCTGTGGCTCCCTCCAGCATGGTCTGGCTGGCCCTCTTGCCCAGGGTGTACTCGATCCCGGGCACCTGGCAGTGCATGGGGCGGCCGGCCACGATGCGCACCTGGGGAGGGGAACACACTCTGGGTCCAGGAACAACCAACAGTGATATCACGGATAGGAGTCGTGTGGTGCAGTCGTTTACAGTGTGGGGTTGATAATCAGAAGGTCCCTGGTTCAAACCCCAGCTGTGTCAACATGACGTTCATTACTGAAGTACCACTTACTTTATGAATTATTTTACATGACTAATTACTTGACATTACTAATGACTTTACATGACTTAGAGTGGGATGTGTGCTGGGGTACCTGTCTGTTCTCAGTGATCTGCAACACCACATTGTTGTCCAGGACGTAGATGGAGTTATCCATGGGATTGATGGCCAGGTCTGTGGGCCACTCCAGACGCACCTGTGGAGCGGTGGAACACATTAGAACACAGCTGAACACAGAGGACCACACACACACAGTTCAGCAGGGGAGAAACAGTGTTAGGAGGTCTGTAGATTGAGGACGAACCGTGTTTGGACGACTAGACTGAGAAGAAACAGTGTTTGGAGGTCTAGACTAAGAAACAGTGTTTGGAGGTCTAGACTAAGAAACAGTGTTTGGAGGTCTGCAGACTGAGGAAAAACAATGGTTGGACGTCTAGACTGAGAAGAAACAGTGTTTGGAGGTCTAGACTAAGAAACAGTGTTTGGAGGTCTAGACTAAGAAACAGTGTTTGGAGGTCTGTAGACTGAGGAGGAACCGAATGTGGAGGAGGATCACCCAGCCTGACCCCGGAGATCAAGTATTACAAAAGAATCTGAAGAGGAGGATGGCGTAAGAGGATGAGGAGGTGGACTATTAAAAGGTAATGGCCGTAAAAGCAGCTTCAACACCTCAATTATACATTCTGAAGTGGCACTCTGGGTAGCAGTGCCAAGTGTGTGTGAGTGTGTGTGCGTGTGTGCGAGAGAGGGAGAATTTGGGGAGTGATATTCCACTCACAGTAGTGGAACATTAACCTGAGGTCACAGACAGGGTCCTGAACATTCAGAACACCCTGCACACTTGATTTTAAACCAGGGAGGAGAGGGGGGGGGGGTTCTTTCATTCAACTTTCCACTGACTAAAACTTTGAGGTTGAGTGACTGTAGCGTGAGGTAGCTCTCCTGAACAAAGAGAGACCAGAGTAGTAGAGTCAGGTGGCTAGTAATTAGAAGGTTGCTGGTTCGTTTCCCGGCCTTTCCAAACGACGTTGTGTCCTTGGGCAAGGCACTTCACCCTGATTGCCTCAGGGGGGAATGTCCCTGTACTTGCTGTAAGTCGCTCTGGATAAGAGCGTCTGCTAAATGACTCAGTGTAAATGTAGCAGTGTGTTGGCGTGGCAGCCAGTCACCTTGGGGAGAAAACAGTGTGGAGAGACCACACAGGGGTGTGCCTTCTCTGGCTGGGAATGTTAATGATCCCTGTGACATGGCTGTCTCTTTGTCACTGCTCCTGTAACGCTGGAGACACACTGCACAGCCTGCACAGACACTGCACTGCACAGACACCTTCCACACACCCCTGGGTGAGGCAGGATCTCTAGTTTCCCTACAATCTCTCTTTAGTCTTCCCAACCTCACTTCCCTCCCTCCCTCCCTCCCTCCCTCCCTCCCTCCCTCCCTCCCTCCCTCCCTCCCTCCGGATGTGCTCTCTCTCACTCTTGACTGTGATAGTGGAAGAGGAGGACAGACAGAGGAGAACTGGGATTCGGGCCAGGGAAGAAAGGCTGTGTGGGTAAGAGAGGGGAGGAGAGGACGGTCTAGTGTCCCCGGGGAGGGGGTGGAAAGCCTGCACAGCCGAGGGGGGGGATGGCCAAGTGTAGAAGCGGTCTGCCGAGGTCACAGTCACACACACAACACACACACAGACACACCAGCTCAGAGAGTTGCCCACTAGCAAATAAACAGATGAACAGATGCACGGGCAAAGACACACATGGTGGATGAGGCAGACACAAGGGAATAGAGATGGAAAAGCAGTCCTGCTGATTATACAGCAGGGTTTACATCTCATCAGTGTGTAGCCTGCAGACCCACAGGGGGACAGACAGGTACAGACAGGCAGGCAGACAGGGAGGGAGACAGACAGGTAATCTGGGCTCAAACTGTAAGCTGCCTGTACAGCTGACAGCAACATTGTCTGATAGGTTGATCCTTCAGAGCTACTGTCTGACACCTCCAATAGCACGCTCACAATTGTGATTGACATATCTCATTTCCTGATAATCCTCCAATCATCATTCTGCGTGGGGACGAGAGAAAAGGAAACTCTTGACAGACCTCAACAAAGAGAGAGAGACCGGGAGATGCCATCACCACACCACAAAGGCACTTGATTCGTCTCAGTCCGTCCTTACAGTGTGGGCCTAAATGGCTTCACTGACAAAGTCACATCAAGGACACCTCAGCGTGTTAGACAGGGTCTGCCGGGGGCTGGAGCCTGGGTGCCAGGGTGTAGCTGGGACCAGAGGGGCGGGGGAAGAGAGGGGTGGGGGGTGCAGGGGGGAGGCAGGTGAAGCTGTGTGTGTTCATCATTAGGGGGCGCAAGTGCTCTGTAGTCTGCTGGACTGGGGAGGTGTAGGCCACTGTCAAAGTTGTGTGTGCTGCACCTGTGTGTGTGTTGTACTTGTGTGTGTTGTACCTATGTGTGTGTGGTACCTGTGTGTGTGTGTGCTGCAGCTGTGTGTGTGTGTGTTCTGCACCTGTGTGTGTACAGGTGTGGTACCTGTGTGTGTTGTACCTGTGTGTGTGTGTGCAGGTGTGGTACCTGTGTATGTTGTACCTGTGTGTGTGTGTGTGTGTATGCAGGTGTGGTACCTGTGTATGTTGTACCTGTGTGTGTGTGTTCTGCACCTGTGTGTGTGTGTGTTCTGCACCTGTGTGTGTGTGTGTGTGCAGGTGTGGCACCTGTGTATGTTGTACCTGTGTGTGTGTGTTCTGCACCTGTGTGTGTGTGTGTTCTGCACCTGTGTGTGTGTTTGCAGGTGTGGTACCTGTGTATGTTGTACCTGTGTGTGTGTGTGTTCTGCACCTGTGTGTTTGTGTGTGTGTGCAGGTGTGGTACCTGTGTATGTTGTACCTGTGTGTGTGTGTGTTCTGCACCTGTGTGTGTGTGTGTGTGCAGGTGTGGTACCTGTGTATGTTGTACCTGTGTGTGTGTGTGTTCTGCACCTGTGTGTGTGTGTGTTCTGCACCTGTGTGTGTGTGTGTGTGCAGGTGTGGTACCTGTCGGATGTGCATGCTGGTGTCACAGGTGAGCGGTCTGGCAGAGGTGAGGTCGTTGGAGCCCAGCAGGGTGGAGATGATGCCGTTCCTGTCCACCTTCCTGATCATGGTGCCGTCCACAAAGTAGAGGAAGCCGTTCTTATCCACCACAATACCTAGGGGGGGGCAGAGACATGACAGGGGTAAGGGGGGGGGAGAGGAATTGAACACACTCACTGAAAAGAACACCTGCAGACTCCCCCCATCCCTTTCTCACACACACACACACACACACACACACACACACACACACACACACACACACACACACACACACACACACACACACACACACACACACACACACACACACACACACACACACACACACTACAAAAAACTGCACAAATGGACCCACACATTGCCTGGAAGTTAATTGACAGGAAGGAGAATCACATGCAGCGGTAACTGCTGCATCCAGGAATAGGAGGCCACTAACATGAGGCGTGAGCTGAAAAGCAGAGGGAATACAGAAGCCTGTCGCTCCCTGGCAGTGGACACACAGCGTGCAGGAGTGTGTGTGTGCGAGCGAGCGTGTGTGTGTGTGAGCGAGTGTGCGTGTCGGGTGGGGAAAAGCATTTTCCAGTGCTTTTCGCTAGTCGATGATTTAGCCATTTCATTCATGGTTAAAAGACAAGAAAGAAAAGGAAACCGTGTTGCTATGGTTACGGCGATGTGGGCTAAAAACAACCTCTGTAACCCCCCCCCCCCTTCCCCTACTGAAAGAAGGGTCCAAATCCCTGGGGGACAAATACCTGCAGCACTGCTGCTCATATACAGGGCAGACAGGGAGAGTGGATGAGGAGAGGAGTGGGGGAGAGAAGAGGGGGGGAGGGGAGAGCAGAGGAGGAGAGCAGAAGAGGGGGGAGACATACAGGAGGAGAGAGGAGCAGAGCCCTGATGTGTTGGAGTTATTTTCTCTTTCCCATCTCTCTTTCTCTCCATCTCCCTTGGGTGTGAACTCTCATCTGCATCTCTTAATTCTGTCTTTATCTCTTTCCCTCTCTTCCTCCCTCTCTGCCCTCTTCCTCTCTTCTCACACTCTCTCTTTTAATGGTCTTCCACATCCCATTCCAACTGCGCTTTAAGAGGCAGCTTTGTGTGTGTGTCTGAATGTGCGTGTGTGTGTGTCCTACTAAAGTGCAAAGCTAGAACTCTCCCCCCGTCTGCCCAAATCTCTTGGCTACTGCTCAGACACCTCACACCTCATTACCAGTTTGTGTGTGTGTGTGTGTGTGTGTGTGTAAAGTCACACCTGTAGGTCCAGACTGGTTTTATGAGGGAAAGTCTGCCTGAAAGGCTTTGGGGTGTGTGTGTGTGTGTGTGTGTGTGTGTGTGTGAGTGTGTGTGTGTGTGTGTGTGTGTGTGAATGTGTGCGTTAATGCTATAACAGTATAATGGTAGCAGAGGGAATGGCTTGTGAGTTTAGGGGCTTGAAATAGGATCCAGAAAACAGTTTTGTGTGTGTATATACAAGGTGAACAGTGTGTACAGTGTGTGTGTGTGTGTGTGTGCGTGCGTGCGAACAAGGTGAACAGTGCGTGTACAGTGTGTTTGTGTGTATATACAAGGTGAACAGTGTGTACAGTGTGTGTGTGTGTGTGTGAACAAGGTGAACAGTGCGTGTACAGTGTGTGTGTGTGTGTGTGTATATACAAGGTGAACAGTGTGTGTGTGTGTGTGTGTGTGTGTGTGTGTGTGTGTGTGTGTGTGTGTGTGTGCGTGCGAACAAGGTGAACAGTGTGTGTACAGTGTGTGTGTGTGCGAGTATATACAAGGTGAACAGTGTGTACAGTGTGTGTGTGTGTGTATACAAGGTGAACAGTGCGTGTACAGTGTGTGTGTATGTGTGTATATACAAGGTGAACAGTGCGTGTACAGTGTGTGTGTATGTGTATAAAAGGTGAAGAGTGTCTGTACTGTGTGTGTGTTAGTACGGTGTGTGTGTGGGGCTCCTACCCTTGGGCCCCAGCAGCAGGGCCTCGGTGGCCTTGCCCCCGTCCCCACAGCGAGCCTCGTCAAACGGGGGACACTGCTCCCCGGTCCCGGCCACCACCTCTCCGTTCTG
This sequence comes from Neosalanx taihuensis, assembly GCA_030340665.1. Taxonomy (NCBI): domain Eukaryota; kingdom Metazoa; phylum Chordata; class Actinopteri; order Osmeriformes; family Salangidae; genus Neosalanx; species Neosalanx taihuensis. The sequence continues at coordinate 9,543,426 of CM059301.1, forward strand.
GATCAGCTCCTTGGTGCCTGTCAGAACCTTCGGCCGGTAGATCCTCCGGGAGTTTGTGTCTGACACGTACAGCTGGCCTGTTACCGGGTCCGTCGCTAGGTAGTAGCGGTGGGCTGGGTTGTTGCTATGGAGATGGGAGGGCGAGAGGAGGGTGTTGGTTAGAACAATTGGAGACTTCATTGTAAAACACCCTCACACAAAGACACACACACTCTTTGGCAACTCTTTGGCACACACACACACACACACACACACACACACACACACACACACACACACACACACACACACACACACACACACACACACACACACACACACACACACACACACACACACACACTCCTAGCCAAACTAACACCATGTCGTCTGGCTGGCCGTCACATCAGCACGCTCTGACACGATCTTAATCACACGGCTGGCGCCATGTCACATCCTGTCTATTAGCTGCACTTTCTGCCCGGTAGGCGGCTCGGCCAATGAGACACAGCGGTTAACTAGAGCCAGCAGCTGATGATCAGGCATCAATTAGGACCACTAAAAATAGGGTCCTGAGAAGAGCAGACGCCCCACAATGAGACAGGCTGGAGAAGGGCTGTGTGTGTGTGTGTGTGTGCGCTGTTAATGAGTGTGTGTGTGGTGTGTTAGTCCGTGCGTTTGATTCTTTCACTTTGGCAAATATTATCTGTTATTCACCAACATGACCTAACACTCCAAACCATTCCTCATCCTCTCATCTAGTGTCTTCTCCCTCCTCTCTTCTATTTCCTCTCCCATCATCCCTCTCTCTTTCCATCACCCCTCTCCTCTCCCCTCATCCCCCTCTCCTCTCATCACCCCTCTCCTCTCCCCTCATCCCCCTCTCCTCTCATCACCCCTCTCCTCTCCCCTCATCCCCCTCTCCCCTCTCTCCTCTCCCCTCATCCCCCTCTCCCCTCATCCCTCTCCTCTCATCACCCCTCTCCTCTCCCCTCTCTCCTCTCCCCTCATCCCCCTCCCCTCATCCCCCTCTCCTCTGGTCCTCCTTGCTGCAGGCTCCTCTCAGCCTGATGTCTAACATGAACATTGCAGTTGACAGCTGAAGAATAGGCTTGATTCAGCGTGAACGCTAGTCAGGATTAGACTAGGAGAGAAAAGGAAGAAGAGAGACAGGAAGTTAGTGTGTGAGAGAGCGAGAGAGAGTGCCATCCCCTCATTATCGCATATATTCATCTCATTACCTACAGTGAGGCTCCTCCCCCTGCTATAAAGACTATCCTTTGTTCAGATCCCCTGATTGGTCAGATGTAAAGTCATAGAGATGACTCGGCAACCAGAGTGGCCAATCCCAGGGATCCACTAGAAAGAGCATCCATGTCCAGACAGACAGCTATAGACAAGCTGTCACAAGTTGATGCACAGAGAGAGACAGACATTGAGAGGTTGACATGGTTGGTAATTCTTACCTATGTCTGAAATCTTTGTTTCTTTGGAGAGCGCAAGCAAAGAGGAGACAGACGGAAGTGAAACAGCAGTGAGAGAGCAGAGATGTTAAAAGTTAGTTTGTTAGAACAGACTCACACAAAGCACAGGGTACTGGAAAAAGGATTTAAGTGGAAAGACAGGTAACAGATACAGACAGTGTGGTGCGTGAACACCCTCCCTCCCTCCCTCCCTCCCTCCCTCCCTCCCTCCGTACCTGAGCTCCATCACGCTGGTGACGTTCCCGGAAGGATAGATGCGACGGATGTAGTTGAAGTCTCCCACGAACAGGCTTCCGTCGGCCCCACAGGCCAGAGCCAGCGGGGCCAGCAGCTTGTTGCCCTCCGCCTGCCCGTTACAGCTGGGGCAGGAGATGCTGCGGCGACGGCCATTCCCCATGATGCTGCTGATGACCGGGGGCTGCTGGGACAGGAACACGTTCTCCCCGTTCCCCTTGTAGAGGATACCTGGAGGGAGGGAGGGAGGGAGGGAGGGAGGGAGGGAGGGAGGGAGGGAGGGAGGGAGGGAGGGAGGGAGGGAGGGAGGGAGGGAGGGAGGGAGGGAGGGAGGGAGGGAGGGAGGGAGGGAGGGAGGGAGGGAGGGAGGGAGGGGGGAAAGGAGGAGGCATGGTGAGCGAAGGCAAGCTGTGGTTTATTCCTGGATGTTTCACGTCTCAAGATGAGCATGACATCACGTGGGTTTCTCTCTTTCGATCTCTCTCTTTTTTCCTTTCTCAGTTTTTTCGATTCATCTTAGGTTCCCTGTTGCTTTTACTTCATTTCCTGATCATTCTTGCCCAGAGGCGAAAACAAGCTCTGAAAAACACCCACAAGGTGAATTGGAAATTCATTTCAAAGCATGTAATTAATGCCTCCTTAGTGAGTTTTTCTGGGAGATTTTCCTTGTCTTCCTTGAGGGTTTAGGTTGGTTGAGGGGGCAGTTCTATGGGCGTATGTGAAACCCTTTGTGACATTGCTTGTAAAAAGGGCTATACAAATACATTCTGATTTGATTTGATTTAAACACCAAAGCTTTGAATATGTAATCTTCTGATGAATTTCACCGTGTGAAATGTTGATCAAAGCCAAGTAGCAGGGTTCCCATGCTGCTGTGCTTGGATATAGCCATGAGTGATGATTACTACACTGATCTCCACAGCTGGTCAGTGGGAGACTTGGCAGTATTGGGGTGGGGGGGGCAGGGGAGGCTGGGCGTGAGGCTGGTGGATGAGGTTATGAGGCTGGGGATTTAGCGAGTGGGGACAGAGTCTATTTTGTGGTTTGGGCCTGGAGGGCCGGGCCTGCTTGGTACTCTGTTAGGCTATAGAACCTGGGCCTACCTTCCTCTCTGCAGGGGGTGGGAACCATCACACAGACTCAGAGATTAAAGGATGTGTGTGCGTTTGTGTGTGTGTGTGTGTGTGTGTAGGCATTCATTTAAGGCGCCCAGAACCAATATAAAGGCAGAGAGTGGATTAACAGACATGAAAGAGAGAGGAGAAGAGGACTGTTGGTGCTTTAAAGATGGAAGCCAGAGGATCCACTGTTCTGCTCCTCTTTCCTCTACATTATCAGGACCACATTCAAACACACACTGTTCCTGAACCTGCTCAGTGTGTAAAGTACAACTAGTGCTGGCGGCAGATGGTTTTTATTATTTTTTTAATATAAAATAAACTGACTTCTCTTGTCCTTTGTGCCATTTACTGCTCGATAGTTAATTTGATTGTTTTGTTTATTTTATACCTGAAGGCCTTGACAATTAAGGGTGCATTATAATAAAAAATTTAAATTCCTCTTTAAATGTACTGTGTAATTAAACCAAGATCTTCATTATGGAAACCCATATGTGTATGTACATATACATAATGAAAAAATAATTACTTTTTCTCACACATCACTTATGTATATTAATTGAAAAAAATGTGAATCTATTAAAAAATAATGTAGAATAATTACTACTTATTAATTATAATTTATATAGACATATGACCTTTATTATGATGATTATTGTACTAAATATAATCTATACTGGTATTATTACAATTATAGCAATACTAAATGTATTCAGAATAGCGTTTGATCATTTGTTTTACTGATAAGCATTTTGATCCTAAAACTCCTTCCTATAATAAACAATCCTTTGTAATGTGATCTGTTGGAATTGAGAGGTTATTTCAAAATCAATAACTATCTTTGTTAGCATCATTAATTACCACCCTCCCTACCAGTCACTGCGATAGCTTAATCAATATCCATGATCAATTCATGTAGAGCACCTCTCAATCACCGCTATGACAGCATCCTCTAAGGCCAGCCTGGTCTTTACCTAATCTAATCATCATAATAGATCAGTTATGAAAAATCGAACACCAGCAAAATATAACTCTAAATGACACAAACGAGTAAGATATTAATCTGCTGGAGTGGAACAATGTATACCTTTGAGGTTGGAGAAACACTATTAGAGTGTGTGTGTGTTTTATGCGAGCCCCCGCTGTGTCATGGAAGGGGATGTACACACACACACACACACGCACACGCATCTGTGCCCAGTGACCGCCTGGGGTTGGCTAGAGGGGCGAGTGCAGAAGACTGTGATTGGTTGTCGAGGC